>CM053609.1:3327336-3378712 GCA_028646535.1 Procyon lotor | reverse complement strand
AGGAGCACAGGAAGTCGGGGTGTCAGAGGAGCACAGGAAGTCGGGGTGTCAGAGGAACACAGGAAGTCAGGATGTCGGAGAAGGAGCACAGGAAGTCGGGGAGCAGGGGCAGTTGGCTAAGCAGGAGTCTTCCTGCCCCGCTCCACCCCGGGCACACTGCGGGTTTCCCTGAACGCAGAGGTTCCCAGATGCATTTGCTCATAGGCCTCAGACGTCCTTCAGGCCATGGACGCAGGGGGTAGTCAGAACCCACAGTCTGCAGCGGCCCGAGACAAGGGGGCCAGGCTCGGGGAAAGGCGCGCAAAGGGGCCTCACCTCGTCGGTATTATACATGCCCATCCCCACGCCGCCAGCGGGGAAGTTGTACACCTCCCACTCCTTCGAGCCACTGCCGTCCTTCGGGGAGAAGACGATCTTGAACGTGCCGGCCCGGTCCACCACAAAGTCTGTGGCCTTGTACTGCGGAGAGGAGAGCGCGTTCAGGCCGGGGGGTCCGGGTGAGGGTCCCTGGCCAGCACGAGCCAGCCCCCCGCCGGGGCCCACCTGGTCGCCGTGGGCGTGCCTGCCAATGGTGATGGGCTTGGTCCAGCCGGGGACGAGGCGTGGGATGTTTTTGCAAATGATGGGTTCCCGGAAGACAGTCCCCCCGAGGATATTTCGGATGGTCCCATTGGGACTCTTCCACATCTTCTTCAGCTTGAACTCTGAGGACAGAGATGAAGCAGCCCCGCTGCAGCCCCACCTTCCAACCAAAATCTGAACCCTGAGCAAAAACGCAGCCAGACGGGAGCCCTGGAAGTCATCCCGGGAACATCTGGAACATGAATGTGCCGGCGGTGGGATCCGATTTCTTGGCCTCGGCGTCTAGCGCCACCACCTCGACCTGAGAGTTTTATGCAAGAGGCTTCACCTGAGCTATAAAATGAAATGATTGCTAAAAACACCTCACCTTTGGGCGATTAAATAAACTTATAAGTAGAGTGGCTAGCATAGCATCTGCCGTTAGTATCATTATATTATCATGCTCCGACACCGCAGCACCCGGCCTCGCTGCATACGTGCTGTTCCAGCCACCGGATCCAGCCCACGTTACTGAGACGGTGACTCCCTACTTCCTTGTCCACAAAATAGGGAGGCGTAAATCCCGGTCCCCGAGAGAGAAGTAAAAGAAAACCTGCAAAAAGAGCTTCGTACTAAGATGATTCCAATAGCCCAAGGTCAGGTTCCACCCGGAAGACAAGAGGAGCAGCTCTGGAGTTTGGAAATGGGCCTTGAATGCCTCCTTCCAGAGCCCTCACACTGCAGGCGGTAGCAAGAGAGAAAGAGTTCTGCAAACCCCTAAGCCACTCTTTCTCGAATTTTCCAAACTTGGCCCCTTTGTCTACACACTGGTGCCCTGTTTCATGGAACCCTTGAAAGGGGTCCCCAGAACCAGGGCCCAGTAACCAATCCAAGCCTGGTGAGGGCACCTCTCTGAGACCCTTCCCTGGCCACAGGAGTGGGGGCCAGAGCTGCGGTGCCAAGATGGTGGCGAGATACAAGCCATGCTCCCCAGAGACCTCTGAGGCTCTCAAGGATACGAGCCTGATAAAGCACTGTGCTGGACAGAGGTGGCCCCAATGTCTCTCCGTAAACCTGCCTGCGGAACAGTCCAGAAGACCAGAGGGGCAGACTGCCCAGAGAAGCTGTCCATACAATAACGGCATCAGCACGAGCTTCCTCCTCACTGTTGCCAACACCCCCTACCCCGGCCAGAGCCACACAGCATGGCACAAACACCACGGGCCTGGGAACACCACCCCGCCCAGCCTCATCTGCAGGAACCTCCAGGGCGCCCCCCTTTCCCGCGGTGTCGCAGGGAGACCAGGCTCATGGCGCAGCCCCCACTGCCCCGACTCACCCACCCCCCACCCTCGCACCTTCCACACGGGCCTCGTCGGGGGTGATGGTGGCACACTTGACAGCCACACTGTACTTCTGGGTGGCCAACGCCGAGTCTATGGTGACCTGGTCGTTGGTCTGGTCACGGTGTGGGAGTCCCAGGTCGAAATACTTGAGCTGGACGTCCACGTGGGGTAGGATGAGCTAGGGACAGATGACCGGGGCAAAGCATCAGTGTATGTGTGTCTCAGGGGCACGTGGGGCCATAGCACAGGATGCCCAGAAAGGACAGGGGTGAGGGAAGGCCCGGGGAGGAAGGGGGCAGCACGGCAGGGGGGTGGAATCAGCCATTCCTCAGAGGCAGCACCCTCCAGGCAAAAGCTGTCAGGATGCCCGGGCTCTCTGGAAAGAGGCCAGCAGACCAGGCTGCAGCCCCTCAGAGGGCCCAGCCCCTAGTAGATCGAGATGGCCCACCGACTCCAGGCGTATCTAGAGTTCTCTGTACAGTGGGTTCCCTCTTCTTCCCCATTCAGAAGTGGCCATTCTCGACCTTCTTCTTGTGGACACACACACAGTACGGGGGTTCCACATGGACAACGAGCTGGCCAGGCAGATCCAGGCCACAGCGACTCTGGAGAAGCCCCGCAGCCATGCTGGGAGCCATCCGCCATGACGGCTCGGACGCATCGCTGTCCGGGGACACAGCACAGCCCCGACTCCAGACAACGTCCCTGAACCGCTGAGGAAAGGTGAGCACGCTGCCCTGTCTTTCCACTCCCTCGAGAACGCACTTCAAACTGTGGGGCATCAAGAGGGACACGATACAGCATGGGCCTTGAACGTGCACCCATTCGGGGAAAACATGCGGGCTCCGGCACCAGCACAAGACAGACGGCTGAGGACGGGCCCTGCCCGACATCATGAGAACCATGTGTGGTGTGGACACGACAGCACGGTGGATGGAAGGACAGAAACAGGGCTGCTGCAGCCCATCAGGGTGGCGGGTGAGCCCCGGGGGCTGACACGGGACCCCGGGGCCCGTGCGGAGAGCCACCCGCTGTGGGAAGGGACTACCTTCTCCTTGATGAACTGCCAGATGATCCGGGTCATCTCATCGCCGTCCATCTCCACCACCGGCTTCGCCACCTTGATCCTCTTGTCGGCATCTGGAACCGGGCACACACAGTGATCACACCTCTAGGGAGGTTCGCGGGGGAGCCCCTCTCCTACCTGGCCGGACCTGCCCTTCACCAACGAGGGAGCGGTGTCAGCCAGGGCCCCATTACCCATGTCCCTTGCCCCTCCGCAGGAGCAGCGCCCCGGCCACCTGGGGGGCCTGGATTCCCCCCTGAGGACGGCCACCCAGGACTGGCCAGGAGGATGCCAGCCTGGCCCTCAGACCCTCTCCCCGGGGATCTGAAGGCAGAGGAGACCAACACAGAGCCTAACAGCCAGCTGCAGTCACCCCCCGTCCAGCAGCAAGTCCGGGAGGGACGCCCATCGGGGCTGCTGCCGCCCCGCTCCCGGTTACACCGCTTGAAGACGACACCTCTCCCAGGATTCACACCTTTCTCCATGGAAAGCACAGGCTTAGGGCACCTGGAATAGAACTCGGAACCCTCGATCCGAGCTGGCTCAGGGGGGCCAGTCCCGCCAGAGAAGCAACTAAGGTCCAGGGAGATGGTGGAGGGTGAGAGGAGCTGGGGAAGGCTCTCCAAGGAAAGTCTGACTCATGAGAAAAACCAACAGGCTGGGAAATGAATTCCAAAGAAAACTCAAGAAAATGGCCCGCCCCATTCAATCAGCGCAGGCTACCTGGAGTGAGAGCTCGTTGAACCTTAGCCTGTGGCACCCCCTGCCCCCCGACAGCACGCCGGGAAGAAGCAGGGCCTGCAGTGTCGGGCAAGGGCATCTGTGTAAGACCTACAGCCAGGCCTCCGTCACCAGAAAGCTCAGGCAGGAGGCGGCCAGCTGAGAGCCGGGCTCTGTCCCTCAGGGCCCACTGACCCTTACGTGGTGCACAATCCTGACAGACGCAGTTCTGGGTCTTTCGCCTCGTCAGAGATTAGACAGCAAGTCTGAAGAGGGGACCAGGACGTTCACTTAAAAACATCAGAAGAAGTGACCACCGCTGGCTGGGCGGCAAGGGAAAGGAGTCTGTGAAAAGCAGGCCTGAGGCTAAATAAGCAGGACCACCTACGCGCATTTAAAACAGAAGTGACCAAAACCCCACGACCCCAAACATATCCCTGTTGTAACACCGACCGCCCCGTGGCTCACGCTGACATCCCTAGCCCACCGACGAAACGGTGAATTACGTGCAGCAAAAATGACTCACTTTCCAAAGATGGGCACAGATTTTTTTTTTTAATCTAAAAATAATCTCCCAAGGATATGCAAACAGATTTTTTTTTTTTTAACCTACAAAGAATGTGAGAGATTATTTAGGAAGAAAAATGAGGCCGAGGGAGTGTGGCTTGTGTCAGAAGTCAGGATAGATCCCAGGTCTCTGGTTCAAGCGCCGCCTCTGGACACCCCCGTGGGTCACGTGCAGAGAAGCAGAAAGCAAACAGACTCCAAATATTCCGTTCCCCAGAGAACAAGGTGGACACAGCTGGCTGGCAGGGCTCTACCACCCTTTCCAGGGTGCGAAGGGGCCTTTGGACCCAAGTTAAAAAATCCCTCCACCATTCCCGGCTGAAAGCTTGAGTATAAAGGGCTTTAGGACCTGCAGAAAGTCTACTGAGCCGTTGCACAGCTTGGTCTTTAAGAGCGTCTCTTATGAGTTAATGTCATGAGATCTAATCAAGATTTTTTTTAACTGCACTGAATCTGCCATAATCATAATCCCAAAGAATTCATTTGCGGGGGCGCCTGGGTGGCTCAGTCGTTAAGCGTCTGCCTTTGGCTCAGGTCATGATCCCAGGGTCCTGGGATCGAGCCCCGCATCGGGCTCCTTGCTCCACAGGAAGCCTGCTTCTCCCGCTACCATTCCCTCTGGTTGTGTTTCCTCTCTCGCTGTTTCTCTCTGTCAAATAAATAAAATCTTTAAAAAAAAAAAAAAAAGAAGAATTCATTTGCGGCCAGTCCTAAAGGTTTCAGCCTCACCTGGGCTCCTCTCAAGTTCTGGCTTTCAGACACAGCAACCTGTGGGCCGTGGACCCCACACCTCCTACACACAGGGCTCAATGTCAAGATCACAGCGGGCAGCCCTCCCTGCTGTGTCTGCAGGTGTCAAACCCTCAGAGAACACAGAACCCACGTACTTCCAACCAGGTGCTAAGCACCTCTTCCTGAAACACTGAGAAAAACCGAACAGTGCCTGGCCTCAAGGAGTGAGTATATAAGGGGAAACCTACAGACGGAGAGAGAGAGCAAGCGGGGGCTATCAACAGAGGCAGGAGTGGGGTGCTGGGGGCTCAGTTGGTTAAGCGTCTGCCTTCGGCTCAGGTCATGATCCCAGGGCTCTGGGATTGAGCCCCAGTTCAGGCTCCCTGCTCAGCGGGGAGCCTGCTTCTCCCTCTCCCTCTGCCTGCCATTCCCCCTGCGTGTGCTCTCTCACTCTCTCACTGTGTCAAATAAATAAATAAAATCTTTAAGGAAAAAAAAAGTCATGAGTAGTCTCCCTGAAGGCGCACTTGCCAGAGATGGGAGCAGCCACGGGAGCCAAAGCAGCAGAGACTTGGGGCTCCTGGCTGTCTCAGTCAGGAGAGCGTGCAACTCCTGATCTCAGGGTGGTGAGTTCAAGCCTCATGCTGCGCATGGAGCCTACTTTAAAAAATAAAACAAATACTACCAACAGTTACAAAAATCACAATTTATAAAAAAAAAAAAAAAGACACTGCTCAGGCAGGGTTTTTAAAAAATATATTAACTGGTGACCAAGGTTTTAAAATCAGGTGATTTCAAACAACAATAACAACAAATAACCAATTAATAAATGGGCAAAGGACTTGAATAGGTATTTCTTTAAAAATTACATATAAATGACCAATATGTGTATGAAAAGTCACCCCACAGCACTAATCGTTAGGGAAATGCAAATGAAAATCACAGCGAGATACCACCTCACACCCAAGAGGATGGCTACTATCAAAAAACAAACCAGGGGCGCCTGGGTGGCTCAGTGGGTTAAAGCCTCTGCCTTCGGCTCAGGTCATGATCTCAGGGTCCTGGGATCAAACGCCACATCGGGCTCTCTGCTCAGCAGGGAGCCTGCTTCCCCTTCTCTCTCTGCCTGCCTCTCTGCCTACTTGTGATCTCTCTCTCTGTCAAATAAATAAAATCTTTAAACACACACACACACACACACACACACACACACACACACACACACAAACTAACAAACCTCCCCCCAAACAGAAAACAACAGGTGTTGGTGAGGATGTGAAGAAACTGGAACCCTGTATAAGACAGCTGGTAAGAATGTAAATGTTGCAGCCACTATGAAAAACAGTATGCTGGTTCCTTAAAAAATTAAAGATAGAAAAAAAAAATTAAAGATAGAATTGCCATATTGGGGGGTGCCTGGGTGGCTCAGTGGGTTAAGCCTCTGCCTTCGGCTCAGGTCATGATCTGTGTACTGGGATTGAGCCCTGCATCACGCTCTCTGCTCAGTGGGGAGCCTGCTTCCTCCTCTCTCCCTGCCTGCCTCTCTGCCTACTTGTGATCTCTGTCAAATAAATAAATAAAACCTTAAAAAAAAAAAAAAGAATTGCCATATTATCCAGAGGCACCCAAGTGACTCAGTAGGTTAAGCGTCCAACTCTTTTTTTTTTTAAGCGTCCAACTCTTGATTTTGGCTCAGGTCATGATCTCAGGGTTGTGAGATGAGAATAGGGGGTTGAGGGAAGCTTGGGCTCTGTTCTAGGCGTGAAGCCTACTTGGGATCCTCTCTCTCCCTTTCCCTCTGCCCTTTTCCCCCTAAAAAAAAAAAAAAAAAAAGAATCACCACACTGTCCAGCAATGCCACTTCTAGATATATATCCAAAATAATTAAAAGCAGGGTCTTAAGGAGATATTTGTACACTCATGTCAATAGCAGAATTATTCACAATACCCAAGAGGTGGAAGCAACTCAAATGTCCATCAAGGAACGAATGGATGAACAAAATGTGGCGTGAGCCTTGGAGAGAAGAGGACTCTGGAAACGAATCAAGGAAGGTTGAGAGAAACGTCCCTCCAAAGGTTAAACAATGTTCCTAATTCGCAGTTTATCCAAGACTGGGCTGCCCACCACTCAAATGTGAATGGACTTGCTTGGAAGCTAAAAAAGGAAGTGGCACCATGATTTCCCACAGTGATGGATCTGGACCTACCTCAAGAGCTTCTGCTGCTCAAGTTCTTTTGGTTCAAATTCTGCAAAGCCAGTTTCCCCTGGGATGGCAGGTGGACTTATGATGCGGTGTCCTTAGACGGGCAGCATCGCCACGCCTCACACACTTGAAATCCGGCTGCCATTAACATTTCTGAGAGGTGACTCTTATTATCAATTAGAAGCAGTAATAAATACACAAGGAATTAATAACCATACTACCTAAGCTTTTCCCAATTCCTGTACCTTACTCAGAAGGTAGACAAATTTTAAGCAGACTATTTTTTAAGTGGGGATATAGGGAATGGACTATTCAGCCCTAAAAATTAAGAGAATGCTGACATAAGCTACGATAGGGATAAACCTGGAGCACATTATGAGGACTAAAATAAGCTAGTTACAATATACGAACTATATATATAAACTCTATGTACCTAGAGTAGTCAAATTCATAGAAACAGAAGTGGAATAGAGGTTGCCAGGAGCTGGGGGGAAGAGGGGGTGAAGCATGTTGTTTAATGGGTACAGAGTTTCAGTTTTGCAAGATGAGAGAGGTCTGAGAATTGGTTGTACAATGTGAAAGTATTTAATACTACTGAACTGCACTCTTAAAAATGGTCGAGATGGAAATTTTTGTTGTGCAGTTTTTTACCATGATACAAAATAAGAAGTAAGATTTTTTTTTTTTAAAGTTTTTAAAAATGTAAACCAGTGGCGAGGGTGGGGGGGGTGTGGAGAGACAACCCAGGAGATTTTACATAAAAATCCAGTCTCTTCTTCTTTTTTTTTTTTTAAGATTTTATTTATTTGAGAGAAAAAGAGAGCACAAGCAGGGGGAGTGGCAGAGGGAGAGGGGCGCAGGTTCCCCACTAAGCAGGGAGCCTGACCCGGAATTTCCGGGAACTCTTGGATCAGCTGAAGGCAGACACTCAACCCACTGAGTCACCCAGGCGCCCCTCCAGTCTCTTCTTGAAGCATGAGTTGCTCTCCCCCCAGACGCAGTGCTCACTCACAGCTAGGACAGGCTGTGCGGGGACACAACTTCTCCTTCATTCCAGGCCTATCACGTACCCTCCGGAGGACGTGCACCCCAACCCATCAGAGTTGGAGACTTGGTGTGTGGTTCAGCCAATATGGTAGAGACACCCCCACCACCGTCTGCCCCTCTCTGGGTGACAAGTGATGACAAGCCATCTGAAATCCAAGGAACAGTGCATGGGCCTCCTTGACAGCTTCCAAGGGCCAGCCGCCATGTTGCACGCTGACCTCGCGGCCAGAGCCTGGGATGGAATTACAGCAGTCACAGGCGGCCCAGCTGGCCAATTCTCCTCCCCATCTGGACCGCTAGCACCCAACACCAAGAAAGGATTTTAAAACCTGTCCCCAGTTTCAAGATCGGCCTGCCACTCCAAGCTCAAGGCTGAAGGTCTCTCTGTCCCACGACAGCTGCCCCGAAGAGTGAGTGCTTCTCCGCCTTCCCACCCTGGCTGCGGTCAGCAGAGAAGCTAAGATCCAGCTACTGTGAGGGGCTCTTCCTTCAAAATGCATCCAGAATCCAACCCCCTCTTGCTGCACCTCCCCACCCAGGGCTACTACCCTCTCTTTTTTCTTTTCTCCATCTCTAGCCAGATTAGGACTACAAGCCTCCTACAAAGACCCTGAAGCCAGAGCGCTCCTGTTAAATGTAAACCTTCTCTAAACCCTGCAAAGCTTTCCCTTTCACTCAGAGTAAAGGTCAAAGCCCTCAGAAGTGTAAGCTCCCCCCCCCGCCCCCCCGGGAGGCGGCACCTAATCTGTCCCTACCCCCCCAGCTCTGTGCCAGCCTCAGGCACTCCTCTCTCAAGCAAAGGCGGACCCCTCTAGCAAGGCCTTGGCACCTGACAACCAAATGGCCTGTTGTTTAGTTCCTTCCCTTAGCACTTCATTCAAGGTCTTTTCCCGCCAGCCGGCCGGCCCATCCAAACTTCCACGCACACATGCCTGGCCGATTTGCTCCCCTCAGCTCGTGTTACTTTACGCCACACTAGCCAACTTTGACCTTGTTTTACTGACTGTCCCCACATTAGAATTTAAGCCCCACAAGGGTAGAAGTCTTTGCCTCTTACCCCTGGCTCTGTCCCCAGCCCCTTGCCTGACACACAGGAGAACACAGTAGTTGCCAAAGTCACAAATGAATGTCAAGTCACGGTCAATCTGGTCTATAGTAAATTGCTGCCTGCTCTCGCCTCCTGTTGGGATGAAGTGTGCTTCCCCCCACTGCCCTCGTCCTGAGGTGCATTGCTGCAGAGACTGGGGAGTTCTCACCAGCTGACTGCACCAGACCATCACGAACGTACATGGGTGGCATCTCGGCCAGGCAACGAGCATCTTACCCTGGAAAAGCTCATTGTGTTAAAATGTGCAATCTACTGGCATTTTTTTTTTTTTAAGATTTTATTTATTTGAGAGAGAGAGAATGAGTGGGATGAAGGGCAGGGGGAGAAGCAGGCTCCCCGCTGAGCAGGAAGCCTGACGCAGGGCTGGATCCCAGGACCCTGAGATCATGACCTGAGCCAAAGGCAGACGCTTAACTTGCTGAGCCACTCAGGGGCTCCTCCACTGGCATTTTAACATGTATTTACATTAGTGTCAACCCCAGAGCAGGTCACAGAGCCTGGCTTCCAGGAACCAGAGGGCAGTGCCCAGCACCTCATACCCTGAATGGAACCAGCGCAATAGGCTCCAACCTCCCAGGGGGGTTTTGAGGGCTGACCCCAGGCCTTCCGGGGGCTGTTCCTCCAAACCTGCCCGGCATAAACACACCCACCCAAAACACCTCGGATGGGGCAGCAGTGGTCTTATCTGCTGTGGTTGAAACCAGCTTCAGCAGAGAACACGTAAACTCCACTAGTGGGGGTGCCGGGGTGACCCGGTGGGTTGGGTGATTGCCTTCAGCTCAGGAGTCCCAGGATCGAGTCTGCTTCTCCCTCTGACTCTCCCCGTCCTCATGTTCTCTGTCTCAAATACATAAATAAAATCTTAAAAAAAAAAACACAAAAAACTCCACCGGTGGGTCTGCAGAACTTTGAACAGTCATTAAATAATCTGCCCTGGAATCTAAGAATGCAGGCAAGTCAGCAAGGTCTGAAAAGTTAAGAGGTAGGGTGAGAAAAATCAAGAAGTTTCCAGATGAGGCGTGGAGCTAAGGCAGGCCAGACAAGATCATTCTCCCCGTGAGTGCGTGGACGGAGCCCACCCTCACCTTCCCAGAGGCCAGCATATCGGAACCACCAGCAGCAGTCCCTGGAGGCTTAGGAATTGCAAAACTAAAGACATGCGGGAATTACCGAGCAGCAGCAAAGACCCACGAGTGTTTTAGCCAAAAAAAAAAAAAAAAAATTCCTTCCTTGTCATTGAGGGGAATGCCAAATATTCTGTCTCCTGTAGCGTTGCCAGGTAACAAGCTAGCAGAAGCAACAGTTGTAATCTCTTGTCCAACTCAAATACTACATATTGGCCCCATTAATAATGGACCCGCCTGGGGACTTCTGGAAGGATCTAGGTCTAAAAGAACTTTCTTTCCTAACATCAGTGCAGGGGAGAAAAAGGGAGAACTGGAGAATGGCTCTAACTTCCATTCTACTTTGCTAAAGGTGGTGCCATATGGGAAACTCCATTTTGGGGCCTGTGGGCACTTGGAACCTTGGGAGTTACAGGACTGACCACTTAGAGACAAATCCTAGAAGTACAAAAGCAGAAATGCCCCTTTCTTCTTGGCAGGAGAGGTGGAGGGGGACAAGCTCCCCCCTCCCCTCCCCAATTCTGGTCAGCGGCTCCCCACACTGGTTAAAGATTACCCTACCTTAACAGTGAGGCCAGGCTGCCTGGGCCCCACTTCCTCTTCCTCACTGTCCTGGCTCACTCCTAGGGGCTGCAGGCCAGGTCAGGAAAGGGGTTTCCGGGGCAACAGGCAAGAGACAGGGCCAAGGGACCCACA
Organism: Procyon lotor; assembly: GCA_028646535.1. Taxonomy (NCBI): domain Eukaryota; kingdom Metazoa; phylum Chordata; class Mammalia; order Carnivora; family Procyonidae; genus Procyon; species Procyon lotor. The sequence goes on along the minus strand of CM053609.1, from coordinate 3,367,541 downwards.
TTCTCCCTGCCTTTTGTAGCTGGCAATGGAGAGCCACAGGGCGGCCAATGCCCACATGCCACAGGGGGCAGCCGGGGCTGGTAATGGAGGTTCAGGCTAAATCCTGCTTATTCTGCCCCGACTACTGTCTTCTCTAAGCGGGATGTTAAGGGTATCACAGAAGCAGTGAGGAACTACTCAGGAAAGTGGCATTTTGGTGCGGCTGCCCAGTTGCCCAGTCGCCCAGGCGGGAGAGAGGGGCGGGACAAGGAGCAGCGCAGGAGCGGGCTGGCGAGAAAAGGCAGGTCAGGCCAAGGAGAGGCCCCAGGATGGAGACTTGAGTGAGACGGGAGCGGGAGGATGGGGTGGGTGTTTGGGGGGTCATCCAAACAAAAGGGAAAATAAAAAGGACGCTCCTCCAGCTGTCGCGTAAGAGGCTTCAAAAATAGCTGACGCGGGCCTGACAGCGAGGAGGGGCTGCAGAGCGCCGGGTTGCAAAGGAAGGGGAAGTGGATGCCTCCTCCCCGCCTTTGTCTGAGCCGGGCCCGCGCCGCGACCCTCGCTCTCACGGTAACACCGAGCCGGGCGCTCCGGCCCCCTACTCGCTGGCCTGTCCCCATCCCGGGGACGCACGGCAGGCAGGACACCGTCCGGGCCCGGGACCCTCGCCCGCTCAGGGCCGCAGGACCCGCCGCGCCAGGGCCACCAGTTGCCACCGTCCTTCAAGTCCCCATCCCTGCGCCCGGCGCGGCCAGAGAGCCTGGGGCCGGGGAGCGCGTCGCCGGCCCCCCGACTGGCTCTTTGTGTGCCAAGCCCGCCGTCCCCGGCCCCGCGATCGTCCCGACTCGGGCTCCCCGGTCCCCTCCCGGGAGGCCGCCACGTCGCGGTGCCGGGCGCGCGCCCCGCCCGGACCCTCCTCGTGGCACTCACAGTGGCGCCGCGGCTGCTCCTGCAAGTTGGGGCCCGTCGGGGCTGCCGGCGCCCAGGCCGGCCCGGAACCGGAGGCTCTGCAGAGCCAGCGGACGACCCGCAGGTAGCCAGCCATCCGGCCAAGCAGGCGAGCGAACCGAGCGCGGCAGGCGAGATCCGAGCGCCGGTGCTGCCCCCGGCTGCCTGGCTGCGAGCGGCCGAGGCCTGCCCGGCGCCCCGGCGCGGGCAGGGGCGGGGCGGGGCTGCCGGGGGCCGCCACCCGATTGGGCCTCTTCGGGGAGGAGGCGGGGCCGGGGCCGGGCCGGACTCCTCCGGGGGTGCCCGCGCACCAGGCGGACCCCGCCCCAGCGCCCAGCGCGCGCTTCCATTGGCGCCAAGGGGCTGCGCGAGAGGCGGGGAGACCCACCCGCCCCGCGCGCTGGGACCCGAGCTGAGGGCGCAGGGCAGCTGTTAGCGAGGCTCAAGCCCTCTCTCCGGGCGGCCCTATTTAAACCCAGGTGTCCGTCGCTGACAAATCAGCTTAAACCCCCAAAGTGAGCAAACGCCTGCGCCCTTCGCGTTGACAGGACTGAAACTCCTTCGCATGAACCAAGTGCGGGTTCCGCGTTCTGGGACTGAGACCGTCTGCACGTCGGCTCTCCCCAGGTTCGCGCCCCCGGATACCCCGGTCCCTTCCACGAGTTGTGTAGACTGGCCCGAGTCAAGAGCTGAAACCTCTTCTCTGCTTCTCACCAGAAGGTCAAGCTACTCATCCTCGAAGTCATTCAGCCAGGCTGTTTCCTCCCGTCCGAAATGGGAATTATAAGAGTAACCGGGCTGCCGGGAGAGGTGGGTGACGTAACGCAAGGAAAAGTCTTGGGGCCTGCCCTCGGCTCAACGGTTGTAGTTGATGCTTATCACGATTTATCTGGAAGAGGTCATGATCCACCCTGGCAAACATTTCCATCTTTGCCTGTTTGCCTGCAGAAGATAACATCGGTTGGTTCTGTCGTAAGCAACCAAAGTGTCATCGCCCCTGTGCTTGAAATGAGACACTGGCTGGGGCCGGGTTTTATTTAGAATAATCTGACCCCAGCCCCCACTTTCCCAGTTCCACCAACTCCAAATACTAGCAGTCTCTTTCTGCCCTGTGTCCCCAGCTCTCCCCTTTCATTGCCTCATGGTCAACGTTGCCAGATGGGGCTGGGCCAAGAAAGCGACCTTGAATTACCGACTTCAATGCTTCCTTCTCCCTTCCCAACCAGCCAGAACTACTGCTCTGGCCCTGAGATCCAGTAGACTGGCTCCAAGGGGAGGTTGCTCTTGGACACCCCTCCCTGCCAAAGTCTGAGGTCTCAAAGGCCTGATCTTAGGCCAGCCTATCCCAGAAGGACTTATGATGCCTTTCACTCTGTCCCCAGTCCTCTTGTTCAAAACACAGTTTTAAAGACCTTGGGAGCCCCTGGTATTTGCCTTTATGCCATCCTGGTATTATCAGGCACCTGGGCCTCAGTGTCCATACCTATCAATGGGGAGATTGGACCCCCTGAGGATCCTTGTAGCCCAAACAATGAGATTCGGTTATGGGTGTCAGTGACCCGTACTACCACCCTGAAATGGCCATGAAGAAATTGCTTGCCCACCCCCAGCGGCTCGTGCGATCCTCTGCGTGGTAGATTAGGGTGTCAGGAGCCCTAGTGAGAGGCAGCCCTGAAGCCTCGGTGTGTTCCAGAGTCTAGCCGTCACCTGCAGAGAGGTGGGGGCCCATGCATCCTCTGCAAACCCAGCAGCAGCGCAAGGAGGTAAGGCGAGGTCTTCAGATTAAACTGCCTGTGGCTCCCTGAGTCCCAGGGTTCCAGCTCCAAGCCAGCCTTCCCCGTAGGGTGCCTGTTTGGTGAGACAGCTGACATTTGCTCAAAGAGGTTAGGACACTTAAAGTCACAGAGCCGGGAAGTAGCAGAACTCTAAACTTTTACCCATATACCTGACTCACAGTCTGTTGCTCTCTTAAGAAGAAAGAAGGAGCAAACAGAGTCCCTATTTATTGCACTAGTTTAGAATTCCTGGCAGTGCTAGCTACTGGCCCTGAAAGCCACTTCATAAAAAGATGGTGTTTGGGGCGCCTGGGTGGCTCAGTTGTTAAGTGTCTGCCTTCAGCTCAGGTCATGATCCTCCGGTCCTGGGATCGAGCCCCACATTGGGCTCCCTGCTCAGCAGGAAGCCTGCTTCTCCCTCTCCCACTCCCTCTGCTTGTGTTCCCTCTCTCGCTGTGTCTGTCAAATAAATAAATAAAATCTTTAAAAAAAAAAAAAAAAGATGGTGTTTAGGGGCGCCTGGGTGGCTCAGTGGGTTAAAGCCTCTGCCTTCGGCTCAGGTCATGATCCCAGGATCCTAGGATGGAGTCCCACATCAGGCTCTCTGCTCAGCAGGAAGCCTGCTTCCCCCTCTCTCTCTGCCTGCCTCTCTGCCTGCCTCTCTGCCTACTTGTGATCTCTCCTCTCTGTCAAATAAAAAAAAATAAAAATAAAAAAGATGGTGTTTAAAGGAAAAATGCTCAGATCTTCCAGCCTGAGGTCAGCGGCATCGGAAACTTCCTCCCTTCCATGTTTCTAATCAAACAGCAATTAGTTGTTTTGTTTTAAAGATTTTATCTATTTATTTAAGAGAAAGAGAGCATGAGAGGGTCCAGGGGCAGTGGGAGAAGCAGACTCCCCGCTGAGCAAGGAGTCCGATATGGGACTTGATCCCAGAGTCCCAGGATCATGACCTGAGCCAAAGGCAGTTCCTTAACCAACTGTGCCACCCAGGTGCCTCAAATGGCAATTAGTTATTGAAACGAGGTCATCTGCAAGTGCCCATGGAGGTACCAGACTCGGTCTCTACCCTTGGGGAGCTAGACACACAGCTGTACCATCACCACAAACCAGGCACAGGAAGAAAGTGTCCCAAGAGAAACTTAGGTGAGGAGCAAAGCACCAGTTAAAGACAAAATTACTTTCTGATAGGGGAGACCCTAGTTGGTTTACAGCAGGAATGCCTATCAGACTGGCTCTTAAGCATGTTTACCACCTGGGAGGAGGTTGGACAGGCCCTCTGGGAGGAAGAGGGACTTGAACTTCACCCAGGTGGACCATCTAGAGACCCAGGTGCACAGTGTGTTTGTTGCTAGGGGTAACATCTGCAACAGCAGTGAGAGGACCCTGGGGACTCGGGGATCAAGCCTGGGCAGGGAGGTCAGAGTCCCTGAGCGAGGGCCAGGCCTCACACAAGGTCCTTGCAGGACCCTCAAGACTCCAGAGGTGGTGTAGAGATGGAATCAGCAGGACTCACTGCTGCCTGGACTTGGGCAGGGGGAGGAGTCAGAGTGACTCAGACTTCCATCCCTGGGGCTGGAGGAATAGTCATGCCATTATTAGAAATCAGAAAAGAGGAGAAGAAGGCAGGGCATGTGTGTCGGGGGGTGTTGCTAGTGAGCTATTTATGGTCATTTCTAAACTGATGTCCCTGCCTGCAGTCTGTCCCTTCCCCTTCCCAGTCATCCTGCCACAGCCCTGAGCAGTCCCTCTCCAGCCACCTCTGGGCAGCAGCTCTCCAGACCCGATACAGTCAAGTCTGATTGCTTATAACATGTCCCGGGCCTTAACCTCCCTCACCATCCTTCTCTTCTGCTATTTCCTCTTCCCAAGAACTCTAAATTTAGCCATTCCCCCAAGTGTCAGAAGTGAGGACTACTCAGAAGTAGTCCCTCTGAGCCTTTGCACAGCCCCTTCCTAACATCAAGTGGACTCTTCCCACACCCACCCCACCACCCAACCCCCCAGTCCCCAACCCCCCACAGCAGCCGAGCCCACCTTCTCAAGCCTGCACTTGGGGTGAGGGGCACACACACACCATTCATTTACATAAGGTAAACAACTCCCCAGGCCCCCGCTGCCAATAAAAGAGCACCATATACTACTCTGATTTTAACTTTATCAAAGAAATCTATGGACAATAAAAGGCAGGGTCCAGAATCGGACTTGGAAGATTTTATTTATTTATTTATTTATTTTAAGATTTATTTATTTATTTGACAGAGAGAGAGAGAACACAAGCAGGGGGAATGGGAGGAGAAGCAGACTCCCCGCTGAGCCAGGAGCCCGATGTGGGGACCTCAAGCCCCTGGGGGTGTCAGGGAGGTAGATGTGTAAAGAAGACATTTCAAAACACAGTGGATGTGGTTGGAGGGACTGTGGGCTAGTAGCATATCTTTGGAGGGTAACTGGGTAACCTCCATCCTTTTATAAAATACACACTCCCTTTCATCCAGAAATTCCACTCTGAAGGACTGAGACCATGGAAATACTTACCCAATTGTTAAGAGACATAAAAGAGCAAGGTATTCACTGCAGCACTGTTTATATCAGGGAAAAATTAGGAATGACAAATGTCCGTTGTCAGTTATATTAAGAATGAGGTCGATGTATATTTGCTGATGTGGAAAATTGTAATATGATACATTCATTAAGTGAAAATAGAAAGTTGCAGAGAAATACCCCATCAATATGTACATACATATATGGGGAAATTATATATGTGAAAAATTGAAGGCACATAAACCAGAGAGATCATGGGTGGGAGGGAGGTAATTGAGACTCTCAATTTCTACTATATACAATTCTGTGTGGTTTGAATATTATATAATAAGCCCCTATTACTTTTATAACCAGAAAAAGAACAATCAAGATGTAGATTTTTTTATTTTTTAAAACAAATCCCTCCCCTAAGTTAGGTGTGATACACAGCAGGAGTCACTCCAGCGGCTTCCCTGCCACCCTGGGGGACGTGAAGGGTTAAAGAGGCTGGGGGAGGGGAAGAGGAAGTGAGGTCAGGAAAGAAGGGTGAGGGGCCCCGCGGGCAAAGCTGGCTGCCTGGCGGCTGGCCACGCCCCTCGGCTGGAAGCCGTCGCCCCCGCGTGCTGCCCTGGAGCCCCGCACTGTTCCGAGGAGCCCGGGAGGAGGAGGAATGGCCAGGACTTAATGTAAACTCAGGTAGAGATGAGGATAAGATGGTGCCACCTGGAGCAACGGTTCTCAAAGTGTGGTCCGCGGACCTGGGAGGGGGGAGGGGCAGCGGTGTCCAGGAGGGCAAACCTGTTTTCATACCGATAGTCACATGCCTTTCGGGCTGTGTTATTGTTTGCACAGGTGAGGAAAACTGCTGCACTTTACTGTGAATCATGACACAGAGGCACCCAGCTATAGGAGCAGGGATTTTACTGCCCACCACCTGCCCTCTGACTTTTCAAGAAAGTGGTATGAAGGTATCTTTAATAAAGCAGTAAAAATTAATAATGTTTTTAAATCTTAACTCTTGGGTTTACCTGGTTTTTTTTTTTCTTTTTAGATTTTATTTATTTGACACAGAGAGAGGGAGGGAGAACACAAGCAGGGGGAGTGGGTGGGAGAGGGGAAGCAGGCTTCCCCTGGAGGAGGGAGCCGGATGTGCCGGACAGGACCCTGGAATCAGGCCCTGAGCTGAAGGCAGACCTTTAACAACTGAGCCACCCGGGCACCCAAAGGGGTTTACCTCTTTTGAATAGCCTATCTAGTAAAAGTGGAAATTTCGTACCTATAAAGGGGTTGTGGTTCGGACCCAGGTAACATGGTTGTCTTCTGGAAAAGCATTTAGACTTGTTTGAGTTTTCGAGATGAAGCAGCCGCTTTTTTAATAGAACACCATTTCAACTAGAAAGAACAACTGATAGGGAAACCATAATTATTCAGACTTGAATATTTGGCAGATATTGTCTCAAGAATGAATGAAATGAGCCAGTCACTTCAAGGAAATAACTGAGGGTATCTGTTCTCAGTGATAAAATTTGAGCTTTCGAAGGAAAACTGAAATTTTGTAAAACTTGTGTATATGACATGAGCTTGAGAGCTTCCCAGTTCTTAAAGACGTTTCTAATGAGATTGGTGGCATTATCAAATGTGATCTTTTTAAATCTGGTGTCATGAAATGTGTCAATTTTTAGAAGATCTGTGTAACTCAGTGGCCCAGTATTTTCCAGGTGACCAATGCGTGATGCTAAAACGTTATGCACGGGTAAAAAAAAAATCTAGTCAAGAGAGAACTTGAATGTGGGGCGCTTGGGAGGCTCAGTGGATTAAAGCCTCTGCTTTTGACTTAGTGTAATGCCTCTGATTTCGAATCCGGGAGACCACCGAGGAGCCGATACCGATGCAAACGCAAGAGGGTTTATTTGCAAGCTCGAGCTTGGGCCCAAGTATATCCGACAGAGTGGGGTCAGGACTTGGACCCCTAGGTCAAAGGGCGTAACAGTTTTATAGGGGCCAGTGGCCACACAGAAAGTTGTAGAGTCATGTTGGTCCACACGCAGGTGGCCAATGAGGTTGTAACACATGCGGAAAGTTGCATAGTCAGGTCGGTCCACACGCAGGTGGCCAATTGAATCACAATTTACCCTATAGTAACCGTTTGAACTAGCCTATTACTCTGGTCTGAATTGGCGCACAAGTTTGTCAGGTAAGGTAACTGTTTGAACTAGCCTATTACTCCATTTGCAAGTTTGGCGGGCAAAAGGCAGGGTTTATATCCTGTGGCGGTGAGGGATTCTGCATTCCTATCCGCTAACTCAAACTGGTTCAAGGACCAGCTAGGCAATGTTCTGACATTCTGTGACCTTTCTCAGGAGCAGGTCATGTAGGGGTTATAGACAAGATGACAGGTGTAGCACAAAATGAAGTTGGCCTTGTTCTGCTCTCTCTCATTAGGTCATGATCTCAGGGTCCTGGGATGGAGCCCCCACATTGGGCTCTCTGCTCATCAGGGAGCCTGCTTCCCCCTCTTTCTCTGCCTGCCTCTCTGCCTACTTGTGATCTCTCTCTGTGTGTCAAATAAATAAAATCTTAAAAAAAGAAAAAGGAAAAGAAAAGAAAACCTGAATGTAATAGATATGAACGTCCTAGAGTGAGAAAGGCACATTAATGTTCTGGATTCCACATTACAATTAACCTTTAAGAAACAATCACTTGTACATTTTTTTTTTTTAAGATTGTATTTTTAAGTAAGCTCCACACCCAACACGGGGCTTGAACTCATGACATGGAAACCAAGAGTCGCTCACTCTACTGACTTAGCCAGCTAGGCACTGAAAGAGCAGAGCAAGGCTAACTCCATTTTGTGCTACACCCGCCATCTTGTGTATAACCCCAATGTCAGAATATTGCCCAGCCTGCCCTTGAGTTAGAGTTAGCCAGTAGGAATGCGGAACCCCTAACCGCCAAAGAATGTAAACCCCGCCTTTTGCCCACCCAATTTGCACACCAATTCTGACCAGAGTGATAGGCTAGCTCAAACAGCTACCATAGGGTAAATTGTAATTCAATTGGCCACCTGTGTGTGGCCTAACATGACTGCAACTTTCTGTGTGTGTTGCTATCTCATGGGCCACTGGCCCCTATAAAACTGCGGCGCTTTTCGAAACTCGCTCTCTTTCTCTACATCACGCCACTGCATAGGTGAGTGTGGGAGACTGAGCTCGAGCTAGCTCGAATAAAGGCTCTTTTGCTTTTGCATCAGACTCGGCTCCCTGGTGGCCTTCGGGGATTTCAAAATCTGGGCATAACAGCACCTACCCCAATACATCTTGTTATGGTAAAAGAATACCTGCCCCCCAACTCCCATGGGGTCTCACCCAGTCTCAGTGACCAGGAAACCCCAGAAAATGCAGGAAACCAAGGCTGGGCAGTGGCACGCCCAGACGCCCAGAGCAGAAAAGCGACCTGGGCCTTGGTCCAGATTGACCCATGCAAGCTGGGGTGGCCCTGGTGTTTGCCGTGTCCACCATGCCCAGATGCACACCTGGGGAAGGACCATGGTGCAGACCTGGTGCAGGGGTGAGTCCCAGGACCCCCTAGGTAGCCCTACAACCCACAAGCCTGGCCGCATGGTCAGCCTGGATGGAGCAGCGGTGCCAGCTCGGAGTTCTTTCCTGGAAAGCTGACACATGTGAGCATGGTCCAGAATTAGAATCCTCCAGAATGAGAAACTACCCCTGAGTGGACGTAATAACCACATGCAAAGATAATTGGAAGAAAGGAAGAAAAGATAAAGGCATTTGATAAGAAGCAGTTACACTTGGATGTAAGACTTGCTGCCCCCTTAGCTGGCAGGGGATCCCTTGATGTCAGCGATGAAGAAGTGGATCCAGATTTTCATGGAGAAGGGCGACCTCACAACTCCTCCTGCTTCACACTGAATGAAAACAACCCTGTGACAGTCACAAGGCTGTTTGTGGGAGGACCAGTGTGGACCGCTTACCGTCGGCTGACCCTTTTCTTGCTCAAGGACAGGATAAGAAATTTTTGGCACAGACAGCATAGCAGTGCTCCTGGGAGCTAACATGCTTCTTGTAAAGATCCTAAACCTGATAAGTGAGCAGAAAAATCAATCATTTGCTCTCTGTTTTTACACTGCAGCCTTGAAACTAGGCTATCTTTCTGGTGTAAGATTATATGATCAGAGTATGTTATTTTTTTTGTTTGCTTTTTCAAGATTTTATTTATTTGACAGAGAGACAGTGAGAAAGGAAATACAAGCAGGGGATGTGGGAGAAGGAGGAGAAGCAGGCTTCCTGTGGAACGGGGAGCTCAATGCGGGGCTCAAACCCTGGAACCTTGGAACCCAAGCCAAAGGCAGATTCTTAACAACTGAGCCACCCAGGTGACCCCAGAATATGTTTTAAAGAAAGGAGCTAGAAAACTGATTTTTTACATGGAAGCAACTGTGTATATTTGGACAAATCACGTATCATTTTCCTCTAACTCAATCAAGATCAGGGAGTTAGACAGGGATTCAACTTTAACTCAAATGAAAGTCTTATCTCCTGAAACGTAACTTCTTAGATGTTCCATTGGGCATGATTCTTTTTGTCTCCAGTCCCAGGCACAGAGATCCTAAAGCCCTTGGAATTTCCTGAGTCACAGCAGTGTCTTTTGTTATTAGTAAGGAGGGACAGAAGCTCCTTCGCTCAGGACCCACTGGGCCTCACTCTATGTACCTTCTTCATCTCACTGTCCATCTAGATCCTTTATAATATCCCTTATAATAAGTCGGTCAATGTAAATCCCGTTTCCCTCAGTTTTGTGGGTTCTTCCAGCAAACTACGGGACCACAGGAGAGGGGCACAGGAATCCCCAACCTAGAGCCGGTTGATCCCAAGTTCAAGTGTCCTACATCTGCACCTGGCATCGGTCTGGTGGGAGTGAGCCCTTATCCTGCGAGATCCAATGCTGCCTGGTGGATGGTGTCAGATTAAGTTAAATTGTAGGTTGTTTGGTGCTGCTGGTGAGGGAGCAGAAGGCTAAGCTGACATCCCACAACCTCCTCCCCACCGTCACTCATGGTGGGGGACATGTGTGACCTTCTTCCAGGATTTTGGGACTGTCTTGATGCTAATGTCTTGCCAGAGGGAAAAACAACCTTAGCTTAGTGTAGCTGGGCCTCCAGTATCCTCAGGATCTTCCTTAACATATGAAAACTCTTGAAATCTCCCTTCTCCTTACTTCCCCCAAATCTCGAGTTTATCAGCCCCTCCTGACAACCCAGGGCAGCAGCTCTTTCTGCTACGGGTCCTGTCCTTGAGCTTTAATAAAACCACCATTTTGCACCAAAGACATCTCAAGAATTCTTTCTTGGTGGTGGGCTCCGGACTCCACCCCACCAAACCTCACCTGTATTCCAAAACCACCTCACTGCTGCCCGGTGTGGGAAAAACAGGAAAACAAACTGGGAAGGTGTACTGATAGATAACACAAGTATCTAGAGAGAGCACACTATTTTCTCCCCAAATTGTACCTTTGTACCTCCCTGCTTGGCGGGGAGTCTGCTGCTCCCACTCCCTCTGCCCCCCCCCACCCTTTCAAATAAATAAATAAATCTTTAAAAAAAAAAAATACTCCTTCCTTTTCTTTTCCCAAGTACAGATCTGCGTGAGGCTGGATCTGCTTCCTCTAACCTCAGCCAAAGTAGCGTGCAGCTACAGGCTGGATGCAGAAGCTGATGTAAGAACCAGCCATTTCCATCCACCAAGTCAGATGGAAGAGATTGGCAAAAATGTAAACCAACAACTCTCCCGACTGAGGTAGGAATCTTGTTTTTAAAGATCTTTTTAAAAAGTAATCTCAAAAAAAAAGTATTAAAAAAAAAGTAATCTCTACACTCAACGTGGGGCTCGAACTTAGAACCCCAATACATAGAGTCGCATGGAGCATACAGCTTGCTCTACCGACTGAGCCAGTCAGGAACCCCCTGTGATGTTATATTTTTTGAACTACGTCTAATGCTGTGTCTTCTTTGGTGCTTACTGACTCTTCCTTTGTGGTCCAATGTGTAGCTATATTCGTATGTCCCACGAGTTCTTGGAAACAAGAATATGGCCCTAGTTGTAAAGTTGAGATTTCCACGTCTAGCCTTGAGAACATGCTTCTCCCCTGTGTCCCTCGAACTTGTTCTTTTTTTTTTTTTTTTTAAAGATTTTATTTATTTATTTATTTATTTGACAGAGAGAGAGAGAGCACAAGTAGGCAGAGAGGCAGGCAGAGAGGGAGGAAGAAGCAGACTCCCCTCTGAGCAGAGAGCCCGATACGGGGCTCGATCCCAGGACCTGAGATCATGACCTGAGCCAAAGGCAGAGGCTTTAACCCATTGAGCCACCCAGGCGCCCCTCAACAAGTTATTTAAATACTCTGGGTTTTAGGGCATCTGGGTGGCTTAGTTGGTTAAGTGTTTGCCTTCAGCTCAGGTCATGATCCCAGGACCGTGGGATCAAGTCCCACATCAGGCTCCCCCTACTCTGAGGGGAGCCTACTGCTCCCTCTCCCTCTGCCTGCTGCTCTGCCTACTTGTGCTCTCTCTCTGTCATATAAATAATATCTTTTTTAAACAATTAAAAAATATAAAAATAAAATAAAACCCTCCAGGTTTTAGCTTTCATGGGCGGTTACCCAGATCCTGAACTGAGTTGGTTATGTAGTTCCTCAATTCCTAATTAATAATTGATTGGCTTAGAAGGACTGCATCCGCTGATACTGTGGATCATTAACTCTAGAACAGTCTTACTTACTCATGAAAGTCTCCCAAAGACCTGGGTAGGCCTCCTGTTGTCCACAGTTTTATTGGATGTGACCAAGGACAAGCAGACTACGTCCAAATGAATGCAGCTGTGAGGGTTGGAAACCAAAGCCGGCCTCGGCAGCCTGAAGGAATAGCACTGAGCCCCTTAAGCACATTCTCTTATGGGGTCAGGGGATTATTCCTTATCGGCAGAGCTTGAGGTTCTAAGAGGATTCTAACCTGATCTAAGCCAACGGCCTCAGGGGGAGACCTGCTCGACTTCTCAGTGGCTCACTCTAGCATCTATAAAATGGGCAGAGTCAAAGTTCAACACTCACCTCCCAGGGATGTTGTCCAAGTGAATGGGGCGCTCAGCTGAGGGAGGGTGCAGCGAGTGTCGGGTTCCACAGTGGCCGCCAGTGTCCTCACCGCTGGCGGTATAGACAGGAGAGAGGTGACCATCGGATGCTGGAGACTCTGGATCTGAGTGTTGTGGGGAAAACTAAGAGGCTGAGATGCTTGTATATCTGGGGCAAATGGGGGTTCCTGGAACTGATGAGAGGTGGCTAAGACCAAATTCTGACATGAGTTTGTCCAATGAGGTGCTGGTAAATGTCATGAGCAAGCAGCTCCAGGGACCCTGTGTGCGTGTTTCTGTGCACTCAGATTTCCTGATCTAAATAGTTCAGCCCCCATCAAAGATCACGAACAGAGTTGTATAGTGTTTCTATTACATAGTATTTCTGTCATATGGATACAATAGATGTAAATATCCTCAAGGGAAGAGATACAAGTAAAATAAATAAGAAGTGATGAGTTTTGAGTTTTAAAATACTATGTATTTAAGTATAGGTTGATATAACCTAATTTTTTTAAGTTTATTTAAGTAATCCCAACGCCCAATGTGGGGCTCAAACTCACAACCCCGAGATCCAGAGTCACCCACTCCTCTGACTGAGCTAGCCAGGTACCCTTCTATAATTTAAATTTTTTTAAAGATTTTATTTTTTTTATTTGACACAGAGAGAGCGATTACAAGCAGGCAGAGAGGCAGGTGGGGGGCCGGGTGGGGGGGGAAATTATTGGGGTGCCTGGGTGGCTCAGTGGGTTAAAGCCTCTGCCTTTGGCTCAGGTCACGATCTCAGGGTCCTGGGATTGAGCCCCACGTCGGGCTCTCTGCTCAGCGGGGAGCCTGCTTCCTCCTCTCTCTTTGTCTGCCTCTCTGCCTACTTGTTCTCTCTCTCTCTCTCTGTCAAATAAATTTAAAAAAATTTTTTTTTAATTAAAAAAATAAAGATTTTATTTATTTATTTAAAAGAGAGAAAAAAGAGAGAGAGCATGAGAGGGGGGAGGGTCAGAGGGAGAAGCAGACTCCCTGCTGAGCAGGGACCCCGATGCGGGACCCCCCAGACTCCAAGATCATGACCCGAGTTGAAGGCAGTTGCTTAACCAATTGAGCCACCGAGGCGTCCTATAATTTAATTTTTAATGTTGACTGTGTTTAACAACTGGCTTGCAAAATTCCTGAAAATGTCATAATTGACTCTCATGAACCTGTAGAAACTGGCTTTAGCCACCACTGAGTTAGTCCTCAGGTGCTCCTTTGGAGCCCGTAATCACGGACAAAGAACATTCATGTTTAGTTCAGGACTTGGCACCGAGGCAAGTGCTAAGGACAGGCTGGATGTACTTCTTAAGGACAGGCTGGATGTACTTCTTAAGGACCCCTGGGAACTGTGTTCCCTCCCCCACGACACAGTCCAGAAGGTGACCTTTTCCTTTCCTGGCTCTAGGCTATTTATCTTCCCAAGCCACCAGCTCCCCCCTCCCCCCAACACACACACACTTCAGGACAGACTATCTCGGGAATGCCTAGGACGTGCACGCAGGGCACCATGGCCAGCCAATTCGCTGAACCCATGTCAGGTGCTCCCAAGGTCGTCCAGACGGCCAGAAGGAGAGCCGCAGCCTGTCCCTCGGCTCCCAGCCCCATGACATCTGTGTTCATGGGTTAGGCATGCCCTTGACGAACAGACCCCACCGGTCCACTGTCCTCATATGTTTCCAAGCCTGGATCCAAACTATCATGTCTCATTTGACTTCTCTCCCTTGCATCTCTCCCCCTGTGAGTCCCAGAGACAGTTGCAGTGTTGACAACTACATGCCCTGGGAGCTTGCTCTAGAATTATCCTACTTAAGCCTCATAGCAACTCTATGAAGTAGGTACTATTCTTGTCCCCAGTCTTGTGGATGAGAAATCCAGAGCTTGGGGTGGTGCGCTGACTTGCCCACAGCAGTAAGGGAAGGACCTGGGATTTTTCCTTTCTCCCTCAGACGTCTTGTTTGTGTGGTATCCTCCTCGGGTCCTGTACAGTTGTTTGGCATTCTTTTTAACACGTTGCTTACTAGTAAGCGTCCTCGGGCATAGAGACAGTAGTAGAAGTCACGGGTCTGGAAAAATCCCTCAGAAGAGGAGTGTGTGCTGTGGAATGGGGCGGGGGAGGGGCCACTGATGAGACGGGGGGGTGGGGGGGGCACCAGCACTTTGGGGCCCCCAAGGAAGAGAGGCCCCAGGAGGGCCGTCACAGAAAGTGCAAGCTGTCCTGGTGATGGTCCGCAGTGGGGAAGCTACAAAGTGAATGAGTAAATGGATACCAAAGTGTCCCCTGGGTCGAGCGAAACCTGAGACCATCAGTGATCTTGGCGGAGGCCCTTTCTTAATGTCTTTCCTGGAGGATGAGGAGGCTGGGGCAGGACAAGGAAGAACCCAACCACAGTGGGCTGGAGGAAGGCTGGGAGGTAGAAGAATGGGGTCCCCCGGGGGCCCCTGGGTGGCTCAGTCGTTAAGCGTCTGCCTTCGGCCCAGGTCATGATCCCAGGGTCCTGGGATCGAGCCCCACATCGGGCTCTCTGTTCAGCAGGGGGCCTGCTTCTCCCGCTCCCATTCCCTCTGCTTGTGTTCCCTCTCTCGCTGTGTTTCTCACTGTCAAATAAATAAAATCTTTAAAAAAAAAAAAGAATGGGGTCCCCCGGTGTAGACCTGTCCTCGGGTGAGAATGCAGGAGGCACATGCTAGACTGAAAGAGGGCTTGTGGGGTGTAGCTTTTACTTGGTTAGTGTTCCAAACTGGGAATATCCTCAGCAAATCTAGATTCTGGAGAAAAGGCTCTGGCAGAGGCTGAAGATGTCTATGACAGAGGAGAAAGATGACAGTGGAGGCCATGCGCTGGAGGGAGGGGGGGAGGAGAGGGAGACGATGACAATGACATCCGCCTTGTGGCCCGGGAAGGAGTGGGCTGTGCTGGGTGCTGCCTGATGACCTCTAACCCTTCTGATAAGTAGGAAAGTGAAGGGGGGAATAGTCGGGGACACCCAGGGGAGTGGTGGGGCTTGTAACTGGTGCTTTGGAGGTGAAGACACAGCTGAAGTTGGAGCTAATGCATGTGTGGGACAGTCCCCTAGCCGCCACAGGCCAGCAGCCCTCTCCCTGGACTTCTCTGCAGAAGCTGGTTATGTCTATAGTCAGTAAGCTCATCAAGCTCCTCCGTCATCTCCTTTCTTACTGCTTCTGTCCCCAGGAGGTGACACAGTGTCGAGGTTCTAAGGACAGCTCACTGTGGCCGTCCAGTAAGCAGTGAGGGATTTCTTTCCACCGAGGGAAGGTTCGCGGAAATTGGAGCCTGCAGCCTGGGGAAGGGCTCTCGTCAGACACAGCCTCAGCCAGCCCTTGATCTTGGAGCTCCCAGCCCTCAGAACTGTCAGGATTCAGTATTTGTTTTTTCAGTCACCCGGTCTACGGTAATTCGCTCCAGTAGCCTGAGCCGTAACCCCGTGTGCAGAATGCAGAAGTGAGTCGTTTTGCCCAGAACAGAACAGGACCTCTAGCTCTGAGCCAGTGACTTTCCACTGCGTCGCGGGATGTACCACAAGGTGCCGTGGTCTCCCGAGGTCCCCTTACTTGATCAAACAGAAAATACATCCTTGGAATTGGTCTCCCTGGGCTCAACCTAGGTGGAAGGATTCATTGCAATCACTGGCCCTTTTTCTCTGTAACAGATTTACCTCTTTTATAATCTTTTTTTAAAAAATCTTATTTATTTATTAGAGAGAGAGAGAGAGAGAGCACACGCATGTGCACGCGCGAGTGGGGAGATGGGCAGAGGGAGGGAAAAGGGCAGACTCCCTGCTGAGCATGGAACCCCATGCGGGGCTGGATCCCAGGACCCTGAGATCATGACCTGAGCAGAAGGCAGATGCTGAACCGACAGAGCGACCCAGGCGTCCCCTTCTTTGATAATTCAGACCTGACTTTCATGAAGAGGCAAATAGGTTTCCTCCCTGATCTATGGGTAGTGGCTACACAGGAGCCCATCTGGAAAGAGCTCTGTGATCAACTAGCCAGGTCTGCCAAGGGCAAGGCAGTGGGAGAGTTAATCCCATCTGCTAAATAAAAGGTGGGGTAGGTGGCAGACTGAAGGTTTAGCTTTGCAGAAAAGTTTGGGAAGGGAAGACAAAGATTCCCTGAAAGTCCCGTTTTTCTGCCGCCTTGCTGAGCAGTCTGGTGCTGTAAGGCTGCTGACTGAGAATATGTGTCTCTCAGGGCCGTCAAGGCAGGGGTTATCCAGGAGGAGAAGGGCAAACAGCAGCTCTGTTCGTCCTACCCTCTGTTGAATCCAGGGCCCAGTGAGCAGGAAAGTTACCAAGATTTCTGCACAAGGCTTACTCTTGGCACCCAGGCCTGAGGACACCAGGAGGCCAAGGGCCTGTCAAAATAGCCTGGCAGAGGCAAAGCTGAGTTTGTCTCCCTGCCAGAGACAGGCACAGGATGTCCCCAGGGTAGCCCAGGCTTGGCTTTGCTCTGGCTACAAATCTATTCAGATTCGGCGATATCTTAAGCTTGCACAGTGGGGTCAGCCAGGCAGGGGGCTCCTTTTAAGAAAAGAATATAAAATTAGGTACTGACCCTTGGAGGAGGCCCTGAAGCTTAAGCTTCAGAAAGGGATATGTGTGGAGCAGAAAATAAAACAGGATGAAGGGGCAGGACACAAGGGAAAGGAGTTTCTGCTCTAGACTAGAGAAGTCAGGGAAGGTGGACTTTTGAGCTGCAAGCCAAATGACAAGGAGCCAGCCATGGGGAGATCAGGGTGAAGAGCATTATGAGCTGAAGGAACAGCAAGTGCAAAGGCCCTGAGGCTGAGACAGGCTTGGGATGCCACGGCCCAAGAAGATCAGTGAGCCTGGAGTACAGTGAGTCAGGAGGGAGGGAAAGGGGGTGAGTCCAGAGCAGTGAGCAGGGTTCACACTGGGCCTCGAAGGCATGGGAAGGATACCATTATTCCAGGATGTGCGGGAAGTCATTGAGGGCTTTTCAGTGAGACTGAGTGTGAAAAGAGCATCATGGCGGTAACTGGAATGGCCTGCACAAACTTCCAAAGAGTGGCAAGTGGAGGTGGGGTGTGTCAGCAGAAGCCGGCCCTCCTGGGTCTGACGGTCAGGACAGTCATCAGGACGAGAGGGCATTCCTCCCATGTCCTACAGAGCCTCCTGGCATCACTCAGGTTCACCCCGCAGAGCCCTTTGGAACAAAAGGGCCAATCCGTATTGGTGCTGCCGGACTTCATGGCTCTGGGCAGCTTCAGAAGTCCCAGGTCAAACCCATGGGATACAGACAACCTCAGGGTGCCCTTAGCAACCTGTAGGGACCCCAGGAGTGAGCACTCTTGTTTCGGGCACGCTTGGGGTGGAAAGGAAGGTGAGTGTCTTTCTGTGGTCTGCTCCCTCCTCGGGCTGTGAAGTCCCGGGCCCCTCCATGGGAACCTCGGAGGGGCCCCCACCTCTAGCAAGGAGCATGTGGCATGGGGTAGGGGTTGGGGAGAGGAAGGAGCAACTGTACACTGCTGGTGCCCAGTGAGTAGGTCTGCCCTGTGGAGAGGGACACATGGATTGAGAGGGTCTTCAAGCCCAGGGAAAGGGGAGCAAATGGGGGCCTACGGGGGATGAGCAGTGAGGACGGATGGAATGTGGTCCCTCCACCAGCTCCCCATTCCCCATCCCCCCATCTCCTGCAGAGTCTGAGGGAACTCAGGGCCTCCCCAGGCCAATCAGCATGATAGCCCAAGTTGGCTTCCCTGTTTGGGACTTGAGAACGGGAAGATGGAAAGTCAGGAAGAGCCGGGTCTCCCGGTCGTGCCTGCTGGTAGAGTTTGAGTTTCGGCACTGAATTTGAGACATCAAAACAGAGGGCTTTGGGCCAGGGTGGAGGGTGGAGGCTGGGCAGGAGGAAAGTGCTCACAGTTCAGGTAATAGAGGCAGAGAGAGAGGCACCGAACTGTGAAGGGGGGTGGGAGGGTGAGGAAGCACCTTGACAAACTCCGGAAACTGGTTAACTGGTTACAGGGATCCCAGCCGGCCTGCCTAAGAGGGAATGGCAGTTGGGAGGTGCTGGGGATTTCCAGCAAAAACAGCCGACCAACCCCCAGACTGAGAGACAGTGGAGAAGGACCTCAGCAGTGGCGTGGCCCGGATGCCTCTATCCCGTGGGTCCTCTGGATCCCCGTGGCCCAGTGGTGGCCGCTCTCCACAGTGAGGCCCTGACCCTCATCAGCTGAAGATGAAGGCAAACGAAGCTCTCAGTGGAGAGGCAGAACAGGGGAGTGTTAAGCCTTGGGTGGGAGGAGACCAAAGGATGAAAGGTGGGGACCAGCCCGATTCTACTCGGTGACCTGGGTGGGGCCCCAGGAGACTAGGATTGTTTGCAGGTGAAGGAAACCTCACTGCATCTCCTGTTTCTTAGTCAGGAGAGAGTTCTCCAGATGGGGTAGGGCAGCCAGTCAACAAAGAGCCAGAAGGTGGCAGTGTCTACCCAGGGAGGGGTGTGGGCAGGGCCCCTGGCTGGGGAGGTGTCCCTCACCCACAACAGCCGCCTGTGGCCCCTTGCCGTGATCTGAGCTGCCACGCCTTCCTCTCGTGGCCTGGGCCCAACCTCCTCCAGTCTCTTCCCTCTCCTGTCCCACAGGCAGCAGGACTCCCAGCATTCTCCTTGCTGTCTCCAGGGTTCAGAAGGGCTTTTCCGGTACCTCTGTCCAGCGTTCTGTGCTGCTGATCTCCTGAGACCCTGCCTCTCACTTCCGGGCCCCTGCTCCCCCCACTGCTGGGTACCCGGCGTAGGCTCAGACTGAGCCCCTCCCTTGAGATCTCTGCTCACACAAGATACAGCTTGCAGCAGAAGAAGAGTCCATCTAGCAGGAGCACAAGCCATTCAAAATGCAAATAGTACAGATTCTGGTCTTAGAAGTCCTATAGTATCTGGGCACCTGAGTGGCTCCGTCAGTTAAGTGTCCAACTCTTGATTTCAGCTCAGGTCTTGATCTCAGAGTCATGATATCAAGCCCCACACCTGGTCCTATGCTGGGCATGGAGCCTGCTTGCATTCTCTCTCTCTCTCTCTCTCTCCCTCCCATTGCCCCTCCCCACCTCACCCCACCCCCACACACTTATGCACACACTCCTATCTCTCTTAAAAAAAAAAAGGTCCTGTAGTATCAAGAGCCCAATGGCATCTTTTGCTGGGTACCCAGCTGGCTCAGTCAAAGGAGCATGAAGACTCTTAATCTCAGGGTTGTAAGTTCAAGCCCCATATTGTGTAGAGAGATCACTTAAAATCTTTAAGGGGAGCCTGGGTAACTCAGCCTGTTAAGTGTCTGACTCTTAATTTTGGCTCAGGTCATGATCTCGGGGTTTTGGGATCAAGTCCAACATCAGGCTTTGCACTCAGCAGAGTTTGCCTGAGATTCTCTCCCTCTCCCCACCCCCTGCTCATTCACTCTCTTTGTTTCAGATAAATAAATCTTTTTTTATTTTTAAGATTTTATTTGGGGCACCTGGGTGGCTCAATCGGTTGGATGTCTGCCTTTGGCTCAGGTCATGATCCTAGAGTCCTGGGATCGAGCCCCGCGTCAGACACCCTGCTTGGCAGGGAGCCTGCTTCTCCCTCTCCCTCTGCCTGCTGCTCCCCTGCTTGTTCCCTCTCTCTCTGTCAAATAAATAAAGAGAATCTTAAAATAATAATAATAATACATAAATTTAAAAAACATTTTATTTATTTAGGAGAGAGAAAGGGAGAAGCACACTCCCTACTGAGTATGAAGCCCAACTCCAGGTTTGATCCCAGGACTCTGGGATCACAACCTGAGCCAAAGGCAGGCACTTAACCAATTGAGCTACCAAGGCGCCCCTAAAAAAATTAAATCTTTAAAAAAAGAAAAGTCTAGGGGCGCCTGGGTGGCTCAGTCGTTAAGCGTCTGCCTACGGCCCAGGTCAGATTCCCAGGGGCCTGGGATCGAGCCCCGCATCAGGCTCTCTGCTCGGCAGGAAGCCTGCTTCTCCCGCTACCAATCCCTCTGCTTGTGTTCCCTCTCTCGCTGTGTTTCTCTCTGTCAAATAAATAAAATCTTTAAAAAAAAAAAAAAAAAAAAGAAAAGAAAAGTCTATCCTAAAATTCATATGAAATCTCAAGGGACCCTGAATAGCCAAACAATTTTGACAAAAAAGCACAGATTTGGAGGTCTTACACTTCCTCATTTCAAAAGTTACTATAGGGGCATTTGGGTGGCTCATTTGGTTGAGTGGCTGCCTTGGGCTCAGGTCATGATCTTAGGATCCTGGGATCCAGCCCTGAATCTGTCTCTGTGCTCAGCGGGGAGCCCGCTTCTCCTTCTCCCTCTCTCTCTCTCCTTTCTCTCTATTGCTGTCAAATAAATAAAATCTTAAAAAATAAAAGTTACTACAAAGCTACAGTAATCACGACAGTGTGTCATTGGCATAAAGACAGACATATAAGCTGATGGAATAGACTACAGAGCCCACAGATAAGCCCTCATGTGTGTGGTCAAGAAGATCAATCCTTGTTGATCTTCAACAAGGATGCCAAGACCACTCAGTGGGGAAAGGATAGTCTTTTACACCAATGGTGCTGGAAAAACTGGACATCCACATACAAGAGAATGAAGTTGGACCCTTCCCTCACACCATATATGTAAATTAACTCAAACTGGATCAAAGACCTAAACACAAGAGATAAGACTATAAAACTCTTTTTAAAAAATAACAGAAAAGTTTATGCCTTTCTGGATTTGGATTTGGTAATGATTTTTTTGATGTGACAGTCCACAAAAGGAAAAATAGATAAATAGGTCTGCATCACAATTAAAACCTTCTGTGCATTAAAGGAAACAACAGAATGAAAAGGCACCCACAGAATGGAAGAGAATATTTAGAGATCATAGATCTGCTGTGGGCTTAATAAACAAAAACTAGAAATAACTCCTACAACTCAACACTGGGAAGACAAACAACCAGTTAAAAAATAGACCAAGGGGGGCACCTGGGTGGCTCAGTGGGTTAAAGCCTCTGCCTTCAGCTCAGGTTGAGATCTCAAGGTCCTGGGATCGAGCCCCACATCGGGCTCTCTGCTCAGCGAGGAGCCTGCTTCCCTCTCTCTCTCTGCCTGCCTCTCTGCCTACTTGTGATCTCTCTCTCTCTCTCTGTCCAAAAAAAAAAAAAAAAATAGACCAAGGACTTGAATAGACATTCCTCCAAAGACGGTTTTTTTTCTTTTTTTTTTTTAATGGAAGTGTAGTTGACACACGATGTAACAAAATCACATCAGTTTCAGGTATACAATGCAGTGATTCAGTGGCTCTGTACATTATTCTGGGCTCACCGCACATGTAGTTCCCACCTGTCATACTACAGTACCATTGACTCTAGTCCCTGTGCTGTACCTTTCATTCTCGTGACTTATTCATCCCGTAACTGAAACCTGGACTTCCCACTCCCCTTCACCTTTTAAAGATGGTACATAAGTGGCCAATAATCAAATAAAAAGTTGATCAACATAACCAGTCACTAGGGAGATACACTTCAGACACCTTAGGATGGCTACTGTTTTGTTTTTTTTTTTAAAGATTTTATTTATTTGACAGAGAGACACAGTGAGAAAGGGAACACAAGCAGAGGGAATGGTAGCGGGAGAAGCAGGCTTCCTGCCGAGCAGAGAGCCCAATGCGGGGCTCGATCCCAGGACCCTGGGATCATGACCTGAGCCGAAGGCAGACGCTTAACAACTGAGCCACCCAGGTGCCCCTGTTTTTTTTTTTTTTAAGATTTTATTTATTGATTTATTTGAGAGACAGCATGAGCAGGGGGAGGGACAGCGGGAGAGAGAGAGAATCCTCGCACAGACTCCCTGTTAAGCGAGGGCCTGGACGCCGAGCTCCATTCCAGGCCCCTGGGATCATGACCTGAGCCGAAGGCAGAGGCTTTAACCCACTAAGCCACCCAGGCGCCCCAGTAGGGCTACTACTTTCAAAAAGAAGAAAAAACAGGGGCACCTGGGTGGCTCAGTGAGTTAAAGCCTCTGCCTTCGGCTCAGGTCATGATCTCGGGGTCCGGGGATCGAGCCCCGCATTGGGCTCTCTGCTCAGCAGGGAGCCTGCTTCCCCTTCTCTCTCTGCCTGCCTCTCTGCCTACTTGTGATCTCTCTCTCTCTGTCAAATAAATAAATAAAATCTTAAAAAAAAAGAAGAAGAAAAAACAAAAACAAAAATAACAAATGTTGGCCAAGATGTGGAGAAACGTGAAAGCTTGTGCACTGTTGGTGGGAAAGTAAAATGGTGCAGCCAGTGGGGAAAACAGTACGGTGGTTCCTCAAAAATGAAAAATAGTAGAATTACTGTATGATCCAGCAATTCCACTTCTGGTCAAATACCTAAAAGAATCGAAGCAGAGTTTCAAAGAGATATTTGGACCCTGTGTTCACAGCAGCCTTGTGCCCAGTAGTCAAAAGGTGGAAGCAACCCGAGTGTCTACCAATGGATGAGTCGATCAACAAAAGGTGGCAGACATGTATGAAAGAATAGCATTCAGCCTGAACAAGTAGGGCATTCTCGGGGCAACTGCCTTTGGCTCAGGTTGTGATCTCGGGGTCCTGGGATCAAGCCCCACATCAGGCTCCCTGCTCAGCGGCAAGCCTGCTTCTCCCTCCCCCACTCCCCCTGCTTGTGTTTCCTTTCTTTCTGTGTTTCTGTCAAGTAAATAAATAGAATCCATTAAAAAAAAGGGGAATCCTGTCACGCAGTCACATACTACAATATAGATGGCTCTTCAGGACAGTGTGCTAAGTGAAATAAACCAGATACCAAGGGACAAATACCGTATGATTCCACTTATATGAGGTGCCCAGAGTTGTGGAATTCATAGAGACAGAAAGTAGAATGGCAGTTGCCAGGGTCTGGGGGGAAGGGGGATTTACTGTTTAATGTGTACAGAGTTTCTGTTCAGGAAGGTGAAGAAAGTTCTAGAGATGGGTAGTGGTAATATTTGCATAGCCAGGAGAATGTACCTCATGCCACTGAAGTCTACACCCTAGAAATGATTAAGATGGTAAATTTTGTTATGTGTATTTTACCACAATTTAAAATTTTTTTTAAATTTTATTTATTTATTTGACAGAGAGAGAGAGATCACAAGTAGGCAGAGAGGCAGGCAGAGAGGGGGAAGCAGGCTCCCTGCTGAGCAGAGAGCCCGATGCAGGGCTCAATCCCAGGACCCTGAGACCACAACCTGAGCCAAAGGCAGAGGCCTCAACCCACTGAGCCACCCAGGCGCCCCTTTACCACAATTAAAAAAAAAAATTCTTTTGGGGGCACCTGGCTGGCTCCATCAGTAGAGCATGTGACTCTTGATCCCAGGGTCCTGAGCTCCAGCCTCACATGGGGTGTGGAACCTACTTAAAAAAAAAGAAAAGAAAAATCAGTCAGTCTGACCGTCCGTCCTTTGGTGTCCCTGCCACTGGAAATTTCTCACTGGAATTCATCCCAGGCTGTGGCTCCCGCCATTTTGTTTTGCTTTGCAAACCCCCCTTCATTTCATTTCTCTGACCTTCCTTGTCTTCTCTCTTCTTGGGGTCTCTTTTCCCCGAGCTCCTGCGAAGACGCCCGTGAAGCTGCTTAGTCCCTCATGTGTTTAACTGTGTCCCTTCAGCCGTGTCCCTTCAGCCGTGTCCCTGGCCCCGCCCTCCCCTTCCTCAACCAAAGTGGCTGATCGAGATGTTTTCCTAAACAAAACTGTTCTCGCCCCACTAAATGCACTGAAAATGTGCCATCTGGTGCATACGCTGATCTCCTGAGAGATGGAGGAGTCCGAGCTCACAGCTGAGACTCAGATCTCCTCTCCACCAGCTGCCAGGCTGAGGCTAGACCTGCGGTCCCAGGAGAGACTTTGTCAGAATAAAGCCCGCTGTGGGGCAGCTTCTGGGCAGCCTGCTGGCAGCCCCTTCTGGCCATGTTCCATCTGTCTGAGTGGCACAGATCGAGCCTCCGATGTGCGGGGCCTGAGGAGAAAACCGAGAAGGATGACAGGACTGAGGTGAGGTGACCTCAGTGGAGCAGAGGTGCTCGGGGTCCAGAGCCTCTGGGAGACAGGAGAGGATGGTGGACTGGATGTCAGGAGAGTGCCCCTGCGCAGAAACCCTGAGTCATGTGTGAGGGTGTGAGAGAGTGTGTGTGCGTGTGCGTGAGTGTGTGCGTGTGTCTCTCGGGGGGGGGGTGATGCCTCTGGAGAGGTCTCAGAGGTGGGGAAGGCCAGGAGCTCTCACTGGGTGAAGGAATATGACAAGGTGGGCGGGGGAACAGATAATGCCTTCTAGGCAGAGATCCGCAGTGTGGAGCCCGGAGAGGGCACCGGGAGAAGTCTCTGGAACAAAAGCGGCCATGCGATAAGCACTTAGCATTCACCAGGCACTCGTCGCTGAGAGTAGCTACAATTACTCTTCCTCCGTGCCAGGCGCTCTCCTGGGCCAGCACTGTCTGGTAAACACACAGTGCAAGCCACATATGGCCTTGTAAATATTCTAGGAGCCGCATTTTATTTTATTCTTTATTAAAATACAAACAAGGCGTCTGGGTGGCTCAGTCGATTCCGTGTCTGCCTTCGGCTCAGGTCATGATCTCAGGGTCCTGGGATCAAGTCCTGCATCGGGCTCTCTGCTCAGCAAGGAGTCTGCTTCTCGCTCTGCCCTCCCTCCGTTCATGCTTAACCCACTGAGCCACCCAGGAGCCCATCCCGTAGTTTTTTTTTTTTTTTAAAGATTTTATTTATTGGACAGAGAGAAACACAGAGAGAGGGAACACAAGCAGAGGGAATAGTAGCGGGAGAAGCAGGCCTCCTGCAGAGCAGAGAGCCCGATGCGGGGCTCGATCCCAGGCCCCTGGGATCTGACCTGGGCCGAAGGCAGACGCCCAACGACTGAGCCACCCAGGTGCCCCCATCCCATAGTTTTTCAAATAACGCACCATCATTTATGCCGGAGTCCCTATTTGAGGGCCATGTTTCACTAATAAAGATAGGCCTGCAGTGAACATTCTTGCAAATGTTTTTTCCCAATCACTCCATGTGCAGCCCAGAAGTTTTTATTCTCTGCCACTTCATTGGTGTTCAAAGCGTGAAGGAGAGAGCCATGCAAATGCCCCCAGCCTGACGTGTCGCCGCGGGACCCAAGAGTCCCTGAACGTGTTATGTTCGTGGCTTCACTTTCTCGTCCTACAGGCCAGCTCCCTATGCATCTGACACTTGGTTCTACCCAGCTTTCTGCTCTCTGATGAACTTCAGCTCGGGAGGAGACCCTTCTGGGGCCACACTGCTGACTGGAGCTGCGTCTCCCGTGCCCATCATGCGGAAAGATGCCTCTTCGGCCCCTGCTCTCAGGCAAGCTGCAGCTAGAGCCACGTGGAGCCTTCACCGAAATGTTTGTGTAGGTTCCTGGCTTCTTCCCAGGCTAATATCTGACTGCACTTTTACCTTTCGGCTGGTCTTATCTCTAACTCAGGCGGCGGGGGCGCGGGGGGTGGAGAGGGCAGTTTTGCACAGAAGAACTCCAGCTAAACATCGGTTCCTGAAATTAACTTTTAATGTTTTTAACTAGAGCAGAGGTGTGTTTTGTTTTGTTTTGTTTTGTTTTTCAGGCTGGGCCTGGAGCCCAACATGGGGCTTGAATTCATGACGGTGAGGTCAAGACCTGAACCGATATTAAGGGTGGGACACTTATGGGGCCCCTAGGGGGCTCAGTCGGTTAAGCGGCTGTCTTTGGTTCAGATCATGATCCCAGGGTTCTGGGATCGAGCCCCACATCGGGCTCCCTGTTCAGCAGAGAACTTGCTTCTCCCTCTATCTCTGCCTGCTGCTCTGCCTACTTGTGATCTCTATCTCTGTGTCAAATAAATAAAACCTTTAAAGGAAAAAAAAGAGTTGGACACTTAACTGACTGAGCCACCTGGACCCCCCCGACCCTGAGAGCAGGGGTTTTTAATTAGCATTCACAGATGTTGGGAAGGAGGAAGACACAAACCCCTGAATTAGTGTGCAAAATCTGTGTGTGTATATCTTTTAGGGAGAGGTTGCTTATTTTCATTCAATTTCCCGAGGGGCCCGGGACCCACCTAGAGTATGTGGTGGATCCAAGTGGCCCTCGGATTGGGGAAAAAAAAGTTACAGATGACTTCCTGAACCCCTGGGTTTCTCATGACCAGCAAAAACTTTCAGTGTGAAAACTTGAAATACCAAGTGCTTGTATCTGCTTGCCTTTCTTTCCTTTTAATTACGTAGTGTCTTCGTTTGCCAGGCTGCCATAACAAAGAACCATAGACTGGATGGTTCAAACAGCAGAAATTCATTTTCTGACCGTGCTGGACTCTAGAAGTTTAAGATCAAGGTGTTGGCAAGGTTAGTGCCATCTGAGGCCTCTCTCCTTAGCTTGAAGATGGCTGTCTTCTCCCTTTGTCTTCACGTGGTCTTCCCTCTGTGTGTGTCCTAATCTCCTCTTATAGGGACGTTAGTCAGATTAGATTAGGGCCCACCCCAATACCCTCACTTCACCTTAATTGCCTCTTTAAACACCCTTTCTCCAAATACAGTCATATTCTGAGCTCCTGAGGATTAGGACTTCAACTAATGAACTTGGTGGGGGGGGGGGCACCATTCAGCCACTAACAACTTTGTTACACTTTTGCTTCTAAAAATAAGATATATTCTCCATAGAAAAGGTAGAAACTTCACAAATGGAGAAATTAAAGAAAGGATCTCTGCAAAAATTACTCTTTTTCTTTAGGCATATAAAGGAAAAAGTGAAAGCCTACCCCTTTCTCCATTTCTGCCCCCTTCCCCCCAAAGAACAGCCATAATAATGTTTTGTAATAATAGGGACGTGTCCTTTCAAACCTTTTCTGCACTTGCACAAGCTGCTTCCAGGAGCATCGTTTCCCCCGCACCTTGACCCGTTCGTGCAGCTGTCCTAGAGAACACACCACTGGGAATTAAATGGGAATTAAATCTTTGTGCACCTTCACACTGACTCCAGAATTGTTCTGTTGAAAGCTGTACAAAACATTAACAGGAGAGCCCAGATTGTTTTTTATTTTTAAAGGTTTTTTTTTTTATTTACTTTATTTATTTATTTTTAAATTTACTTTAAGAAGCCTCTGCACCCATCTCTGCAAAAATTACTTGGGACTTGAACTCACGACCCTGAGGTCCAGAGTCACGCACTTCTCCAGGAGAGCCAGCCAGGCGCCCCTAGAGCTCAGCTTTAAAAGGAAATTCTATAGTGGTGTACTCATTGCCATCTCATTACTTGTTTTATGGTTGTTTTTGTAGTTCTCTGCTCCTGTCTTCTCTTGCTCTCTTCTCTCACCGTGAGCTGGGTTAGGAAATTCTAGAAAGGAGGCATGTAAAAGTGAACGAAATGTGTCAGAAGGGCTTCTGATACGTTAACAAGCTTGAGTTTAGGTAATGGGGCAGAAAGTTATTTTTCTCACTTCGTCTTCCTACTTAGTTGGATCTTCTACATTTTCTTTAATGAGCTTATATTACTTTTTATAATGGGGGAAATAAACAACCGTAATAGAATACTGCCAATGGGGACAATTAGAAGGAACTTTGAGCTCTGTTCCGAGCAGGAAGATGAAAGAACGAGCAGGCCAGCTGCCACGGAGCTGAGCGAGGGCTGCTGAGCTGGGGCCCCCAAGGGAAGGCGGAAGCCCATCGGGCGACTGGCCCTTTGCCTTTCAGACCTGGGAGAAGAGTGTGCATGACCGATCCTTGTCAGGGAGGAACTAGATCTTAGCTGGTGCTAGATCTGGTGCAAGGTGGGTTGAAGAGTTCACAAATGGGCACCCGGCTTCTTGAAATCAGGTCCTTTGCTCTGGGCTGATTATACCCCAGCTACTGAGAAGAGGATACTGAGTCACTGCTGGTGGTCTTTGAAAACTTGCAGTGGAAAATGAGCTGGAAGGGCGGCGAGGGTCAAAAACCTGTCCCCCTTGCCCCCGCCCCTGTTTTGCAAGGGAAGGAAGTGGAGACTTCAGATACTGGGTCAGAGGGATGAACAAGGGGAAAGAGGTGATCTGGGAAGCCCCAGAAAGAAAGCGATGATTCCTGAGAGCATGGGCTCAGCAGCTCCAGCTGGTCACCAGTCTCGGCTTGTCACGCTGAGGCCAAGATGGGGAGACATGGAGCGGCCGTTAGTGTGGTTAGGTCCGACGGTGGCAGATTGAGTTATCCTAAGCCCCAAATCAGTGGATTGATGTCAGAGCGAAGGCAGGTCTCTAGGTCTGTGGAAAGGCTCTGTGCTGTTCATGGCTTCTCAGTTGCTGGGATTAGGGATGAAGTGGAAACCAAGAAAATTCTACCACTGCCCTCATGGAGTTGATGGCCTAGTGTAATCTATTCATATGTTGAGAAAAGTTTATTTCTGTTTTAAGGGGGGGAAAAAACCAACATTTCCTTGACCTCACTGAGAGACGGGTAGCTCTTGTAACTAACCATCCATTAGTGGCTTCGATGACCTTGATGCCCCACAGGTGGGGTGCATGGCCCCTTCTGCGCACAGCTGGGCTCCAGCAAAGCCCCATAGCAGCCTGATTGGGCAACGGGTCCATGCAGGTGAGGCACAGGTTGCTGCCCCCTCCCCAGGCCCGAACCTGAGCTAATGGGACGCACGGGGCCCTGCTGGCGGCCTCCCCAGCAGACACGCTTGCCTCTTCCTTTCTAAAAGTGCCACATCCCACCCCCCCGCCTGCCCACCACCACCACCGGTTTTTTCTTCCTTGCATCCATTTGTCTCAGGGAAAGTTGACCCCATACCTCAAGAGTCACCCCATGGTCCTAAAGGGAATTCTATTCCACTTGAGGGCAGTTGCTTCTGGAAAGGATGTGGGATCCAGTCTGATATCCTGAGGAGAAATCCAGGGAGAGGGGAAGGTGACTTCCTGGGAAGTTTTCATCAGTTAGAAATGTTTTTATCAGCGAGTAACAGGACCTCCCCCCCCCACACACACACACATACTGACAAACAACGTATGGTTCAAGAGGGAAGATACTTAATGAGCTCAGTATAAAAGTCTGGAGGTAATTGGTTCCTGGCATTGGTTTGGTGGCTCAAATAATAATCAGAATCAACATCTCTTGGGGGTGCCTGGCTGGTTCAGTCCGAAGAGTGTGCCTCTCTTGATCTCAGGGTCGTGAGTTCAAGCCCCATGTGTATAGACTACTTAAGTACTTTTTTTTAAAAAAGATTTTATTTATTTGACAGAGAGAAACACAGTGAGAGAGGGAGCACAAGCAGAGGGAATGGTAGTGGGAGAAGCAGGCTTCCCGCCGAGCAGGGAGCCCAATGCGGGGCTCGATCCCAGGACCCTGGGATCATGACCTGAGCCGAAGGCAGACGCCCAACGACTGAGCCACCCAGGTGCCCCTTAAATACTTTTTTTAAAAAAGAAAAAAAGGATCAACATCTATGTGATTCTTCTTATCTTTCACTTATGGTGTCAAAAAGGCTGCCACTCCAGCCATTATGTCCATGTTAAGAAAGGGGGAGAAAAGGACTTGGCCAGTGACCAACACCTGTCTCTTTCTAATCAAAGATTTCCCAGAAATGCCCTGGCTTTCTTTCACTTTCATCTCATTAGACAGGACTGTGTCACATGGCCACTCTTAGCTGCAAAGCAGACTGGGAAAGTGAGTTTTTGGCTCTTCTTGTTTACAGAAGAAATAGGAAGGAGAAAAGGGGGTTGGGAAGTAGAAGTAGGTTGGCTACACCCAGGAAGCAACACTGCTATTTTCCAGACATCTCAAGTGCCTGGAACCACGGCTGCCATCTTGGTTCTGGCAGAGCAGAGATAGAAAGAACCTGCGTCCAAGGCCAACAGCCCAGATGAAAAGTGAGCAGAGTAGGTAAAGACAACATTCACAGATGGGCACCTGAATGGCTCAGTTGCTTGGACATCTGCCTTCGGCTCAGGTCATGATCCCAGGTTCCTGGGATCGAGCCCTGCATTGGGCTCCCTGCTCAGCAGGGAGTCTGCTGCTCCCCCTCCTTCTCCCTCTCTCAAATAAATAAAATCTTAAAAAAAAAAAAAAAAAGACAGCGTTCACAGAGAAAAGAAAACCAAGTAACCCTTAAGCATATGAGAAAATGCTTGACTTCACTCATCATGAGAGCAATGAACACCAAAATAACACCATGATACTACTTTTCACCTATCAGATTGGCAAAAATCCAAATGTTTGACAATGCATTCTATTGATGAGGTTGTGGGGGAAGCAGGGACTTTTATGCCTGAAGAACAAAATGGCACGGTCTCCTGAGGTGGGGAAAGAGTAGAGAGGAGCACGTGAACTGGGGTCTTTATGTCCTCACCAAGATGCCACATCAACTGGCCTGGACTTCTTATTAAGTTCCTCACTGATCAAGCCAGTTTGAGTAGAGTTCTTGTTACCTAGAACCCAAATTATCCCAAATGGTGCCCCTGCCTCCCACCTGAAGCCCAGGAGCCAAGTTGTTCTGTCCAGAAGCCAGATCATGGAATCTCACTGGGTCACCCAGTGACTAGCCAAAGTCGAGCAGGTACAGATCCAAAAGCTGAGATCATTGCTGACAGAAGTATCCCTCCCAGGGAATGGGCTGTGAGCCCATTCCAAAATCAGTGGGTAGATAACTGCCTTGGGTAATATTTAACCTCTGTGGTCATGAGAGGGGGCTGCATCTTGAGTGGTTGAAAATCCTGTCAGTCCAAATGTAGAGACGATCCTTACGGGTTAGATCTTGAGGTAGTAAGATGGCTGCCTTGGTCTTGCTTGACCCGATGTCCCGATGTCTAGCTAGGTATGTGGTTTATTTGATTGTCTTTATTTGAATTTCTTGGTTTTTTTTTTTCCTTTTTAAATATTTATTTATTTTAGAAAGAGAGGGAGAGAGGGAAGCACAAGCACACATGCACTGGGCAAGGGGTGGAGAGGGAGGGAGAGAAGCAAACGCCCCACTGAGCGCGGAGCTCTGATACAGGGCTCCATCCCAGGACCGTGAGACTACAGCCCAAGCCAAAATCAAGGGCCGGACACTCAAGCAACTGAGCCACCCAGGCTCCCCTTTATTTGATTTTCTTTTTTTTTTTTTTTTCTTTTTTTTAATTTGATTTTTCTTATTCACTGAGCAACTTCCTGGTTCCTGAATAGCCCCAAACTGTGTGGCAATTGCACACGCCACTGTAAAGGAGCAAATCAGTATCTGGTTTGTCTTTTGAAAAATCTCTGGAGAAGAATGGACAGGCCCGGTGGAATCCCCTAACCCTCCTATCCAACATTCCTCACTAATGACCTTCCTCGTCTGAGATGTGGTTAAAGACAGGTGGCCCTTGCCCTCAGGCTACACCTCTTCATATTCTGCATTTCAAAATGCATGCCCTCTATACAGAGCGCAATGCCTGGGACGGACTTCCGGGATATTCAGAACATGGCGGCCACTTGCGGTGCCGCCCCATCCCTGTGTAGGCTCACGCCAACTCTGCCCAACCGTTAGGCAGGTGAGAGTGAGACTGCCTGGCTATCTGAGGTTGGGAGCCTTCATGGCCCTGGGGATCCAAAGGACGTGGTTTGCTCCCTTCTAAGATGGAGCAAGGCCAGGACAAAGGCATAACCAGTAGAACTTCATTGAGCTTCTACTGCCGAGGGTTACTCTGATGCCCACGGGTACAGCCTTGGGTCTGCCGGGGGCAGTAAGAAGTGTATAAGTGAGCCAGTATCCCTGGTGGGGTTCACGTTTGATCAGGGGGCAGCCCCCTGGTAGGAGCGGGGGGGGTGGAGGAAGGAGTTTAGAATACTTGGCAAGGGCAGAACAGAAGGAGGGTGCCAACTGTACCCCTGTGCCTTGGGGGGCGTGTTCATTGTACCTCCAAAGATATATAGATGCTGGCCCCTTCCTTGACATCTCTCTAGCCCCCAGAAGGGCCTCAGTCTGTGGGCCTGGCAATCATCCAGAGTCCCCCTCAAGCCTCACTTCCAGCCAGAGTCCTGCCACCAGCCTCATACCCGCTCTGATTACTGTTCTCCTCATGCATATGTTTAGCGTGTACTCAGCGGTAAATTTGCGATTGTTTGCCCATTGTGTCATATGTGTATGTTGTGTCTACGTTGGCTACAGGCCCCTGAGATCAGGGTCTGTCTTCTAGCTTTTGTGAATCACCGTCCTCCTACCACCCCCACCAATAATAACTTCCGTCTGGTACAGGGCATTACATAACATAGACAAAAATGCTTGTAAATAGGCTGCCGTTACTGGCGCTCGGAGGTTTGCCCCCACTGTGCTCTCAGCTTTTCAGAAAGGTATTTCTTCTTCTTCTTCTTTTTTTTTTTTTAAGATTTTATTTATTTGGCAGAGAGAGAGAGATCCCAAGCAGGCAGAGAGGCAGGCAGAGAGAGGGAAGCCGACACCCTGCTGAGCAGAGAGCCCGATGCGGGGCTCGATCCCAGGACCCTGAGATCACGACCTGAGCTGAAGGCAGAGGCTTTAACCCACCAAGCCACCCAGGTGCCCCAGAAAGGTTTTTCTTCAAACAAAAAACTGAACACTGAAGGAAGGGTGCAAATTGTCGATGCCCCGGGAAGACCAAGGTGCTGGGTGGGTCCTGGCCACCAGGGGGCGCGGTCTCCCCAGGCCTCGGCTGCAGGGCTCGCCAGGCAGCCACAGCCGGGCTCAGCCTTGGCCTAGCCACCTACCCGCTCCCAGTAGCCCAGGTCCAGGGGTGCAGGGGGCCACCGGACCTCATCTCCTCTTTGGGCAGATCCTGCAGCGGGTACGTCTGGTGTGCAAAAGGCCAGGAGCGGTCAGGCTGGGAGGAGGCCATGTGAAATTACAGACTGGGCAGGAGTGCTGTGCTGGCAGCTTCGCCCAGGAGCCAGGAAGGCGGTGGTGTCTGGGGCATGACCTCCGGTGGCTGTGGTGCTGGGTCGGGTGCTGGGCAGGGTCCCACCAGCGAGGCCGGGGAGAGCGTGGGTGTGGCAACCACAACAGAGATGGGGGGGCCCCTACAGGGCCTCTGGGATCCTCTGGGCTGCCAGGCTGGCTCTTCCCAGTGCTCTGCCAGAATTGGCATCTTGTGGTGCCAATTCTCGGCCCAGGCCGAGTCCACACTTCCCAGCGGGGTCCTCTTCTCCAGCCGTCCCCAACCAGCCGCTCTTCCCCAAAATGCCTTGTACCGCAGGCAGTTCATTGACTCAACTCATACATGCAGCGGACACTGTTGGGTGCCCATGGTAGCCAGGGACTTGGAGATACAAGACACTGTGCCTTCGCGGATGCTGGTCTTATGCCCTTATGCCTCTATGTCTTTTTTTTTATAATAACATTTTATTTATTTGAGAGAGAGCACGAGTGTGGGATGGGGGCAGAGGGAGAGGGAGAAGCAAACTCCCCACTGAGCAGGGAGCCCCATGTGGGACTCAGTCCCAGGATCCTGGGAGCATGACCCGAGCCGACCCAGGCAGCCGGCCTCCACGTCTTTATTCCCACTTTTGTCCCCACCCTTGTGAGCCTGGTCAGGTTTCACCATCCCTCAGTGAGATCCTCAAGTCTCACCGCCTCCAGGAAGCCCCTTCCGATGACTCCCAAGTGAGGAAAAGGACCTCGTCTGCCCCCGACGCTGTTATATCCTGAGTGCCCAGCACCAGTGGGGGCTCAACAAATATTTGTTGACTTGAATCATTGAGGCGATCTTGTCTGCCTCTGACCTCACAGTGTTGATTGCCTAAAACTTTCACCTGGCGAGTCATCAAGTCTTGCCTATGCCATCTGTCCTACTGAACTGCTCTGTTAATGACCCCTGTGTGCCCCATGGTTGGGTTAGGCAGGGGACCAAAAGGAATTTATTGGCTCATTGAACCACGCCCCGGGGGGATGGGCAGGAAGAGCTGAGCCTGCTTTAGGGACAGCAGGGACCTAGGCTGCAGTAGCAGGACACTCTGCTGCTACGTTCTGATGGCTTCCCTCCCTGCTTCTGCAAATAGGCTTTTCACCACCCAGAAAACGGCTTTCAGAAAGTCCAGGGTCACATCCTTCGAGTTCACCAATCCAAGAGGAATAGGATTTTCCTCTTCAGCTCCCATTTTATTTTTTTTAAGATGTTATTTTTTAGGGGTGCCTGGGGGGCTCAGTGAAGCGTCTGCCTTGGGCTCAGGTTGTGATCTCAGAGTCCCGGGATAGAGCCCCATGTCTGGCTCCCTGCTTAGCGGGGAGCCTGCTTCTCCCTTTCCCTCTGCCCCTCCTCACTGCTTGTCCTATCTCTTTCTGTCAAATAAATAAATAAAATAAAATAAAAAAAGGATTTTATTTTTTAAGCAATCTCCACATCCAACGTGAGACTCGAACTCACAACCCCGAGATCCGGAGTGGCACGCTTCACTGACTCAGCCAGCCAGGTGCCGTTCAGCCCCAATTTTAAAATCCTGATAAAAGCCGTGATAGGCTTGGTTTTTCTGGATCTCAGGCCCTTCTCTCGCACCAATCACTGTGGCCAGGGGCAGTGATGTAGGATATAAGATGACTAACAGCTCCCACTCGAGTGGCAGAGTTCAACTAGAGGAGCAGTTGAACCCCAAAAGGCGGATGAGAGAAACAGACGTGGTCACTCAGAAGAGCTGAGGCCACCACCCTGCTGTATATCCACAATGATTCATGATAATTCCCTGTTATTGAGGGCAAAGATCGTCTATGCCCAAGAGGGCCTTCACTGAAGACAAGAACTTGATAAATATAGGCTGATGTATAGGAAAGGGAGTCGTGTGTGTGTGTGTGTGTGTGTGTGTGTGTGTGTGTGTGTGTGTGTGTCTGAAATCCCTGGTGGATCTTCCCTGTACTTTGCATGGACGTGCAACCGGCTGTCCCTCTTGCTGTGGGTGGGGTCACTTGTCTCAGGGCGTGGAACCAGACAGAGCCCCCATAGCCATATTATGGCTTGACCTGTCACTTCTGGTTTCCGTCCTGAGAAAATCTTCGGAGCCCAGCAGTGGAATATTGGCTTTTTGGCTTTTTGTTTCAAGTGGGAAATGGCTCTAAGATTGGCTTTTCTATTTGTGGGGTTGTTGCTATTGTTTCTTTTGGCGGAGAGCAAAAGAGGGCAGTCTGGTGGCATACTCCTTGGATGGTCCCAAGAGTGCGGCCGTTGTAAACGCGGCACTCGGGACGCTGGGGGGTGCGGGGTGCTCAGTCAGTGAAGCATCTGCCTTTGGCTCAGGTTGTGATTCTGGGGTCCTGGGATCGAGTCCCGCATCGGGCTCCCTGCTCAGCGGCGAGTCTGCTTCTCCCTCTTCCTCTATTCCTCCCCTGCTCGTGTTCTCTCTCTCTCTCTCCCTCAAATAAATAAATAGTTGAGAGAAATAAGAGAAGGGAAGATGAGGCATTGCTCCCAGGGGAGCCTCAGGCTTTCCCCGGTGCTCTTAGGTAATACTCTTTACCTATTTTCTTGGATGAGGAAACCGAGGCTCAGCCCAGGAACTTGCTTCTGTGGGAAGTGGGGAGAACAGCAGGACAGGTCCGGCCTGGGAGCCCTGTACCAGAGGGTTTGCACACCTCCTCCGATCCCTTACTCTGCACAGCAGTCCTAGGCGTCAGACTCACGTGAGGGGCTTGGGAAAATGGGAATGCCCTGCCCAAGGTCACAGAGGCCAGCGGGGCTGGGATTAGCCGATTCCAGAGCCCCTACTGTTTGGACTTCCTACCCTGTGTGACCTCGCCCAAGTCCCTTTACCTCTGCGTGCCTCCGATTCCTAATCTGTAACATGGGGAGGATACTAGCTCCTCCCTCCTGGCTTTGTGCTGAGGGTTAATTGAAGTGAATTGAAGTGACACCGCGGCCTCAAACCCCCCCTCCCTCTGCAGGTAAGAGCTCCTAGGGGGACGCTAGTGTGGTTGTTTTCCTTCTTGTTCTACAGGCCCTCCCTCAGGGCCACGAGTCAGACCCCTCCCTGTGGCAGGAGAACCAGATCCCGTGGGAGCCCCTTCCTGGCCCAGGTGCTCCTGAGGCCCCAATGCAGGTGCTTGGGAAAGTCTGCAACAGGGATAAAGGGAACAAAGGCTCCAGGTGCTCGGTTGCTCCTTTGTCTGGCTGAAGGCCCGTGTCCTGCTCTATCAGGTTGCTCCAAATGGGCTGGGCTCCGGGAGCTGACCCCTCCCCCGCCCAGCCTGCCCTTGGCCCTGCCAGCTGAGGGCTGAGGGCTGGGCCTTGATGATGCAGGACCCGGCCGGGCTGGGCACCACACTTCCTTTCTGGAGCCCAGCCCTGGAGTTTCACTGGCTGAAGCAGGAAGCCTTGGGGCACCGGGCCCTCCTTCTGGCTCTGTGGTCTTCGTGAATCCCTCCTATTCTCCCCTAGGTAGGGTGGCCCGGGGCAAGGGGAGGGGGGCCTTGAATGCCGGCCCAAAAATGGAGCAGTAACTCAAGGCAAGCCTCCTTTCTCTCTGTAGTTTTCCTGGCATGGATGTTCAGAAGGTTGGACTGGGTCATGGGTAAAACCCTTGCAAGCCCTAATGATTCCCTGGGACCCCCAACCCAGCCTGGAGGAGTTGGAACTTCAAACCCAATGCAGGGTGATCCTAGTACCACACAAACTGCTTCAAACCCACCACAGGCCCTGGGCCACTTCCTCCAGCCACTGTCCTCCCTCCTCCAACCCCCCTCCTCCCTCCCCTGCTGCTGTTTGGAGGCTTCAACCCCTTCAAGGTCTTAGAACTGGAGTTCGTTCCTGCCTCAGGGTCTTTGCACTTGCCATGGCCTCACACTGGAACAGTGTGTGCTTCGGGCATTCATGGGACTGGCCTTGTCATTCAGGCTTGAGCTCTGAGCTGTCACCACTTAGAGAGGCCTTGTCACCCTCTACACTAGTCCCCACCTCATCCCTCTCTATCAACCTTATCCCGTTTCCTTCCACTCAGAGCGTTTACCTCTCTCTCCAAGTTTCTTGTTCTGATTTATCTGCCTTTTTCTTATCTGCCTCTCCACTGGAATCTAACCTCCCTGAGGGGAGGGCCCATCTGCCATTCCTTCCACTGCGTAAGAGCAGGGTCTGGCCCGAGGCGCCCGGTGTTCTCTGGCACTCTCCCCAGCTGCGAGGCCCACCTCGGAACAAGGGTTTGGGCGTCTGGGCCCTGTCAGACCTGTCTGCTCTGGGCACTGGGCTTCTGAGGAGGCAGCTTTGTGGGTATGAAAATGCTTCAGATTTCCAAAACACTTTCACCTGCGCTGCCTCACTGGTACCTCGTGACCTGCGGGACAGGTAGGGCAACATCAGAAGCCCTGTTGTGTAGATGAGAAAATTGAGGCGCCCAGAGGCTTAAGGAGCTTTGCCTTGGGCCTCCTTATGCGTCATGTGGCACAAAACAAAGACTAGAACTCGGATCTTAGGAAACTCTTTCCAGGACTCCAGGCCAGACACAGGAATGTCTTCAAAGAGAAAAATCCACATTTCAAGCCCATTTTTCCATTTAGTTAGGTTACAGATGGACAGATATTATGAATCACTGCCTGGGGTGGGGTAGTACTCTGATCTCCGAGATTCTTTGCTGCTCCAGATTCTTCTAGGGCTCTGGGGTGCAGGTGTCAAGTCTCACCCAGGGAAACTCCAAAATGCTCGTTCTCTTCCGAGGCTGGGAAATCCCAGTTTCTTCCCTGGTCTTCTGCCATGAAACCAGAGCAGTCTCTAAACTGTACAGGGTACTTAGTGCTTAGTCCTCTGTTATGGGCAGCTCCACGTTCGTTCGGCTGTAGGTGGGGCTGGCAGGTGACCTGCCAACCAGGAAAGTGTCCAAAGCGAGTCTAGAACTCAGCTGTTGAACCAGCTGTTCTGACTCCAGCAGGGTGTCCTCACCACGCTCATCTGCGTGTGAATTCGCTTCCAGCTGCCTGGGAGATGGAGGTCTTTCTTCACTGTGTAAATTGTCAAAATCATCACACCATCTTTAGGTGCCTTTATTAAGCTCATTAAGGGCTTATTAAGTCTCACCATGGCCTTCTGCTCGATCTTGCAGCCAGAGAGGGGGAGGAGGTGAGGTTCCCAGCTGCGCCCATATGATGGAACATACATGGCATCCCTTCCAAAGGACAGCAGAAAACTATACTTAACAGGGACTTCGTAAATATGTGCATGTGTGGGTGTCATTCTGTCTGGAAGGATGCACTTCTGAATGCCAGTGGTGGCCTCTCTGGGGTGGCCTTGGGCGTAATCTTCAGTCTCTATGCTTTTCGGAATTGTCTGAAATTTCTTTTTTTTTTTAAATAATGAGCGAGAATGTCCTTTATAATCAGGAAAAAAATAATAAACCCATTTTCATCTTGGAAAGGAACTAAAGAAAGCAGTGCACAGAAATAAAGGAGCGGGAAGAGTTCTTATTCTGTGCGTGGTCTGTGTTCTTGGTCAGATGGCTCAGGGGAGGACGGGCACTGGCCTTGTCATTCAGGCTTGAGCTCTGAGCTGTCACCTCTTAGAGAGGCCTTGTCATCCTCTACACTAGTCCCCCCCCTCATCCCTCTCTATCAACCTCATCCCAATTCCTGTTTCCTTCCACTCAGAGCACTCACCTCTCTCTCTCCAAGTTTCGTGTTCTGATTTATCTCCCTTTTTCTGGAATCTGTGTCAGCTGATAATGGGCTCTCTGCTGGGGGCCCCTACTATTCATGGAACAAGGACTAAGTAGATATCTTCTCTGAATGAGGCCAATCATTATAATCCCATCTCGGGCCTCTCTTTGAGTGGCTCTCCCCTTCCTCAAGATTCAGCCCTTCCCGGAGACTGAGCAGCGGCACTGGAGGGAAACGGACAAGTGAGCCATCCGTGAGTCAGTGCTGGTTCAGAACCCCGGAGTTTCCCCGCTGCTCACTTATATGCCTGAACCTGTGAATCAGGGTCACGTCGCCAGAGCTGTGTGTACGTGCTTCTCTGCCCTGCTCTGCGGGGGCCAGCTCGCGGCTTTCACGCATACACACACCCGGGGCCTGGGCCAGCCTCCTCAGCCGGATCGCCCAGGAAGGGTGCGGGCACGCTTGGCTTATTCATTCATCCCCCGGAGGGGTGCACAACCCTCTTGAGTGCTGAGCTCAGGCTGCAAAGTGCCAGAGATGAACAATAAAAAGAAAAAAAAAAAATGAAGAAATATCAGTACTTCCTTTCCCATGAATGTTGCAACAGTCTAACTGTAGCTTAGAGCCTGTATTTTGTGAATAAGCAGAAACGAATTTGTATGTCAGGCATCAGTGGGCTGTTATAATACGGTGTGGTGTAGCCAGAGACTAGAGTGCCACGCAGGTGCTCAAGCGGATGAAGCAGGTCTACATAAAGCGACAGGAAGTGGTCAGTTTTGAGAGTAAGAGCAAAATTGCACAGCAGTGTGGACACGATGGTCCCATTTGTGTGAACACGTATTATGAGTCTTTTTTTTATATATTTTTTTAAAGATTTTATTTATTTGACAGAGAGAAACACAGCGAGAGAGGGAACACAGCAGAAGGAATGGTAGCTGGAGAAGCAGGCTTCCTGCTGAGCAGGGAGCCTGATGTGGGGATCGATCCCAGGACCCTGGGATCATGACCTGAGCTGACGGCAGACGCTTAATGACTGACCCACCCAGGTGCCCCATTATTTTTAAAAATTATAAGTGGATTTTGGGCCAACCGAGTGGCTCAGTCCATTGAGCATCTGCCTTCGGTTCAGGTCATGATCCCAGGATTATGGGATCGAGTACCAAGTCAGGCTCTGTGCTCAGTGGGAAGTGTGCTTCTCCCTCTCCCCCCGCGGCCCCCCCCCCCCCCCCCCCCCCCCCCCCCC
>CM053609.1:3313675-3327236 GCA_028646535.1 Procyon lotor | reverse complement strand
CTCTGCCTGCCTCTCTGCCTCCTTGTGATCGCTCTCTCTGTGTCAAATGAATGAATAAAATCTTAAAAAAAAAAAAAAAAGAAATACAAGCTCTTTAAAAAATTGTAAGCGGATCTCTTCTCATTGTAAAAGGATAACAACTCCAGAAAAATTAAGACAAAGACATGAAACGCTCCCATCGGGACCTGCATTGGTCGGGACGGGCCGGATAACACTGTAGTAACAAACACCTCTGAACGCCCCAGTGAGTTAAAATAACAGAGATTTCTTTCTTGCCCACGCCTCCTTCCCAGAAGGGCTCACAAGGGCCACTCGTCCGGACATGAGACTTGAGGGCTCACCACGCAAGGGCAGAAAGTGTGAGAAACCCACACTGTTTCTCAAGTACCTCCCCCAGAACAGACACGTGTCCTCCTTCCTCCCATTTCATTGGCCACGGCAAGTCACGTGGCTGCACCTAACTTCCCGAGAGTGTGAGAGTATGAGCCTCGCGAGAGAAGAGAGCCTGAGCCGGAGGTACCGGGGAGCGTCGGTGACGTCTGACCCCCCCCCCCCCCCCCCCCCCCCCCGTGCCAACCCAGCTGTGTCCTGCTGGGCCTTTTGATTTACACTACTGCACAGAGGAGTTTCGCAGTAATTTCAGAATACAGCGCAGAGTCCGTAGTTGGATACACCTAGGGCTTTTTTGTTTTGTTTTATTAAAAATACTTATTTACTGGAGCGCCTGGGTGGCTCAGTGGGTTAAGCCTCTGCCTTCGGCTCAGGTCATGATCTCAGGGTCCTGGGATCAAGCCCCACATCGGGCTCTCTGCTCAGCAGGGAGCCTGCTTCCCCTCTCTGCCTGCCTGCCTCTCTGCCTACTTGTGATCTCTCTCTCTGTCAAATAAATAAATAAAATCTTTAAAAAAATAAATAAAAATACTTATTTACTTATTTATGCATGACTGGGAGGGAGGGAGAGCACAAGCTACAGGGAGGAGAGGAGGGAGAGGGAGAAGCAGACTCCCTGCCGAGCAGGGAGCCCAATACGGGTTTCAGTCCCAGGACCCCGAGACCATGACCTGAACCAAAGGCAGGCAGATGCTCAACCCGCTGAGCCACCCGGGTGCCCCCAGACCTAGGTTTGAATCCTCAAGAGGTTATCTGCGGTATTCCTGGAGCTAAGATGCTTGATCTGCCCAAGACTCCGTTTTCTCATTGGTACCCACTTCCTGGGCGAATGTAGTAAGGAAATGCCATCGTGTAAATCAAACCCTTAGTGGGTGGTAGCTTACCAAAGCAGTCCTGTCTAAGAATTAAGGAGTGCTTCGAGGTAGTTGTTCCCAAGACTGGAGATGGGGTGCCCAAATAAATAGGGAAGACAAACCCGCGTTCCTCTACCGGAGTTTTCTGGGGTGATATCTGGACCAGGTTCTCTTGGATCCCACAGCCCCAGCGGTGCTGTGGGCGGAGAGAGCACCGCATCTTTAAAGCCGGCCAGGAGCTGTCCGGTGGGATGGAACAGTGGGTCAGGTGCCAAATAGCCTCCCCACCTCATCCAAGCTAGGCTCTGCCCCTTCCCAACCTTTGGCTTCCCAAAGCTTGAGTGTCCTGGTGAAGAGAACAGCTTTCTAGGGAAAGGAGCACAGTCTTCATATAGAAATGTGTTGTTGGGGTTCCCTGGGGGGCTCAGTCGGGGAAGTACCCCGCTCTTGGTTTTGGCTCAGGTCATGATATCAGGGTCCGGGGATGGAGCTTCACGTCAGGCTCCCCGCTCGGTGCTGAGTCTGCCTGAGATTCTTTCTCCCTGTCCCTCTGCCCCTCCTGCCCATGCTCTTGCACTCTCTCTCAAATAAATAAATAGATCTCTTTTTAAAATTAGAAAAAAATGATACAATAATCATCGGGGCACCTGAATGGCTCCGTCAATGAAGCTGCTGACTCTTGATTTCTGCCCAAGTTGTATGATCAGTCCCTGCATCGGGCTCTGCACTCAGTGGGGAGTCTGCTTGAGGATTCTCTCTCTGTCCCTCTCCCTCTCCTCTTTCCCACCTCGTGCTTTTTCTCTCTCCCTCTTTCTCTAAAATAAATTTTAAAAAATTTAATAAATATTTTTTTAAAAGATATGACAATCATCACATTTCCAGAGGATGATCTGGTAGCATGTGTCAGAAGCCTTAAAAACATATAGACCTTTCTGGGGTTCTTGGCTGACTCAGAG
Source organism: Procyon lotor (assembly GCA_028646535.1). Taxonomy (NCBI): domain Eukaryota; kingdom Metazoa; phylum Chordata; class Mammalia; order Carnivora; family Procyonidae; genus Procyon; species Procyon lotor. The sequence goes on along the minus strand of CM053609.1, from coordinate 3,325,036 downwards.
AAGTGTGTGACTCTTGATCTCAGGGCTGTGTGTTTGAGCCCCACGTTGGGTGTAGAGATGACTTAAAGAAAAAAAAATAGACCTTTTGATTCCACTGCCCACGGAGAGGGATTTATCCTGAGAAAATAAAACAAGCAAATAAAGATAGACTTTTCTTGCTCATAACAAAAAACTGAAAATAGCCTAAATATCTCACCATAGGGAATTACACAAACTATAGAGTATTCCGTTTATCTAACTATATCTGGACATGAAAAGGTGTAAATCATTCAATGAAATGTTAGATAGAAAAGAGCAATGTGGGGGCACCTGGGTGGCTCAGTCGTTAAGCATCTGCCTTTGGCTGAGGTCGTGATCTCACGGTCCTGGGATCAAGCCCTGCGTCAGGGTTCTTGCTCGGCCGGGAGGCCTGCTTCTCCCTCTCCCACTCCCCCTGTTCATGTTCCCTCTCTCACTGTGTCTTTCTATGTCAAATAAATAAATAAAATCTTAAAAAAGAAAAGAAAGAGCAACATGTATATAAAAATCTATAGATCCTACGATCTTGTTGAGAAAAGCATGTAAGTATATACTTTATATTTTGGAAATATGAAAAGATAAATGGCAGATTATTAGCAGCTATTAACTCTAGGGAGTGGGGATATGAATTTTTCGTGTGTTAATTTTTCTACAAAGAACATGATTAAGTAATAAAAGCCAAAGTTCATTTAAATGGGTTCAGCTACATTTTGCTACTTATCAATGTTCAGGGTGATCTGCTCACCTCTAGAGGGTCCAGGGGCCAGCGGCCAGGAGTCAGGAAACCTTGGTTTGTACCGTGTGACCTTCAGCAAGCCACCAGGGGTGAGAGGTATTTGTACCCATTTTTTCTAGATGGACACAGATACACAGAGAGGACCCACTCTGTGTCCAGGATCTCACGGCTAATGGTCCCGGAACTGGATTTTGAACACGGGTTTTCTGATTCCCAAGTCCAGGATTTTCCACACTAAATGACAGCCACTGCTGTTTGAGCCTCTTCTCGGAAGGACAGGGTCAGGGGCGCCTAGGTGGCCCAGTTGGTTGAGCGACTGCCCTTGGCTCAGGTCATGATCCTGGAGTCCAGGGATCCCAAGTTGAGCTCCCTGCTCAGCGGGGAGTCTGCTTCTCCCTTTGACCCTCCCCACTCTCATGCTCACTCTCTCGCTCTCATATAAATAAATAAAATCTTTTTTTTTTAAATAAATAAATAAAGGACAGGGTCAGAATACAGTCCCTTCCAGCTGACCATAGTCAGTGTCCACAGGAAGTTGCCTCCCTGCCCCCATCATTCCTGACGCATCATAGGCCCTAGCAGTTGGTGTGTATGCCCTGTCTGTCGGATGCCAGCTTTCTGCAGGCTGGCAGGACTCCAGGCTGGGCTTTGGAGAACTCTGGCCTGCCCCTGGCCATCTCGAGGGGGAGGAAGGCTTTTTGGCCGGGCGTCTGGCCGGGTGCCTTGCAGAACCAGGCAAGAACTGCCCATGGAGGCTGGCAGGGGGCCGAGAACTCGTTGTCTTCCCTTTAAACAGACACAGGCTGTCTGTTGAGATTCTGGAAACATCTGACCTTTTGCAGAGCATCTCAAGAGTTGTCGGGGAGGGCCCTCCATTTCTGTAAATGCTTTAACCCTTTCCGCACAGCCCTTAACGATAACCACAAAAGAGAGATCAGTTTTCAAGGAGCTAGAAGGATTTGTTGCACCTGTTTTCCCGGGTTTGGGGGGTTGGGTGGGGTGGGCAGTGGGTAGATACCCCTGGGGGCACAGACTTTTCGCCCGCGGACCTCCTGCACCATTTTCTCCATTCCTGGTCTCAAGGACAGGAGGCCCCAAGGCAGGAAAGATGCTGGAAGGGAAAACAAGGCAGCCGCCCCAGCCCTGAGCAGAGGCCCTACTGGAGGCACCCCAATGTCAGGACAGGGGCAGACACTACTCCTCTGACGGACTGGTTAATCTATTCCTTCACTCATCCGACAGATGTTTGTAGGGCACCTGCCACGTGCCAGGCCTGGGGTGATCGATCCACACTCAAGCCACACTCAGCATTGAGGAGGAGTTACAAATCTAGGTGCAGCTGGAAATTGGAAGAGAACCTTCCAGAGAGAGCCCTGGGGTGGCAAGGGGCTTGCAGTGGGATGTGGAAGTCAAGGAATATTTGTGTGTGTGCGTATATAATTTATTTATCTTTAAGATTTCATTTATTTATTAGGCAGAGAGAGAGAGAGAGAGAGAGAGAGATCACAAGTAGGCAGAGACAGAGGGGGAAGCAGGCTCCCTAAAGAGCAGAGAGCCCAATATGGGGCTCGATCCCAGGACCCTGAGATCATGACCCGAGCCGAAGGCAGAGGCTTTAACCCACTGAGCCACCTGGGCGCCCCTGTAATTTATTTTTTAAGTGGGAGAGATTTGAGCATGTTTCAAAGCTATTGGGAATAAAGCAGTGAAGAGGGAGGGTGTGGGACACAAAATACTGGGGAGGGGATACCTGGGAGGAGGGGGAGTTCCTACGGGGCTGCTTCTCCACCCCTGCCTGCAGCTGGGGTCACCTGGGAGCTTAAAACAGTACTGCGGCCGGCCTGCCCCTAAAGTCTCAGATTTAAAAGGTCTGCAGGTGGGGTGCCTGGCTGGCCCACTTGGTCCAGCATGGGACTCTTGATCTTGGAGTCTCGAGTTCAAGCCCTAGGTTGGCCCTAAAGCTTTGCCCTGATAGACATAAACAGACAGATCGTCAGCAGGAAGAGCCAGCTTCCCAAAGATTGCAAGAGTGTAGCCAGGAGGGGAAAGCTGATGGGTTGGAAGAAGATGGGGCCTCTCAAGGGCCCTCGAGGGCCCTTTAGCTGGGTCTCCCATTCAGGAAGGGCCTTAGCTTTAGAATTTGGATATTTTTGTCAAGTGTATCCGTACCTATAACCATTTATTTGTGTGGGCATGTTGAAAAGCACTGCTTTGTTGTGCCTGAACAGTTAAAAATAGCTGCAATTTTTATTAACTGGTTTTGACGTGCTCTCTGTCCCAAGACCATCACCCTGAAATGGGTGAAAGTGAAAGTGGCCTGGGATAAGGGAGACCCCCTCTGTTGACTCGTGTGTTGCATGGGCAGGAAAGGGAGGGAAAGGTGTTGTTGCACACGGTGGGCACTGAGAAGTGAGCAGAGAACCCAGTAGGCCGGCAGGCAGCGTTGAGGGTCCGTGGGAAGTGGCGAGCTGGGTTTGCAGCGGAACCTTCCCCCCCAAGTCAAGCTCTCCACCACTGCCCGAGGAAGAGGTGGTGGGAAAGTAGAGCCCAGGGCTGATGCCAAGCTCCGCCCCCGGCAGTGAAAATAGGCAGCGGGGGAGTTCAGGAAAGGTTGTTGCAATGGTGAATCACAGCATCTAAGTTGTGTTGGGAGGGAATGAAGAAAGACTAATGGGTGGAGAGAAGGAGGAGATGCTGGTAAGGTCCCCAAAAGGTCAGAGGGAGTGTGGTAAACCAGAAAGTTGGAAGGAACAGAGATTATGGCCTGGGAGAGAGAGGCCTGAATTTAGGATCTTGGTGATGAGCCATTATTGATGGTAAAGAGGGGGCAGTGAGAGACCCCTGGAGACCTGAGAAACCAATGTCTACCATGTGGCCGCTGAAGTCCCCAAGACAATGACAGGCCTTTAGGTGGAAGAAAGGATGGGCAGCCATGCACCAAAGTTTCCGGGGACTCTGGGGGGTGTGGCCAGGACGGTGGACAACCTTATGCCTTTTACCAGAGGTTGGAAGACTGTGGTTCGGGAGGGGCATGAGGATGTGATCATAAAACGTGCGGTTGGAGCCCCAGGTCGTGGGAGATCTTGGGGAAGTTAGGGACGGAGTGCAGCGTGGAGCACAGCCTGGGAGTGTAAGCCACTGTAGAGATGCCAGTGAGCTAAAGAACAAAATCTATGAGGCTCAAGGTTTTTTGTTGAGGGCAGCTGTTCTCAGAGTGTGCTTTCTCTGCCCGCACCGGGGCATCACCTCATTACCTGGGAACTTATTAGATAAGCAGACACCTAATTCAGGTCCCAGCCCAGACCTACTGAGTCGGCGGGGAGGAGCCTGGCAATGTGCTTTCCCCAGGCTTCTCCTGATTCTGATAGAATCGCGAGTCTGAGACCCACAGGAATACAGTTTGGGAAAAAGTGATTTGCTGTGGAAAAACATACAACTGGATTCCAAGTTTAGCATCACCGGGTGCCTGGGTGGCACAGTCGGTTGAGTGTTGGACTCTTGATGTCAGTTCAAGTCATGAATTTTGAGGTTGTGGAATCGAGCCATGTGTTGGGCTCTGTGTCAATCAGCGTGGAGTCTTCTTGAGTTTCTCTCTCCCTGGATCTCTGCCCCTCCCCACCCCCCACAGGCTCTATCTCTAAAATAAATAAATAAACCTTTAAAAAAAAACACCCAACTTACCATCACCTGAAAATGTGGACTTCATATGGATTAAGTCCTAAATGTGTCCAGAAAACAATGAAGTTAATAATGTAAAATGTTGAAAAATATCCTTGTGACCTTGGGGCAGGAATGAACTTCCTTTTTTCTTATTTTAAGATTTTACTTATTTATTTGAGAGAGAGAGCAGAGGGAGGAGCAGAGGGAGAGGGAGAAGGAGATAATCTCCAGCAGATTGCCCTGAGCTCAGAGCCGGATGTGGGGCTCGATTCCATGACCCTGAGATCACAACCTGAGCCGAAACCAAGAATGAGACGCTCAACCGACTAAACAGCCAGGCGCCCCAGGAATAAAATTCTTAAACAAAATTTCAAAAACGCATCCTAGGGGTGCCTGGGTGGCTCAGGTGGTTAAGCATCTGCCTTCAGCTCAGGTCATGATCCCAGAGTCCTGGGATCGAGTCCCACGTCAGGCTCTCTGCTTGGTGAGGAGTCTACTTCTCTCTCTCCCTCTCCCTTGTGCTCTCTCTCTCTCAAATAAATAAATAAAATATTTTTTAAAAAGCAGATACTATAATGCAAAAAGATCCATCAGTTTGGTTAATCAGAATTAAAAATTTCTGCCCAAGGATGGCTACATTGACAAGGTTAACAGAAGACGAGATTGGGAGAATATATTTGTGATATCTAAAGCTGATAAGAGGGGTGCCTAACTGGCTCAGTCAGTGAAGCATGAAACTCTGATCTAGAGGTGTGGGTTCAAGCCCGACCTTGGGCATAGAGAGTACTTAATGATAAAATCTTTAAAGCTGATGAGGGACTAATATTTAAATTCAGAATATGCTAAGAACTTCTGCAAGTCAGTAAGAAAAAGATGGAACTCAAATGAGGAAAAAATGAGCAAAGATGTAAATAGGTGATTTACACAAGGAGAAATTGAAAAGCTAATAAACATAGAAGACGTTAAGATATATTAGAGGGGCGCCTGGGTGGCTCAGTCGTTAAGCCACTGCCTTCGGCTCAGGTCATGATCCTGGCGTCCTGGGATCGAGCCCTGCATCGGGCTCTCTGCTCGGCAGGAAGCCTGCTTCTCCCACTACCCATCCCTCTGCTTGTGTTCCCTCTCTCGCTGTGTTTCTCTCTGTCAAATAAATAAAATCTTAAAAAAAAAAAAAAAAAGATAGATTAGAAATCCGAGAAATACAAATTTATTTATTTATTTATTTTTAAAGATTTTATTTATTTGACAGCGAGAAACAGCGAGAGAGGGAACACAAGCAGAGGGAATGGTAGCAGGAGAAGCAGGCCTCCCGCCGAGCAGGGAGCCCGATGCGGGGCTCGATCCTAGGACTCTGGGATCATGACCTGAGCCGAAGGCAGACGCCCAACGATTGAGCCACCCAGGCGCCCCGAGAAATACAAATTTAAACCATTTGTTGACAGCTTTGTTCATAGGAGCCCCAAACTTCCCAAACTGGAAACAATCCAGATGTTCACCAATAGGTGAAACAAATTGGTATTCATACAATAAATACTATTTAATGATAACAAAAAAAAGAATGAATTGTTGAAATATTTTGCTGTGTGGAAACAACCAGACACAAAAGACTATATACTGTACAATTGCATTTATATGACATTCTAGAAGAGAAGAGAAGTAATTTGTGATGATAGAAATCAGATTGGTATATTTAAAAAAAAAAATCAGATTGGTGGGGAGCCTGGGTGGCTCAGTTGGTTGGGCAGCTGCCTTTGGCTCAAGTTATGATCCCAGGGTCCTGGGATCGAGCTCTGCCTCAGGCTCCCTGCTGGGCAGGGGGCCTGCTTCTCCCTCTCCCTCTGCTGTTCCCTCTGCTTGTGCCTGTGCACTCACGCGCTCACTCTCTCTCCCTCTCTCTCTCTCTCTCAAATAAATAAATAAATAAATCTTTAAAAAAAGAAATCAGATTGGTGTCTATGGGGAGCAGGGAGGGGAGATTGAGAGCAAGGGGCACAGGGAACATTTTGGGGTAATGAAAATGTTTCACATTTTTATTTGAATTGTGTTTACAAGTGTATGTATGTGTCAAATGTGTTAATATTATTGAATGCAAATTATGCCTTGGTAAGATTTATTTATTTTTAAATTTTTTTTAAAGATTTTATTTATTTAGGGGCGCCTGGGTGGCTCAGTCGTTAAGTGTCTGCCTTCGACTCGGGTCATGATCCCGGAGTCCTGGGATCCAGCCCCGCATCGAGCTCCTTGCTCGGCAGGAAGCCTGCTTCTCCCGCTACCATTCCCTCTGCTTGTGTTCCCTCTCTCGCTGTGTTTCTCTCTGTCCAATAAATAAAATCTTTAAAAAAAAAAAAAAGATTTTATTTATTTATTTGACAGAGAGACAGAGAAAGAGAGGAAACACAAGCAGGGGAAGTGGGAGAGGGAGAAGCAGGCTTTCCCTCTGAGCAGGGAGCCTGATGCGGGGCTCGATCCCAGGACCCTGGGATCATGACCTGAGCCAAAGGCAGATGCTTAATGACTAAGCCACCCAGGCACCCCTATTTTTAATTTTTTAAAAGATTTTATTTATTTGAGAATGAGAGAGCATGCAAACAAGAGAGAGCATGAGCAGGGGCGGAGGGAAGGGGGAGAAGGAGAGGGAGAAGTAGACTCCCTGATAAACTCAATCCCAGGACCCCAAGTCCCAGGAACCCAAGATCACGACCTGAGCCAAGGGCAGATGTTTATTTTATTTATTTATTTTTTAAAGATTTTATTTATTTGACAGAGAGAAACACAGCGAGAGAGGGAACACAAGCAGAGGGATGGGTAGTGGGAGAAGCAGGCTTCCCGCCGAGCAGGGAGCCCGATGTGGGGCTCGATCCCAGGACCCTGGGATCATGACCTGAGCTGAAGGCAGCGGCTTAACGACTGAGCCACCCAGGCGCCCCCAAGGGCAGATGTTTAACCGACTGAGCCATCCAGGCACCCAGATAAAACTGATTGAAAAACATTATAGGAGCACCTGGGTGACTCAGTTGGTTAAGCATCCGACTCTTGATTTGGACTCAGGTCTGGATCTCAGGACTGTGAGTTCAATCCACATTGTAGAGCCTACTAGATAGATAGATAGATAGATAGATAGATAGATAGATAGATAGATAGATAGATAGATAAAACAATGTTATAACTTTATATCATTTAGATTGTTAAAATGAGACAGCTGGGTAATGCCAGGAATTGGGAGGGTACAGGGGTCCACAGATGGTGGGCTTAGGGAGAGAGAGGGTGGCCTGTGACTCCAGTGCAAGTCATACCCTGTGAATAATCTTAAAGACATTCACTGCAGAGTTATTTACCAGGGTGGGGAGTTGTAGACAATTTGGGGGTCCATTCCTAGGGAAGTCGATCGATAAATTGAGGATGTACACCCTGGGGCTCACTCTGCAGCAGCTAGGAGCAGTAGATGTACCCAGAGCAGCGTGGATGGGTCTGAGAAATAAAACACTGAGAAACCGAATGAGGTTTACAAGATGTCATTTATGCACATTCAAAATAGAAAACAATCCAAGTAGAAATGGGCCAAAGACATGAACAGACATTTCACCAAAGCAGAAATGTGGATGGTGCAGAGCCTGGGTGGCTCAGTGGGTTAAGCATCTGCCTTCAGCTCAGTTCATGATCCCAGGGTCCTGGGAGTCCCTGGAGCCCCACGTCTGGGTTTGTCTGCTTGTCTTGGGTTTCCTGCTCAGCGGGGAGTGTTCTTCTCCATCTCCCTCTGCCCCTCCCCCTGCTTGTGTTCATGCTCACTCTCTCTCAAATAAATAAATAAAATCTTTTTTAAAAAATAGAGCCTAATTAAAAAAAAGAAGAAGAGGGCGCCTGGGTGGCTCAGTCGTTAAGCGTCTGCCTTCGGTCCAGGTCAGATCCCAGGGACCTGGGATCGAGCCCCGCATCGGGCTCTCTGCTCTGCAGGAGGCCTGCTTCTCCCGCTACCATTCCCTCTGCTTGTGTTCCCTCTCTCGCTGTGTTTCTCTCTGTCAAATAAACAAAAAATCTTAAATAAATAAATAAAAACTAAATATTAAAAAAAAAAAAAAAGATGTTCAACATCATTAGCCATCAGGGAAATGCAAATTAAAACCACAATGAGCTATCACTATACACCTATCTGAACAGCTGAAAAATAAAACAGTGATAACACCAAATGCTGACAAGGATGTAGAGAAACTGGGTATTTTCTGTACTCCTGATGGGAATGTGAAATGGTACAGTCACTCTGGAAAATAACATGGTCATTTCTTATAAAACTAAACATGTACTTACCACAAGGCAATGGCAGGCTTGGGGCCTATACTCAAAGCAATGAAACTTATGTTCATCAAAGCCTGTACATGAATGCTCTTATCAGCTGTATTTGTAAGAGCCCCAAACAACCTGTATGTATCATAAGGGCATTATGGTTAGTAAGAAAAGCCGATCTTAAAATGTTTTATTTATATAACATTCTCGAAATGACAAAACAATGCAGATGAGGAAGAAACTAGTGATTCCAGGGCTCAGGGATCAAAGGGGGCTATGTGTGACTATGAAAGGGTGCCAAGGAGACCCTTTGTGGTGTTGGTACATTTCGATATCTTGATTGTGGCGGTGGTTACACAAATATATTCAGGGGATCGAGTAGCATAGAACTATGCACACACAAACGCACGCACACACTCACAAATAAGGGCATTATAAAAATTGGTGAAAACTGAGTCATAAAGTCTGTCATCTGTTTAACAATATTATATGGATGTCAGTACACAGCTATACGACATCACCATTGTGGGGAGCTGGGGGAAGTGTTTGCAGGACGCTGTGTACTATTTTTGTCATTTTTGGGGAGTCTGTAGTTATTTCAAAATACAGAAGATTTTTAAAAGTATATGCATACAATTCTGCAATGCATTCTGCAAGAATGCGTAGGAACAAAGGCATGTATATTAAACATCTTAGAATAGTAGCCTATGGGGGGAAAGAGAGGGAGGAGGAGTGGAATGGATAAAAGGAAATGAACAGCTACATTAATCAAGGGACGCTGTGTTGACCAATGGGGACCCTGTGCTGGGAACTGAGGTGATTAACTCAAGCCTTTCTGCACCTGAGGTCCCACAGCCAGGAAAGGAGGTGGGAGTGGGGGAGGGGGGATCAATAACATTAAAAATAAGGTGTTTTTTCAATGCGTTCAAGATTTTCCCCTTTTTTCATTAGAAGGCTGGAAGAAGGTTGGAGGTGGGAGGCAGGCAAAAGGGACAGAGAGAAGGGGCGGAAAAGGAGGGGGAAGAGGAAGTTAGAAGAGATGATAGGAAGAGAAGAAAGGGAGGAGAGGTCATGGACAGAATTGTTTTCCTGAGGGCTTGGGGCTGGTCTGGGGACCCAGTGGATCACTGTTGCCTAAGCCCTCTGGAGCTCTGAGGCCCCATGGGGGAGGCCTGGATTCCAGGGGCTTCTCTGAGCAGCCCTGGCTCAGACGGACACAATGTGCTCTGTGGCAGGAACTCCGGAGGTGCTGAAGTTTAGCGTCTCCTCCTTCGCCCCACCCCCCATTGTTGGGAAGGCAGTGCTAATAAAACTAATGGACCAGTTTTAAAGTCTTGCATAAAGGAAGTGCACTACTTTAGCTATAAATGCAGCATGTTTTACTACTAAGTGTAGACTATGAGGAAGGAAGAAAACGAGACACAAAAAAATAATTGAGGGAGTATGGAAAAGCTTATTGATAAGGATGCTCATAGGGACATTACTTACCATAGTGAGCAATTAGAAACAAGAGAGATGTCCAGTAGTAGACCTGGTTAAAAATGTATGCTATGATTAAAAATGCCAAAAAAAAAAAAAAAAAAGTATGCTACACTCCCATGATAGAATACATTAAAAATGAAGGTACGCCAGGATTTTTAACGCTATAGGAAATTGCTGTGGTATACCGCTGTCCTGGGGAAAAGTGATAAAAGAATATGCACTGAATAATCCTTTCTCTAAAAGTTTTTGTTTGGGGGCGCCTGTGTGGCTCAGTGGGTTAAGCCTCTGCCCTTCGGCTCAGGTCATGATCTCAGTCAGGGTCCTGGGATCGAGCCCTGCATCAGGCTCTCTGCTCAGCGGGGAGCCTGGTTCTCCCTCTCCCTCTGCCTGCCTCTCTGCCTACTTGTGATCTCTCTCTCTCTGTCAAATAAATAAATAGAATCTTTAAAAAATATAAAAGTTTTTGTTTGTTTAGGGTTTTGGGGGTAGTTTTTGTTTTTGTTTTAGTAGGCTCCACAACCAACATGGGACTTGAACTCTATGCCCCAAGATCAAGATTTGCGTGCTCCACCAACTAAGCCAGCCAGGCACCCCCTTTTTCTAAAAGGTTTTTTTTTTAAGATTTTATTTATTTATTTGACAGAGAAGAGAGAGGTCACAAGTAGGCAGAGAGGCAGGCAGAGAGAGAGGGGGAAGCAGGTCTCTGCTGAGCAGAGAGCCCGATGCAGGGCTTGATCCCAGGACCCTGAGATCATGACCTGAGCCGAAGGCAGAGGCTTAACCACTAAGCCAACCAGGCGCCCCCAAAGTTTTTTTTTTTTTATTAACATATAATGTATTATTTGCCCCAGGGTATATGTCTGTGAATCATCAGGCTTACCCATTGCACAGCACTTACCATAGCACATACCCTCCCCAATGTCCACAACCCAGCCACCCCATCCCTACCCCCTTTCCCCCCAGCCACCCTTAGTTTGTTTTGTGAGTTTAGGAGTCTCTTATGGTTTGTCTCCTTCCCCATCCCATCTTGTTTCATTTCTCTCCCCCACCCTCCCCCACAACCCCCTGCCCTGCCTTCTGAAATTCTTCATATCAGAGAGATCATGTGATAATTGTCTTTCTCTGACTGACTTACTTCGCTTAACATAATACCCTCTAGTTCCATCCACGTCGTTGCAAATGGCAAG
>CM053609.1:3298463-3313175 GCA_028646535.1 Procyon lotor | reverse complement strand
TTTTTTTTTTTTTTGAGAGATTTTATTTATTTATTTGACAGAGAGATTACAATTAGACAGAGAGGCAGGCAGAGAGAGAGGAAGAAGCAGGCTTCCTGCCGAGCAGAGAGCCCAATGCAGGGCTCAATCCCAGAACCCTGAGATCACGACCCGAGCTGAAGGCAGAGGCTTTAACCCACTGAGCCACCCAGGCGCCCCATCTTTTGGTTTTGTTGACTGTTTCCTTTGCTGTGCAAAAGCTTTTGATTTTGATGAAGTCCCAATAGTTCATTTTTGCCCTTGCTTCCCTTGCCTTTGGAGATGTTTCTAGGAAGAAGTTGCTGTGGCCGAGGTCGAAGAGGTTGCTGCCTGTGTTCTCCTCCAGGATTTTGATGGAGTCCTGTCTCACATTGAGGTCTTTGATCCATTTTGAGTCTATTTTTGTGTGAGGTGTAAGGAAATGGTCCAGTTTCATTCTTCTGCATGTGGCTGTCCAGTTTTCCCAACACCATTTGTTGAAGAGACTGTCTTTTTTCCATTGGATATTCTTTCCTGCCTTGTCGAAGATCAGTTGACCATTGAGTTGGGGGCCCATTTCTGGGCTCTCTGTTATGTTCCATTGATCTATGTGTCTGTTTTTGTGACAGTACCACACTGTCTTGACGATTATAGCTTTGTAATAGAGCTTGAAGTCTGGAATTGTGATGCCGCTGACTGGTTTTCTTTTTCAACATACCTCTGGCTATTTGTGGTCTTTTCTGGTTCCATATAAATTTTAGGATTATTTGTTCCATTTCTTTGAAATAAGTTGATGGTATTTTGATAGGGATTGCATTAAATGTGTAGATTGCTTTAGGTAGAATAGACATTTTCACAATATTTGTTCTTCCAATCCATGAGCATGGAACGTTTTTCCATTTCTTTGTGTTTTCCTCAATTTCTTTTATGAGCACTTTGTAGTTTTCTGAGTACAGATTCTTTGCCTCTTTGGTTAGGTTTATTCCTAGGTATCTTATGGTTTTGGGTGCAATTGTAAATGGGATTGACTCCTTAATTTCTCTTTCTTCTGTTTTGCTGTTGGTGTATAGAAATGCAACTGATTTCTGTGCATTAATTTTATATCCTGACACTTGACTGAATTCCTGTATGAGTTCTAGCAGTCTTGGAGTGGAGTCTTTTGGGTTTTCCTTTTTAAAAGTTTTAAATACAAACTATGCATAGAAAAGAGACAGGAGGGATACGTAGGTGGCCCAGTCATTGGGTGTCTGCCTTTGGCTCAGATCATGATCCCAAGGTCCTAGGATGGAGCCCTGCATCCGGCTCCCTGCTCAGCAGGAAGCCTGTTTCTCTCTCTCCCACTCACCCTGCTCTTGTTCCCTCTCTTGCTGTGTCTCTCTCGGTCAAATAAATAAAATCTTCAAAAAATTAAAAAAAAAAATAAAAAGAAAAGAGAAAAGAGATAGGAGAGTCACCAAAATATTAACCCAGTCGACTTAAGATGTGAGCTTTATTACATAGAAATTGTTTCTCAAAAGAAGTTTTGGAAACTATTAACACAGGCTGCTCTAGTGGCCACTCTGGAGTCATTCTGGTCTGGCAGGTGAAATTATGTTGTTGTTGTTGTTGTTGTTGTTGTTTTTGAGGATTTTATTTATTTACTTTAGAGAAAGAGCATGCACGAGCGCTTACTAGCAGGCAGGGGGGAGGAGCAGAGAGAGAGAGGGAGAGAATCTCAAGCAGACTCCCTTAGCCTAACTTGGGCTGGATCTCAAGGACCCTGAGATCATGACCTGAGCCAAATCAAGAGTCAGATGCTTAACAAACTGAGCTACCCAGGCACCCCTAATTATGGGTATTTTTCGTTGTGTTTTCTGTTTTCCAACATTCTTATAGTAAATATGTAAGCGGACAACAAAAGAACCACTCTTTATCTATTTATGGGGGAGCAGTATCCCCCATTTATTATGGGGGAGCAGACTCCCAGAGAGTCTGGCCTTCCCTGGGAGGGAAGGCGGCAGAGGAACAGGGCGCAGGCACTCGAGCGGGGCCTGGCCTGCCAGCTGGGGGAAGAGGCTGACACCTGCCCTCTGGTTTCTCCATCCCCTTGACCAGCCAGCTCTGGCCGGCTCAGCCGCTTCCACGCCCAGAACTGGTTGTTTCAGGAACCGCCCTGAGAGGTCCGCTGTGGCTTTCCTGGAAGATAGAGCCAGGATGCAGGGCCCGGAGAGGGACGAGCCAAGGTCACTTGATAAATGCTGGATATTTATAACCCTATCTCTCACCCCTCCCGCAGATCTCTTGGTTTGGTTTCACTCTCACAGCGAGGCCCATTGCAGGTTAAAGGGACGCGGGGAGCGGCATTTACCGCGGGCGGAGACGTGGGTGGTTTCGTGGAGGGTGGCTCGAAGCTGGGCTCTCCCTTGCCTCTTACTGGAAACAATACTGCCATTATTAAGAGCTGACCACGTGCCAGTTGTGTGCCTACAAAATTGCATTTCTCACCACAACCCTGTGAGGTCTCTACTGTTCTGATGCCCACTTTGCAGATAAAGAACTGGAGGCTCAGAGAGGTTAAGGAGCCCGCCCTAGGTAACACAGCCAGTTAGGTGGTAGTAGATCTAGGTAGGATTCCACCCCCAGCCCGCCAGTTCCAGCCAGCGAGCCTGCCCCCTTCGGGGCCCAGGACGGGCGAGGACTGGCCTCCCAAGGTCAAGGAGGGCGCAGCCCCGCAGCCCCGCGGCCGTCGGGGGGCCAGGTCCCGACTCGGGGAGACGGGCACAGCGGCGAGAGCAGAGTGGCCGTCCCCGCCCGGGGCGGGTGGCTGCAGCGGGTCCCTGCACCGCAGCGGGCGAGCCCGAGGGCGCCTCCGGACAGTTCCCATAAACAGGGGCGGGGCGGGGCGGGGCGGGGCTTGGCCGCTGGCCCGCATTTCCGGGGACGCGGCGCGCGACGGAGGGTGTTCGCGGGGACACTCTGCGTCCCCCGGGAGTGCGTCGGGCCGGCCAGGCAGGCGGGGCGAGCCTGGGGGCGGTCCGGGAAGAGGAGCCGCGCCGCAGAGGTGGCCCTGCCGTGGGCGGTGGTCGCGCGGGGGCCGTGACCCTCGCAGGTAGGCGCAGGGGGCAGGGCGGCCGGGAGCTGAGGCCCCGGGAGGGGGCGGACGAGGGCGAGGCCGCCGCGGCCGCCGCCGCCCCCCCTTCCTGCCGGGCCCCTCTCCGGAGAGGGCGCCACCTGCACGCTCTGATGGGCACCGGCGCCAGCCACTGGGGGAGCTGGTTGCCATGGCAGCGGGGAGGCTGGGCCCTCGTTCCCATGGCCACCTGGGGCCTCTGCACGGAGTCCTTTTAGCGGTGCCTTAAACCTACTCCTTAGTCCCTGCTCCCAAATCTGGAATGGAGAGAGAGGCGGGAATCCTGGCCCGCGAGGGAAATCATTTGGGATTTGGAAGAAGCCTGGGCCCTTCCTCGGAATGGTCGTGGTGTGGCTTTTGAATTAGGCTTTTGTCTTGGCTGTTTCTGAGTGACACGTGGATGTAGGGGTTAGGAAGGAAAGACGTTGGGATCCTGGAAATGAGGGTAATCTAGTGGCCACTCTGGAGTCGTTCTGGCCTGGCCAAAAGATTCAGAAACCCGGTCCCCCCTGGGTCATCAACCCTCTCTGCTCACATTTCCGAACCTGATTGTGAGTAGGTAATTTGACTTACGAATCACAGGATTCTTTTAAGAGTCAAATGCCACAAGAACAGGGAAGCGTAACTTTCTAAAAATTGTGGGGTTTTTTTTTTTTCCCCTTGATTCTTTAGAACTGGAAGCGGTTTAGGAATCTGTGTAGTTCCACCGTCTCACTTTCATAAGAGAAACTGGATCCAGAGAAGTTAAATTACTTCCCAGGATGACAGTGGGTTGAAGCCATTTCCCGACTTGTAGGCTATGGCTGTTGCCGTTGGTGGTTATTTTACTGAAGCTCAGGGAAGTCTGGGATCACTCCCCTGGCTACCCCGGGGCTCAAGCCTTTGGTGACAGGTGACCTAAAGATGGGACACTGGCAACAGGTGAGCTAAAGAAGGGCCATGAAGGAGGCTGGAGCCTTGGGGAGAGCTAAAAGAGCACACACACACCCCCTCGTGCATAGGTCCTGTGCCTTGAGGCTCTTGCTTTAATGTGGTATCTGACAGGATTGCCTTAAATAAATCCCCAGGAGCCGCGCATTCAGTGGCTCTCCAAAATACCGTGTCTTCTGAAGCCAACAAATCTGTTCAGACTGAGCAAGGAACCCTTTGGCTGCCCTAAAGCAGGGAAGTGGGACTTCCCACATCAGTGAGGTGCCTTTTCCTTTGAAAAGGTTAAGAGGGAGGTGCGAAGAAAGATCCAGGAAGGAACACTTGAATGAATCATTTGGAAATGATTCGAGGCAGTCAGCTAGAGCAGAAAACTCAAACGTATTCATTTATTAAACATTTACTGGGTACCCACTGTTTCCAAGCTCTGACTGGGGCAGAAGATTAAAAACCTGTGTTAGACAGGCCTGGTCCCTACACTCGAGAGAGCTTGTAAAAGAGATGGCCAGAGAGGGATGTGATGTGTAAATGAGTGGTTTCACTAGAGCACAATGTAGGCCTTAATGGAAATCTGAGCACAGTGCAGCGGGAGCCCAGAGGAAAGGCTCCGGAAATCAGCTGAAAACAGCATGAGTCTCGCCTGCAGTGCCTGGGAGCACTTCTGGGGCTCTGCCAAGGGGGTCCTGGCCAATACCTTTGTTGGGAGACAAAGGAATGAGTGAGTGCAAGTGTCTAGACAAATGCGGACCAGGATGGGGTTCTCTGGAAAGAAGAGTTTTAGGGATCCCAATAAACTGTAAACTCTATGAAGGCAGTGACCTGTCAGTTTCCTCCAGTTTCAGCAGCTCTTTCAGGGTAACAGGTGGACAAGAAATATTTGTTGAGCAGATGAAAGAAGAAAGGAAGGGAAGAAAAGAGGGAGGGGAAAGGGAGACAAGAGGAAGGAAGGGAGGAAAGGAACAGCAGTTTATGTGATCAAGAGGAAGATGGCTATAAGTTCAGACAAAACCCTGGTTGAGATTCTAACTCTAGGTTCCTGAGTCAGATCTGGGTTCTGGTGCTACTCCTGACTTCCCACTTGTGTGACCTTGGGAAGTCCCTGAACCTCTCTGTGCCCCAGTTTCTCATCTTGGGAGTGGGGATGTAATAATTCCTATCTCTCGCTGCCATGAGAATTACATGAACAACTGAACAGGAAAAGCTCATCACAGTGCCTCAATGAGTAGTAGTAAGTATTCAATAATAGCCTTAGAAATGTCAGCTTTGCTTTCCGTGAAATAGTTTGCCAAGCGTTTCGTGTCATGGTTATAAAACTACTGCAGAATGAGATATCATTTCTTTTTACCTGCAAAAGGCTAATTGCGAAAGGTGCCTGTGTCCACAGGTTAGCACACCTCCAAGAAATGGTTCTTTATCTTTTTTTTTTTTTAATAGGGGGAAGGGAACAGCGATCTTTTTGAAATCATATGAAAGCTCTGATCCCTCTCACCAGAGACAGCATACCATTCTTAGGGTTCACAGCTCCCTGAAGCCCACCCTTGCTGCCTATAGGCCGTCATGAAAGAACTAAGGCAGAATTCAGAGAGGAAGAGCCTGGGAAGAGCAAGGTGGCCTGCTCTCGTTCAGGGGGCTTGTGGGGTCCCTGCGGAGATGGCAGCTGGGGAAACCAGAGCTCTGCCTATGCAGCTGGGTGGTCTAGGCTTGGGCCCAGGCCCCTTAGAGCCCCTCCTCTTCCAGCAACAAGCTGGGCCCACTTGGATCCTCGTAGTGTCATCAGGCCCGATGCTTCCTCACCGGGCATCAGTGATGCTGCCAGGAGTCCTGGGCCAGCGTGCCTGGTGTGCAAGATAGTTGTCCAAGCACAGATCTTTGGTATCCAAGCACACCAGCTCTGTGAGTGTTGCCTCCTGATACCACGGCTTTCGGGTGTGGTAGGTGGGGACACCTCCCGCCACTCTGGCAAACAGGGCCGTAGTCCCGTCCCATCTTTGGAGGGGCAGGAAATCCGTGGAAACTGCCTGGCCAGCCCCCAGCACCCTGATGGGCTCCCTGGTCTTGGCCCACTTCGTAGGAAGCACTGGAACCAAGAACAGGGTGCTCTCCCACAGAGTGGTAGCCACCGGGTGACCGGGGTGACCGGGAAACTATAGGGATCAGTGAGCCCCTCATCTTTGGGAAGGGGGAGCCTTGGACTTCCGGAAAGGAGGTTAGTTCCATGGGGTGGAGGAAGGGCCCCGACCTGGGCCTTCTTTCCCTTCATGGGGCAATGGCCAGGAGTCTGGAGCTCAGAGTGGGATTCAAGGAGGAAGAACTTGGTGGCAAAGGGGGAAACGGAGTCCTGATTTCTTGGGATCTTGGGAAGGGAGGGGCCTCAGGCCTGATAAGCCAAAATGGAAACCAAGTTTTCCTAGATCTTTAAAACATTGACCTCCCACCTATGATATGGTGTCAGAGAAGAAGAGTCCCTGAGCAGTCACTGTGCCTCTTACTGGTGGCAGGTGCCAAGCATCAGCTAGGCCAACTACCCAAGCCCCTGAGCCCCCCCTGCGAGCAGGCCTGCAGGCCCGGACAGACAGCCTACCCCCCCACCCGAGCTGCTGTTTGGGTAGGGGAGTGACAGTGGTAGCTTCATGTTCTACCCTGTCAGGCCTGGGACAGGTTGGGCCCTGCTGGTTGCACCACAGCCCTGTGGGGCAGGGGGATCCCCTCCCAGGGAGTGGCCAGCTCAGGCCCCAACAGGCCCTAGCGGGGCGGGCACTGGAGCGGGTGGCAGGCTGTTGGCCACGGCAGGCGCAGTTGGGGCCCCGGGCTGGGCGGGCTGGTTCCTTCTTCCCTGGAGAGTCGCAGACTCAGCACCGGGCTTGCAGGAGGCAGCTGAACCCAAGGGGAGAGGCCAGAAGGGGGTCCTCAGGACTGGGCACATAAGACGGTTAAGAGTTACTGAGGTCCTGGCAACTTGCAGATAGGGGAGGAGAGCTGGGGGAGCACTCACTGGGGGCCTGGCCGCCAGTCCCTGCCAGGGATTCTCCTCCCAACTGCTCAGCCCCGGGAGGGACTGCCGGTGTTCCCATCTCACAGATGAGGAAACTGAGGCTCAGGTACATTGTGTGGCTGGCTCACAGCCCACAAGTAACAGACGGTGCTAAGATTCTTCTTTGAACAGGAGAACTGGCATGCTTCGCCCCCTGGATCCTACCACCTGCCAGAGCCAGAAACCCAGGGACCAGGGCAGGGCTCAGAACGGAAAGGGGGTCGGAGATGAGGCCATTTCCACGTATTGCCAGACTCTGGTTAAAAGCTGCCTGGGAGGCCTGAAGGCCATGTTGGTGCTGACCCCACGAGTGCCGTCCGCTGCCCCAGGAGGCTCCCAGCCTCTGGGATCTGGAAGTCACTGGCTGATTTAAAAGCATACACAGGGTGTGCCAGCGGGTGTCGCTTCCTCATCAAAATGTATTGATGCCACAGCCGAGCCGCTGCTCAGCCCTGGGGGAGAAGACACCAGCAGCATGCCCAGCCAGGGGATGGGAGGGGGGCTGCTGCAGTTGCAGGTTGGCATCAGAGGAGGGCCCGGGGCTACGAGGGGATGGTGGCGGGGGGCCAAGGCCCGGGGAGCTGGGCCACAGCCAGTGCGTGTCTGTGAGGCCTGGTCAGGCAGCCTGCCAACAGAGCCCGGGATGGGGAGGAGCCTGGTGCCACTCCGGGGGTGGGGGTGGTGGATGGGACCTCTGGGTTCAGGCTCCACTGGGCTTGGCAGGAGGCCCCTCCCCCATGGCCAACAAACAAAGCAGTGACTCCCTGGGTAGAATTGTGGGAGCTGGAAAGCAAAGTTGCCCTGGGTGGGAATGAGAGCAGGCAGGCCTGGCTGGGGGTCACCTGGCAGGAGCCATCTGTGCCCAAGGACGGGGCCGGCCTGCACCTGGGCAGGGACTGTACCTATAGATGAATAATGAATATTGATTGCTTGGGAAGCTGGCTGTGTCCTGCCCATTCCACTGCCCCCACCTGCCCTGTGCCCAGGTCCGCTGCCGTTTTCCTTTGAGCTAAGCAGGCTAGAGAGGCGATGGGCACATGAGTTTGTTTGCTTTATATTTTTACCCTCGCTTCCCTTTATTTTCTTCTCTTGTAGCCTCTTATTTCTCTCCATTCTCTTCCTCTTCTGTAGGTCTTCTTATTTTCTTAAAAAGATTTTATTTAAGGGCGCCTGAGTGGCTCGGTGGGTTAAAGCCTCTGCCTTCGGCTCAGGTCATGATCTCAGGGTCCTGGGATCGAGCCCCACATCGGGCTCTCTGCTCAGTGGGGAGCCTGCTTCCCCCTCTCTCTGCCTGCCTCTCTACTTGTGATCTCTCTCTCTCTCTGTCAAGTAAATAAATAAAATCTTTAAAAAAAAAAGATTTTATTTATCTGGGTTGCCTGGGTGACTCAGATGGCTAAGCATCTAACTTTGACTCAGGTCATGATCCCTGGGTCC
Organism: Procyon lotor; assembly: GCA_028646535.1. Taxonomy (NCBI): domain Eukaryota; kingdom Metazoa; phylum Chordata; class Mammalia; order Carnivora; family Procyonidae; genus Procyon; species Procyon lotor. Next base: position 3,304,674 of record CM053609.1, on the reverse strand, counting down.
TGGGATCAAGCACCCATGTCAGGCTCCTGGCTCAGCTGGGAGTCTGCTTCTCCCTCTCTCTTTGCCCCTCCCCCACTCATTCTCTCTCCTCCCATTTCTCTCTCTCTCTCTCTCGAATAAAATCTTTAGAAAAAAACCAAAAATGTTTTATCTAGAGAGAGTGTGAGTAGGAGGAGGGACAGAGGGGGAGAGAATCCCAAGCAGATTCCACGCTGGACCCGGGGCCTGACATAGGACTCGATCTCATGACCTTCAGATCATGACCTGAGCCGTAATTAAGAGTCAGACAGTTAACCAACTGAGCCACCCAGGTGCCCCTGTAGTTCTTCTCGTTTTGTTCTCCCACCTGATCCTACAGGTGAGGTGTTTTGTTTTGTTTACCCTTTTAACCTTTTGGCTTCCTTGTTTTTTGTTTTTCCAATGGTTACAGGTATAAAATAGGAATTTACATACAGGAAAATGCACAAATCTTAAGTGTACAGCTCAAAACGTGTTAACATTTGTATACACTTGTGAAACCAACACCCAGAACAAGATAGAGAATGTTCTGGTCATCCCTAAAGTTTCCTTCTCTGCCATACTAGGCATCTGGTCCAAACCTCATCTCTCACCATCGAGAAGTTTCATTTGGCCCCTTTGTATATATTCTTGTGTACATTTTACCTCTCACTTGTGTGTTTTTGTCTTTCTTGTGTGTGTGTGTGTGTGTGTGTGTGTGTGTGTGTGTGTGCGTGCGCGCGCCAGAGAGAGAGAAAGAAAAGACTTGGGAGGGAGAGACGTCGAGAGACAGAGAGAAGGGACCCGGGGGAGGATGGGCAAGGGCTCTGTGAGTGCGGATGGGGAAAGAGAGGGCCAGGCTTGACGACTTCATCTTGCTGGCTGGGGGCACAGAAGCATTGCTTTTCTCTTCGTCTCTTCCTCTGCGGTCTTTCCAAGCCGCCCCTGGGCGGACCCGATGTCCTGGCTGAGAAAAACTTGCCGACGTCCAAGGGTGGCAAAGGGGAGCAGGAGACATGGCGTTGGCTTGGGAACCACTCTTTAGCCCACAGGAAGTCAGCTCAAATGAGGTTTCTCGCAGTCAGCCATCCTGCTGTTTTTTCCAGTCCGGGGAGGACAAGTCAGCACGCTAGCGGAAGACAGAGGGGCCCACGAGGGCTGGGGTTGCCCCACGGGGCGCGGGGGGCATGGATTGGAGGGTACTCCTCCGGGCCCTCGGTCTGTCAGCCCTGCTAGAGTGCCACGCTGGGCAGCGGGGGTTCCGGAGACATCACCAGTCACTGTCCCCAAGACGCTCGCTACCCAGTGGGCGTCAGACATACTTGCAGCATTTGAGCAGCCGTGAACGGGGTATAATTAACCACCGGGCGAGGCCGCCCCAGCCGCCGCCTCCTCTCCTCAGGGACGAGCAGAGCGGCCAGACAACGCGGGTGTTGCCAAGACGCGAGGGCACAGCTGCCTTGCCGTTCGGGAGCTCGCTGATGGAGAGTCAGGCTCTCCGCCGAAACTGACCGCGCACGTGCCGCTCACCTAGGCCCGGTGCCGGGGAAGAAGGGGGAGCAGAGGCTGAAATGCAGGAGCCGGTATCCTGATTTCAACAAGATTTCTTGCACTTGTTTCCTGATACCTTGTGGATGATATGGGGAAATGAGGGCTGAGGAATGCAGGTCGGAGGACACGTAGCTGGTTCTTCAAACTACAAAGGAGATCGATCAGTTCCCACCCTGGTAGAGGACTCTAGTGGCTCTGGGCTCTGCTTTTGGCCCCATCTTACCCAACCCCCCCACCCCAAAACTTACAGAACACTGCTAGAAAACACCTGGGACTTTTCTATATTAGCTAATTGTTAAAACTTGGTTATAGTCGCACTCTAACACGCACGCACACACGTTTTTGCTGAATCATCTGAAAGGAGGTTGCAGACATGACAACTTCACCTCCACAGCCCAGCAGGCATCCCTGAAGGATGATAACATTCCCCTAAAACCACAGTGTCATTAGCCTACCGAAGTAAATGAGCAAGAGTGCCCTGATATCCGAGACAGTGCATCACAACATTTTCCCCTATTCTGAAAGGCTTTCTTTTTTTTCTTTCAAGATTCCATCAGGGTTCGCATATTTCACCTATCATGTCTCTTTCATTTCTTGACCTAAAATAGTCCCCTTGTCTTTTTTATCTTTCACGGGACTGAGCATTTTAAAGAGTCCAAGCTAGCTGTCTTGGTAGAATGCTGGAGATATCTGATTGTGTCCTTATCATGAGACCTGGGGTAAACGCTTTTGCCAGAAGTGCTCCAAGGACTGATGCTGTTGTGTATTTCTTATTGCATCATACCGGGAGGTAAATGTATCAGGCAGTTGCATTACTGGTAATGCTACTTCATTTATTTATTTTTTTTAAGATTTCATTTATTTATTTGAGGGAGAGGGAGGAAAAGACTCCCTGCCGAGCAGGGTCCATCCCTCGGACATCCCCCGAGTCCATCCCAGGACTCTGAGATCATGACCTGAGCTGAAGACAGGTGCTTAACTGACTGAGCCACCACGGTGCTCCTCGTGATGCTACTTTAGACCACTTGGTTAAGGTGGTGGCTGCCGGAGTTCTTGCCCAGAGATACATTTTCCTTTTGGTCATGAGTAAGTCACTTGTAGGACAGACTTTGAGACCTTGTTCATACACAGTTTAGCGTCCACTCATTACCCTGGCTGGAATCCAGTCTTTCAGAATTCTACTCTTTCTTCTACATTTACCAGCCAACATGCTTATATAAAGAAAAGTTTCCTTTCCACCTCTTTTCTCTCTGTGTGTTTTCCTGAGTTTCACTGCAGACTAATGGATTGTTTTATTTTGGTGCATTAGAACCCATTACTTCAGTGTGCTTTTTGATTCTCAGCTTATCTCAAGTAAGTCATCAAGCTGGGCCTTGTCCTTTTGACAGGATCCCATTAGTCTTTAATTACTTCTTTGCTTTCTGGCCCAACAAAATGTCCCAGGCTCGCCTTCCCCGAGAAGACCTGGTACCTTTTATTGGAAAGTGGATACCAGCTCTGGTCACCTAGTGTTGTTTCTTTTTTAAGATTTTATTTTGGGGGCGCCTGAGTGGCTCATTCGTTAAGCCCCTGCCTTTGGCTCAGGTCATGATCCCAGAGTCCTGGGATCAAGCCCCACATTGGGCTCTCTGCTCAGCAGGGAGCCTGCTTCTCCCTCTCCCACTCCCCCTGCTGTGTTCCTTCTCGTTGCGTCTCTCTCTGTCAAATAATAAATAAAATTTTTTTTTTATTTGGTACAGAGAGAGAGAGATCACAAGTAGGCAGAGAGGCAGGCAGAGAAGGGGGGAAGCAGGCTCTCCCAATATTTTTTATCAATGACTCAAATAAAGGCTAAGAAATGATTACCAAATTTACTGATGATGCAAAACTGGGAAGGAAGTCAAATTCTGTGATAACAGAATGAATACTCAAGATGACCTCAATAGGGTGAAATCTGGATCAGAACTAGTAGATTTAAAGGAGATCAATATGAAGTCCTGTGCTTAGGTTGAAAATGTTAATTGCACAATTTGAGGTTTTGAGGAAACTCTTTCCTAGATCAAGGTTGATAGAGAAATTTCAGTAGCTCTGGTTGTTAGCTGACACGAGCCAGTTGTATCCTGTGACTCTCGGGTTTCATTCATTCATCCAGTCAGTCACTCATTCGTACAGCCAATACTTCCTGAGGGTCTGCCGTAGGCCAGGCACTGTTCTAGAAGTTTGCCATGTTAGTTAATTAATTAGCCACATCCGCAAAAATCCCTGCCCTCCTCAGTCAACATTCTTGGTGCTGGGGAGTCAGGGCAGGTGGGGATTTCAGGCAATAATGAAAAACCACAACAAAAGTGGAGAGCTTTGAAAAAAAATTTCTCCAAGTAAGGGAAATTTGGGTGGAAGTTGAGATTCCTTAAGAAGGTGATCTTTGAGCAAGGGTCTGAAGGAAGCAAGGGACTCAATATGTGGCTTTGTGGCTACTTGGGAGAAGAGTGCCCCAGGCAGAGGGAGCGGCCTGGACAAAGGTCCTAAGAGGAGTGGTTGGGGGTGTGCCTGGAGTGGAGTAAGTAGGGGGAGAGCAGTGGAGAATGCTGTGGGGGAGGATGACACAGGGCCTTGCACACCTAAGTCTTGGCTTTTCTTCTGAACAAGAGAGAGAATCCTTGGAGGGTTTCAAGCAAAGGGGTGCCGTGACCTTACTGGTTTTGAAACCTATGCTGAGAATAGGTTGCAGGGGAGCAGAGGTGGAAGCAGAGGTAGCAAGCCGTTAGGAGGAACTTGCAGTAACCAGAGGAAAGAGGGTGTGCTGATAGTGCCCCCCCCCCACTGGGAGGTAGTGAATGGTCAGATTATGGATTTGCTAGTGGGTCAGATGTGAGGAAATGGAAGGAAGTAGTTAAGCAGCTTGAAGATGGACATGCTTTTATTTTTTTTTTAATTTTTTAAAAAGATTTTATCCATTTATTTGACAGAGAGAGAGATCACAAGTTGGCAGAGAGGCAGGCAGAGAGAGAGGAGGAAGCAGGCTCCCTGCCAAGCAGAGAGCTCGATGCGGGGCTCAATCCCAGGACCCTGAGATCAGGACCTGAGCCGAAGGCAGAAGCTTTAACGTACTCAGCCACCCAGGCGCCCCTGGACATGCCTTTAATAGAGATGGAGAAAGCTCACACAGGAGGAGCCCATTTGGGGGAGGGAGAGGGGAGACAGCAGAGGCTTCTTGTAGCACGTATTGGATAAGAGATGGCTGCTGGACAAGACAGCCTGGGAGAAATGTTGAGGCCATATGGAGTTGGTGACAGAGGTCCCGGCTGCAGATAGATGCCTGAGTATAATTGGTTAAATTCTGTGCCCAGTGCTGGGAGCCCCTTTAAAAAGGGGGTGCTCCTAGCCTGGACTGTGTCCACAGATGGGTGTTGGGGTGATAGGGGTACGGAAATGACAGCACGAGGAAGCCTGACTAGGAGAGGAGACCTGGGACCAGGTGGGTGCTGTGCCCAGCTCCTGACGGCCACCCTGTGGGAGAGGATGTGGTGGGCCCTGGGGGTGGGGTGAAAGTTCTGAGGAGGCTAGTTTGGGCTGGAGGTTAAGAGGAACTTGCTAGCCAATCTCTGGAGAAATCACCAGTGCAGGCAAAATGATTTGCCTAGCAGAGGTTTCAAACCACTTTGACTTGAAGTACAAGAATGACATTTTACTGCGATCTTGTGCATCTTTAGTAAAAGTTGAAACACATTTCCCAACGCTTTCTGATCTTCTGTGATCATTGCACTTCGATATTTGCTATTCTGCCTTTTTCCCTTAAGATTTTATATATCTATTAGAGAGAGAGAGCTCTTGAGCACAAGCAGGGAGGGGGAGCAGCAGAGGGAGAGGGTGAAGCAGGCTCTGCAGGGAGCCCCCACCTGCTGCTGGATCACACGACCCCCATCCCCATCAGGACCTGAGGGAAAGGCAGATGCTTACCTACTGAACCACCCAAGCTATTCTGCTTTTTTAATGCTGATAGGGACCCACTAGGGGGTCTAGTCTGCTGTTGGACACCTCTCCCACTCCCCCCCCCCCAGTCTAGCAGAACTAAGCTCCATCCCTGAGGATGTTGGGAGCCAGGATTGGTGGTGGGTGGACCTCGCCTCTTCTAAGTGGGTGCCTGTGGGATTCCACGCCAGCCTGAGGGCGTACTTTCCCCTGCCCAGCAAAGTGCCGGCTGAGGAGGTCAGACGTCCTTGACGGTACATTACACATAGTTATCCCACTTAAGCTAATCTTGCTCCCCCACTCCCCTCGCCCCCAAGGTTCGGCTTCGTGTGGACAGAATTCTAGACGTGGATCACCCCGCAGGGTACCTGGATCAAGCTCTGAGCCGGTAGTGAACGCCCAGCCAAGACCTAAGGTGCGTTGACTCGTGCAGAAGCGAGACTCAGAAGCAACTAGCCTCGTCGCCAGCACGGGCTCGGCCGGTTCATTTGGTCACGAGCAAGTGGGTGCCAGGAACACCCGCGTAGGGGTGGAAGGGGAGAGTGGAGACCCACGCGCGACTCTCCGGAGGCGTCCAGGGAGAGAGACCCACCCGTTTTCCCAACCGCACGCGCTCAGGGGGTCGCAGAGGAGCTGTAGGGGTCGGGGAGGCAGGGGGAGGGCCTGAGAGGCAGGGGAGAAGAACGACGGGTGCGTTCTCCGCGCCCCTGTGCCC
>CM053609.1:3254510-3289953 GCA_028646535.1 Procyon lotor | reverse complement strand
TCCCATTAGCTTTGCCAGGACATCCCACCTGAGGGCTTCCTTCAGCATTAGTGGCTGGGCAGAAAGCTTAGCTTCTCCAGAATAACACCATGTGTTCCTCCTCTTGGACAGTGTGAACAAGGGCACTTCATTTCCCTTTTCTTCAGCCACCAGGAGGCTCAGCATTAAATACGCAACCCGTCTCTAGTAGCTGTGTGAAGATCTCGTCTGACTTGCTTATGTGAATATGCCCTTACTCTCTGGTTGAGGTGTTTTGTTTTGTTTTTTCTCTGTTCTTGATTTTCGTGTTTATGTTTCACTACGTTCTTTTCTTTGTATTCTCGCCCTTGTGGAACCAGGCCGGGGGTACGTAAAACACTCATCACGTAAAAGCACACGAAGCTGTCTTCACAAGTGCCTTGTTGGCATGTTGTTCCTTTTGCTCCCTCAGCTTCATGAGACCGTGTCTGACCGTGGTCAGAATCTGTTGGTCAGAAAGGAGATGGCTGAGGGGCAGGGTAGCTTATTGCTGCTTGTTTTTCTTTTCTTATCAGCTGCTCCAAATTTTTAAAATAATTTCTCTTCAAACCCATTAGTCACTCAAGGCACAAACGGTACCCTGGTTGGACAGTTTGTGTGCGTTTCTTTCTTTTTTTTTTTTCTGTTTCTTTCGCATTCCACAAGAGTAACCTGCTAATTACAGAATCCAAACACGAGAAGGAAAAAGGAAAAAGAAAAATTACCTGTACTCCCACCAGGGATACCAGCATTGTGTGATTCATCCTTCTGGATTTCCCCCTCCCTTTTTTTTTTTTCCTTTTCTGAAAGTTTATATTTTTCCTTAAAAAGGTAAGATCTAAGTAGACATACTGGTTTTGTTGTTTGTTTGGTTTTTTTTTAATATTTTATTTATTTATTTGACAGAGTACAAGCAAGGCGCGTGGCAGGGAAAGGGAGAAGCAGGCTCCCCGCTGAGCAGAGAGCCCGATGTGGGCCTTGATCCCAGGACCCTGAGATCATGACCTGAGCCGAAGGCAGAGTCTTAACCACTGAGCCACCCAGGCGCCCCTAGACTTTTTCTTAATACAGTGGTTTCCTCCATATGCTTAAGTAAAGTGCTTGCACCACTATTGCTTGGCTTACCTGATTTACTGATTGGCTGCTGAGAAAAAGAAGGCTTTCCATCACATCATCCGCCTTCCCCACCTCTTGCAGACATTTTGCTACCACTATCATTGGGTTGCCTCTGTAATTTAAAATAGTATCCTTGGGGCGCCTGGCTGGCTCAGTCGGTAGAACATGTGACTCTTGATCTCGGGGTCATGAGTTCAAGCCCCATGTTGGGGGTAGAGGTTCCAAAAAAAATAAAGAAACTTAATTTTTTTTTTAACTTAAACTTCAGTTTCTAATTCTGTTAATGCATTGGCCATACCTCGTGGCCCTCTTTGCTCTCCCAAGGAGGTAGAGACTCCCTATTTTCCTTAACAGCCCCGGTAGCCAGCATCACAGTGTCTCTGTTGCACATTCAGGTGCCTGAGGTCAGGGCTGGTAAGAGTGTGCGTTCTGTTTTATGACCGTCGATCCTCCATGAGTGACTGTGAGCTGGTGCTAAGAGGTAAAGACCGGTGCCCCGCGTTTGTTCCCCTCGGTCATTGTGACTTTGCTGCTGCAGGACCAGTGTGGGGCGGGCTGTCCTTACAGGTCCTTCTCCTGGGGTCTGATGCCACTCAGAGGGGAGTGGTAAATGTCCTTTCCTTTCTTTTTTTCTCTAACATGTTCAGGTCCCATCACGTTATATTTTGGTTGGCTTCCTATTTGACCATGCCTTTCTTGTTTAATTTTGCCCGTTTTTCTGGTGTTCCTGTGACAGCGTCATTTTTCCGGCCGCACCATGTCCCATCGAGTGGAGTGTTAGTGATGTCTTCTCATCCCATCCCGACGGCTGGGCAATTTTTCACTAATGCGAATGGTGCTATAATAAATGTCCCTTTACATCCATCTTTTGTGCACTTGTCTCTTGCGTGAGAGCCCGGGAATCCTGCTCCCCTTTCAGCCTCACCTGCCCGTCCCCAGCTCCTTGCCACGCGCTGCCTTGCTTGCCTCCTTCCAGATCGCCCGTCCTCGAGGTTGATAGGAGAGGTGTCTCCTGGGAGGTGTGGCCCCCAGGCAATGTCCGTCTTCCTCTCCCCAGGCTCCAAAGAGCGGCCATTCCTGAGATTTGGAGCAGAAAACGTCTTCAACTACACGGCCCTTCTGCTGAGCAGGGACGGCAAGACTCTCTATGTGGGTGCACGGGAGGCCCTCTTTGCTCTCAACAGCAGCGCTAGCTTCCTGCCTGGCGGGGCGTACCAGCAGGTGAGGTGACGCCTGGGGCCGCCTCGGCTGGGCAGAGGACGGCAGAGGGGCAGGTGGACGGGAAGACCGGCCTTCTGGGTGTGAAGATGCCGTCAGTGGGAGAGGCGGGGCCGGGCACACACCCCCACCCCCACCCACGCGCTGCCCCTCTCTCGTTCTCTAGCTGCCATGGAGCGCAGATGCCGAGAGGAAACAGCAGTGCAGCTTCAAGGGCAAGGACCCACAGGTGAGCTAGCGCCCGGAGGCTGCCCGGGCCCAAGGAGGGATGGGGGATGGGGGCGGGGTAGCCCGCTGTGGCTGAAAGGGCTTAAGCTTCAGAGGTGGCCACACCTGGGTTTGGCCCTATGTTGAACTGCCTTAGTGTCCCCACCTGTAAAATGGGGCCAGTGATGCACGTCTCACAGGACTTAACGTGAGGATTCAGTGCGCGTGCAGGGCACCCAGCCCCTAATCAGAACCAAATAAAGTCGGCTTCTGGCAAGAGCAGCGAGCGGGTGCCCCTCTGCGGAGGGGGCGCTAGAGCGCGTCTGACCGGTCCTGGTGGGGTTTGGATCGGACCCCTGGCCGTGGGGATCTGGTCCAGCCCGGGGTTTTCCCGGAGGACTCCCCACTGTTCCTGGGGCCCCCTGGTCCTGCGTGCAGCAGAGGCCGCTGAGGGGAAGGCCAGAGAGCCTCGGACAGATGCAGGTCTGGACCGCCCCAACTTGTCTGAACGGGCAAACATTTATTAAGCACATGTTCTGTGCCCAGGTCCTTTTAGACACGCAGTCCAATTGTGCAAAAGAAGAAAGAACAACAGGCCAAACGTAGCCACTTGTATAGGTAGTGAGGCCACACCTCATTAAGAAAGTGACACGTGCATCAGGAGTCAACTCTGGGCTGCCTGGAGAACGGGCAGGACTGGCCTTCCTCTGGGCCACAGGCTTGGGGAACCACCGGCCGGCCGGCAGGGAGCGCCGTGGTTGTCACGTTATAAAAGGGCTGCTCTGGATGCCGTGGTGGAGAGTGGCCTCTGTGGGGACAGCGGGGAGGGAGCCCATCGAGGGGAACCGGACCCGGGAGGTGCTAGTGAAGGGGCTGAGAGGTGGTCAGAGTCCTGGTGTGTTTGGAAGCCGGGCCCACTGGGACTTCCTGACGGGAAGCGGGGGCATGTGAGAGACGAGTTGGGGCCGACCTCGAGGTTTGGGGCCGGAGCAGCTGAAAGGGGAGAGGCCTCGGAGGATAAAGTTTTTGAGGGAACAGTCAGATACGTGCTTGGAGACAGCAGGTGATCCATGAGTCTGGGGTCTGGGGTCCTGCTCTGGGCCGTGGATTATCTCACCAGGCAGGTGGGGAGGACCAGAGGTTTTCACTGAGCTTCCAAAAAAGACCTTCAGGGGTGAAGACAACCCGAGGGGGAGCGATTCGGTGCCTTCATTTCCCAGAATGAAGAGAATTTTCCGGAACACTCCGAGCCCCCAGGCCCCGCTCCAGCACACATGCTCTGTGGTCCTCAGTCTGCTCTGCGCCGGGATGCTGCTGGATTCTCATTTGCCCTGGGATTGAGGAGCCACAGCTCCCCACTAACCCTGCACAATTGGTGGGGAGGGCTTGGCGGTGCCCCCTGGTGGCGTGCGTGGGCCTCACAGCCTCCTTCCTCCCCCAGCGCGACTGTCAGAACTACATCAAGATCCTCCTGCCGCTCAACAGCACTCACCTGTTCACCTGCGGCACGGCGGCCTTCAGCCCTGTGTGCACCTACATCGTGAGTGCCCCCCTCTGCCCAGGCTCGCGGGGGGCTGGCCCTGGGAGCCGCTCCTCTCTGCGCCCATCCCAGCACCCATCTCCGGTCCAGGCTGGGGCCCCGGGCACGGCTTCTGGGGAGCTGCGAGTCAGAGAGCCCTGAGGTCCAGCCCCAAGTCTGAGGGCCTGGTTGGCTCGCGGGGTAGGGGAAGGAGGGGTACGAGGGAACACCCCGGGCACAAAGGTTCTGGCCGGCCCAGGACTCACACCCTCTCTTGCTTCCTCCAGCTCTCCCCTGCCCTCACTCAGTCTCGAAGCCCAACTCCTCCATCCCGACACACACACACACGCACGCACGCGCGCGCCTGCGTTTCTCTTTCACCCACCCCTGGGCAGAGGGTGGCATTCTGAGGCAGTGGCTTGGAGCACCGCCTCTGGAGTCACACACACTTGGGTCTGAACCATGTTGCGGCCTCTTCTGCAGCCTGTCACCTCTCTCCTGTGGAGCTAGTAGTGCCCCCCGCAGAGGGCCCCTCCCAGACGGTGCCCACACGCACCCTGGGTGCAGAGATGAGGAGTACGGCCTGCCTCCCATCTCAGCCCGTGCAGAGCTGCCTTCTCTGGCACCACCCTCCCTCCCCTCCAAGCCCACACATTCCCCGGTGTGCCCCTGAGCTCTTCCGTCTGCTTCCCTGCAGAATGTGGAGAACTTCACTCTGGCCCAGGATGAGGTGGGGCACATCCTCCTGGAAGATGGCAAGGGCCGTTGTCCCTTTGACCCCAATTTCAAGTCCACGGCCCTGGTGGTTGGTGAGTGTTGGGGGCAGAGTGACAGGATGAGTTCAGCGAGGCTCCTTGTGGGGGCGGGAAGGTGGGCGTCGTCGGTCCCAGGCCTGAGCGGGTGGGTCCCCGCCATACTGGGTCCCAGGGGGCCCACAGTGACCCTTGGCTGCCCTTGGATTGGGCTTTTCCCAGTCTTGACCCTTGGCTGCCCTTGGATTGGGCTTTTCCCAGTTCCTGCTCCCTTCCCTGTCCACCTCCAGCGAGATAGGCGGTGCCGGGGTCACTCTGGGCCCTGGGTGGGGAGAAGGAGCTGTGCTGAGGGGCCATTCCCATGGGAATGTTCTCTTGGCAGATGGTGAGCTTTACACCGGAACAGTCAGCAGCTTCCAAGGGAACGACCCGGCCATCTCCCGGAGCCAGAGCCTCCGCCCCACCAAGACCGAGAGCTCCCTCAACTGGCTCCAAGGTGAAGTCCTCCCCACGCCAGTCCCCAGAGCCCCTCAGGGCCAGGCCAGGAACAATCTCGCCTGTCTGAGATTCCCAGGCCGACTCCGCACTCTCCATTGATCCCACAGACCCAGCGTTTGTGGCCTCGGCCTATATTCCCGAGAGCCTGGGCAGCTTGCAAGGGGACGATGACAAGATCTACTTCTTCTTCAGCGAGACTGGCCAGGAGTTTGAGTTCTTCGAGAACACCATCGTGTCCCGCATTGCCCGCATCTGCAAGGTGAGGAGGCCAGGCCCCCCCAGAGACCCCGAAGTCTCCCCCAGTACCAGATCAGGAAGTGCCAGGAGGCCTCTTTTATCCTCCAGGAGGAATAGCTTGGCTAACTGTTTTTCCCTCTCTCTTGTTAAATTAATATGGCTCTTACTTTTTTTCCTATTTAAGAAAATGCAAAAGTACAGAAAAGTACACGCAAAAATCACTTCTAGTTAAAGAGGCAGTGTAGCATCGCGAGCAGACTTGAGCCAGGCTGCCTCAGTTCTGTCCCACGGGTCCTGTGACCCCAGGCAAGGCCTGTGCCCTCTCAGCTAGCGTCCCCATCTGTTCAGTGGGCATCTTCTTTTTTTTTAATATATATTTTTAAAGGATTTTATTTATTTATTTGAAAGAGAGAGAGAGCATAAGGGGGAGAAGTCAGAGAGAGAAGCAGACTCCCTGCTGAGCAGGGACCCTCCCCCCCCCATACGGGACTCGATCCTGAGACTCCAGGATCATGACCTGAGCCGAAGGCAGTTGCTCAACCCACTGAGCCACCCAGGCGCCCCTGTTCAGTGGGCATCATAAGACTGGCCTCAGAGTTGTTATGTGGGCTAAATCCAGCCCCAGAAAGCTTTTAGGAGTGTGGTAGGCAACAACTAAATGTTGACTGTTAACGCCAGAGTCCTACTGCCGCACCACAGGTGATTAGAACATTCCTTGATAATCTCTTTTCTTTTTTGGCATATATGTAAATATATAGGTATTTATATTATTAAAAATTTTATGAACAGGGGCGCCTGGGTGGCTCAGTGGGTTAGAGCCTCTGCCTTCCGCTCAGGTCATGGTCTCAGGGTCCTGGGATCAAGCCCCGCATCGGGCTCTCTGCTCAGCGGGGAGCCTGCTTCCCCTCCTCTCACTCTCTGCCTGCCTCTCTGCCTACTTGTGATCTCTCTCTCTGTCAAATAAATAAATAAAATCTTTTAAAAAAAGAAAAAAGAAAAAATTTTACGAACAAGAGTTCTACTTGCAGTGTGAGTATTCAGGTTCCCCGTTTGCAGGGGATCATGACCCCATTCCCTGTGTCAGACTCCCATCTATCTGCTTCCAAGTACTCCGCAGTGAGGGAGGGACCCTCGTTTACTCAGCCAGCCTCCCGGTGATGGGGCCTGGACTCCGCCGTCGTGCCTTCCCGATTCTATATGGAACTGCGCCCCGTAGTTTCGGCCTGTCCCTCCGGGTGTCTGGGTAGCGACCGTTGGCTCCTGCCGGGGCCTGAGCATAAGCCCGGCCTCTCTCTCTCCCCCAGGGGGACGAGGGCGGCGAGCGGGTCCTGCAGCAGCGATGGACATCCTTCCTAAAAGCCCAGTTGCTATGCTCTCGGCCAGAGGACGGCTTCCCGTTCAACGTGCTGCAGGACGTCTTCACGCTGAGCCCCAGCCCCCAGGACTGGCGTGACACCCTCTTCTATGGGGTCTTCACATCCCAGTGGTACGGCCCCCAGGACCTAACTGGAGCTGGAAGGGCGGGGGGGGGCGGTGACTGGGACTGGGGCCCAAGAGCTGGCACCATCCCGCGCCCCAGGGCCCCTGGGTTCATCCAGCCCTTCCCTCTGTAGGCACAGGGGGACCACGGAGGGCTCCGCCGTCTGCGTCTTTACCATGAGGGACGTGCAGAGAGCCTTCAGTGGTCTCTACAAGGAGGTGAACCGGGAGACGCAGCAGTGGTACACTGTCACCCACCCGGTGCCCACGCCCCGGCCCGGAGCGGTGAGTATGGGCGCCCGAGGCTTCTCTGAGTCTCTCGTCTCCTCTTGAAGTGGGGACCGAAGCCCAGGCCTGCTCGTCTTACTGGGTTGGAGGGGGCTCTGGATGCCAGAGTGCCAGTAACCTGCCTCGGGGCACCAGTGTGCACCTGCCCAGGCACTCAGGTGTGCGCTTTTATTGTCGTCCCTTTGTGCTTCTTCCCTGCTCAGCTGCGGGCTCCCTCCCAGAGCAGACCTTGAAACAGGGACACGCGTGTCAGCAGTTGGTACGGGAGGTGACTCCGGGAAGCACCATGAGGGGACAGGAAAGTGAGAGCGGGGAGCAAAGCCAGGGAAGAGCATCACTGAGCTGTTCCTGCCACGGGCACCTGGGCCCCCACTCCCTGGGGCCCCGAGAGGGCACCTTCTTCTGATCCAGCCAGCCAGGGGTTCCTTCGAGTACTGGCGAGAGCGGCGTGAAGGGTGCTCATGCTTCTCGAGGCCTGAGGGAGGGGGAGGGGCCTGGGCGGGGAGCCCTGCCGGCCAGGGCCTGTGGGGGCCCCCGTACCCAGGCTTTGCCCTGGGGCCTCCGGATCAGCGTGTGGGCTCCATGCAGCACCCAGTGATGTGCTGTGGATTCCGAGGGTGGCAGGTGCACCTCCTTTCCGCTGGGGAGGCCGGGCGGAGTCCCCGCTGCATCTGCAGGCTTGCCCCTGTGTGCTGCCCTAAGCACACTCCGTCTCACGCCGCCCCCTCCTCCCTCAGTGCATCACCAACAGTGCCCGGGAGAGGAAGATCAGCTCGTCCCTGCAGCTGCCAGACCGTGTGCTGAACTTCCTCAAGGACCACTTCCTGATGGACGGGCAGGTCCGCAGCCACCTGCTGCTGCTGCAGCCGCGGGCCCGCTACCAGCGTGTGGCCGTCCACCGTGTGCGTGGCCTGCACGGCACCTACGACGTGCTGTTCCTGGGCACTGGTGAGTGCTGACGGCAGGGCGGGTTCAGGGTCAAGGAGCCCCGGCCGCTGGGATGTGGGCCTGAGTGCCGTCCGTGTTCCAGGTGATGGCCGACTGCACAAGGCAGTGGGCGTGGGCTCCAGGGTGCACATCATTGAGGAGCTCCAGATCTTCCCGCCGGGACAGCCTGTGCAGAACCTGCTCTTGGACACCGACAGGGTGAGCTGGCGGCAGAGCCCGAGGGCGCGCGCGCACTCCGGTGCTCCTCTGCTACAGTCAGGCGGGCCTCGGCCAGCTTTTCCTCCCCGGCATCCGCAGGGTGGAAAGTTCCAGGCTCGTGGCATAAGCCAACAGAAAGCAGGGTGCCCGGGAGCATTAAAGGAAGCCCCTTGGGGCGTGGCCAGGTGCAGCTGTGGTGGTGGCCCTGACTGCCTGCGCCTGCCTCTCACGGCCCCGTGTCCACGTCCGCACAGGAACTGCTCTACGCGGCCTCCTACTCCGGCGTGGTCCAGGTGCCCGTCGCCAGCTGTGGTCTGTACCGGAGCTGTGGGGACTGCGTCCTCGCCCGGGACCCCTACTGTGCTTGGAGCAATTCCAGGTGCAGACACATCAGCCTCTACGGGCCTGAGACGGCCTCCAGGTGAGAGCTCCGGCCTTTCCCACCTGCCCACCCCTCTGCACTTGGTCTCAGAGCACCTTCCTGGGCCCCCTGGAGAATCCCCAGGCAGCCTCCTTTGTGGCCATGGGCCGCATGCTTAGTAACTAGCTCCCCTTCTGACTCTCTGAAGAGTTCGGGTTTAGGCCGTGAATGATGTTTGCCTTACCCATCTGTACAGCCAGGGACCTCACTTGGCAAAGTATGAAATGTCACAGCCCTGAAAAGTCTTGCTGGAGATTGTGGATTGGCGTGTGAATGTGTTTGACAAAAAAAATAGCTACACGACCATCCGTAAACAAACCATTTAAAAATCACTTTCAGAAGCACTAAATTGGGTTGTAAGCTATTCGTAGAGAAAACTTAAAAAGTAGAAGTAAATGTAAACAGAACAAAAACTATCCCGATCTCACCATCTAGAGAATTAAAATGAGATTTTGATCTCCTTAAACTCCTAAAACTCCTAGGGTTTTTAATATATCTGTGAAAGAAACAGAAATACATGTATTTTAAATAAAAATGGAACCTGTCCCACTTGTAGTGTCCTTGCTTCGCACACAGGGAGACCCGGGGCCAGTTTTGCATTTCAAAGACTCTCATTTGAGCACATGCACGTGCACCTGGGAGGATGTGCCCAAACTGCCACGTGTCACGATCACCACCGGCTGGAAGCTTGTGTGTGACGCTTGTAGTGTTTTCAGCGTTTGTACTTGGTTGAGTTTTTTTTTTAGGTTTTGTGAGTGTATCATTACTTTTATTCCTTACTATGTTTTCTTAAACAAGCGCGTGCATGTGCATTGCTTTAAAAGAGACAGAGACATGCATATAGATCCAGTTGTCCTTCCAGACTTTTTTAAAGGTCCATATTGCTTTTGTAACGCAGGGAAGTAGTATAGTAACTTGTATTTGAAGTAAGTACTGTGTAAACGGAGGGGATGCCGGCTCAAACCCTGCAGGCGTAGGGAATCAACCTGGGAAGCCACCTGCCTTTTACTCGGGCTTTGGGCCCGGTGGTCCCTGAGCCCCAGGCCCTCGTGGGGCTGCAGGGCCAGAGAAGGGCCTGTGCTGCACGGGGGCTGGGGCCATGCTGGGGGCACGGTGGTTTCTGGGTCTCTCTCTGACTCTCTTTGGTCCCCAGGCCCTGGATCCAGGACATCGAGGGCGCCAACACCAGGGATCTCTGCAATACTTCCTCAGCCGGGCCCCGGTCTCCTGTACTAACGGGTGAGTCGCCCCGTGGAGGGGTGGAGCTAAAGTGGGGGCCCAGGTCTGCTGAGAAGGACCCTGCAGGCAGGGATGGGTGTGAACGCCTTTCCTTACGTCCTGGTCCCAGACTCAGAGCCCCCAGGGGTGCGCACCGTGGCACAAGGGGCACAGTCCCGAGAGAGCTGGGGCTCCTGTAGATGCCAGTCCCCCCGTGACCCCGTGCCTCTTCTGGCCGCAGGTGAGAAGCGATGTGAGCAAATCCACTTCCAGCCCAACACAGTGAATACCTTGGCCTGCCCCCTCCTCTCCAACCTGGCCACCCGGCTCTGGCTGCACAATGGTCTCCCGGTCAATGAGTCGGCCTCCTGCCGTGTGTTGCCCACTGGGGACCTGCTGCTGGTGGGCGGCCAGCAGGAACTGGGGGTATTCCAGTGCTGGTCCCTGGAGGAGGGCTTCCAGCAACTGGTGGCCTGTTACTCCCCGACGGTGGCAGAGGACGTGTTGGCGGATCGCGCCGACCGCAGTGGCAGCGTGCCCGTCATTATCAGCACGTCGCGGGTGAGCGCACCGGCGGGCGGCAAGGCCAGCTGGGGTGTCGACAAGTCCTACTGGACCGAGTTCCTGGTGATGTGCGCGCTGTTTGTGTTCGCCGTGGTGCTCCTCATTTTATTCTTCCTCTACCGGCACCGGGGTGGCATGAAGGTCTTCCTAAAGCAGGGGGAGTGTGCCAGTGTGCACCCCAAGACCCGCCCCATGGCACTGCCCCCTGAGACCCGGCCACTCAATGGCGTGGGCCCCCCTAGCACCCCGCTTGACCACCGAGGCTACCAGGCCCTGTCAGAGAGCTCCCCGGCACCCCGCATCTTCACTGAGTCCGAGAAGAGGCCACTCAGCATCCAGGACAGCTTTGTGGAGGTGTCCCCGGTGTGCCCCCGGCCCCGGGTCCGCCTAGGCTCTGAGATCCGGGACTCCGTGGTGTGAGAGCACACTTTTCGTGGAGTCCACCCTGGCCCCAGAGGCCGTGAGTGCTCCGAGGGGGCCGGCCAGACCTCTGCGGCTCGTGGAACACAACCGTGGCGCCCACCCCTCGGGGTCCATGGAGCCCGCTGGCCCGCTGCTCTCCCACCAAGTGGCGAGGCCCCCTCTGACCAGCAGCCGTGGCCCGGGAGGGCCCGGTTACAGAGGGGGGCTGCCTGTGTGGGTAGAACAGTGCTCCATGTGTAAAACTGAGCCCTTTGTTTAAAAAAACAATTGAAAATGTGAAGCCAGTGAGAAGAATGAGACATCGCAGAACCCCGCCGCGCGGCCTCAGAGGCATGGCGGGCTCACCCAGAGCGGTGATCTCAGACAGAGCTGGCAGTCCCCACCAGCCGGCCTCTTCCACCTCCTGCCTGAGCCCGCGGCCACTGGCTGCCCCTCGTCCCTGCAGAAGCGGGGGCCACCTCGGGCTCCGTGGGTCCTGCCTTGCCGGCTGACCAACTCATCACAGCCATCATCCTGTCACCTCAGGGACCAGAGGGCCACGCTGCCACCACAGCCCCTCACAAGGCCTTGGGCTCAGACTCACCTGCTGGACCTTTCCAGCCTGTATCAGGCTGTGGCCACGCGCGAGAGGGTCAGCGTGAGCCCAGAAGAGAATCTAGACGATGGACGCCTTTTCCCTCAGAGTCAAGGAAGAGACTGTTGCCTTCCTCCCTCCATCCCAGCCCGCGAACCTGTGTGTCCCTTTGGCCACGTTCCCCCCCAACTCCTTCCCTCCACCTCGCCTGCTCCCGCTCGAAGTGATGCGGACACTGCCCAGCACAGGAACCCTGAGTTTATGTGGGTTTTATATATTTTTTAATAAGATGCACTTTACTTTTTTTTTTTTAATAAAATCTAAAGAACAGAAACGGAATCCTGGCCCTTCCTCTCAAAAGACTGTTACTCTTTGAGGTTGGCCCAGTTCTCTGAGCTTTGGGGAGTAGTTCTGAGCCTCCATTCTCCAGAGGCTAGTGGGCCAGAGCCACCCTGGCCCGGCCAACGCCCATCCCCCGGTGGAGCATGGTCCCTACAGTGGAAAGTTCAATGCACTGATGGGAGGGGCAAGGAATTCATTCGTTTTCCCTCAACCCCTTTACCTTGCACCTCCCCCAGTTCAGTTCAGGGTAGGAGCACAGGGGATGAGGGGTTTTATCATGTTGTATTTTTTTTTAATTTAAAAAATGTTTATTTTTTTAAATGATCACACAGTGAAACTGGCGGTTTTTCTTCTGGCACACAGTTGTCTGAATTTTCACGTGTGTAGAAATTCTGTTGAGCACCACCAGCAGCAGGACACAGAGGAGTTCCACCTGTCCCGCACACCCTCGTGGGCCTCGGGTGGGCTACCGTCTCACTTGCTGCTGTTCTTCCCAGGAGGACCGAAGTCTCCTGGAAGTCCAGTCCTTCCTCGTATCAGTGCTTCTAGTATCACACAAAGGGTCAAAACATCTAAACCTTTATTATAGAAGAGTAGAAAACAAAGAGAGCGATGACAATGACCAGGAGAGAGGCCCTGGCATGGAGGGCCTTCCCCCGTCTGGAGCAGGACCGCACGGTGCCAGCTCCGGGCTAGGCCAGCTTGGCCGGCCCTGGCAACACAGACACGACCTCGGCCACAGCTCAGCAGTGCAAAGGCTCTCTGACGGGGTGCTTGCTGGGACACACGCCGTGGCTCCTGTCACAGGACAATCTTAAAGGAGCTGAACAAGAGAAGAGTGGGTCGGGTTTTCTGCTGGAAAAGGAGGGGAGGGGCTCACCCCAAGCTTGCCCACATCTTCCCTAAGACCCCTCGGAATGGGCTGTCACACATCTGTCCCTCCCCTTTGGTGGAAGAGCTGCCCTGAGGCACTGAGAGGACCTGGGGCTCTCAGCCTGGCTGCCGGCCCCCCACCTAACACCCCAGACCCAGGGGCAGCAGGTGGGGCCCAGAACACAGGGGGACTGCTACCATCATACCTGGCGAAGTCCGGCGAACGGGAGATGACGTGCTGAAACTCTGAGAGGTTGATGGTGCCATCCCTATCAATGTCGGACTCTTCCAGGATCTGGGGAAGGGAGAGCTCAGGCCACGTCCCCGCCCTTCCCTCCCACTCCCTGGCCCGGCCCTGCCCCGCTACTCACGTTGTCAATGAGCTGTTTCATCTCTGAAGCACTAAGCCGTGTGTCCTCACCCTGTCCTGTGAGGCAGTTCACGAGGTGACTCAAGTCTTCTCGGTTCAAGGTTCCATCATCATCAAAGTCTAGAGACGACAAAGGAAGCCAGAAAGAATGTGGTCAGGGCGAGCTCCCAGGCTCCACAGAAGGCCCCCCGGTCCCGAGCGGGACACTGCCACCAAGACCATGGGGGGACAGGCCGAGTCCCCAGGCTGCTCCTGGCTCTCACCGAAGATGCGGAAGGCATAGTGGGACTTGATGTCTGGAGTTGCTGTGTCACTGAACACACTGAGGAGGTCCAGGAAGTCCTCGAAACTCAGGCTGTCCCTGCCTGGGGACGTGGAGAAGACCCTGCAGATTCGCTCCTTGAAGGGGTTGGCCTGGGCAAGAGAGCCTTGTGTGAAGGCCACAGATGCAGCCCCGGTCACACGCTCCTCAAACTCCACCAGGAACTGGAGGGAGCAGGTCACAGTACCTGCTCCGTGAGCTCAGGCTCACAGGAGAGAAGGATCAGTCTTTTGGGGCCAGCCTGGAGAGCAGGAGGACCACCTGACTAGGGGAAGGGACAGGGACGGTTTCCTGTGAGTCAATTTAACCCAAAGGCAGGCCTAGGGGCAGAGAAGGAAGATGAAAGCATCCTAAGCAAAGAGAACAAGATGGGCCGGTTACTTTAAAACACATTTACTGGGGCGCCTGGGTAGCTCAGTGGGTTAAAGCCTCTGCCTTGGGTTGTGGGCTCAGGGTCCTGGGATCGAGCCCCACATTGGGCTCTCTGCTTGGTAGGGAGCCTGCTTCCCCCTCTCCCTCTGCCTACTTGTGATCTCTCTGTCAAATAAATAAAAATAAAACCTTTATAAATAAATAAAACACATTTACTTGAACACTCACTGTGTTATAGCCCTTTGCATAAAATTTTTACAGCAGGGGCACCCTGGATGGCTTAGTCAGTGGTCAGACTCTTGATCTCCACTCAGGGTTGTGATCTCAGGGTCATGAGATTGAGGCCCTCACCAGGCTCAATGGGGTCGGCTTGTCCCTCTCCCTGCCCCTCTCCCTCACTCTCTCAAATAAATAAAAATCTTTAAAAAATGTTTTTTTTTTTAAGATTTTATTTATGGGGTACCTGGGTGGCTCAGTGGGTTAAAGCCTCTGTCTTCGGCTCAGGTCAAGATCTCAGGGTTCTGGGATCGAGCCCCACATCAGGCTCTCTGCTCAGCAGGGAGCCTGCTTCCCCCTCTCTCTCTGCCTGCCTCTCTGCCTACTTGTGATCTCTCTCTGTCAAATAAAATCTAAAAAAATAATAAAGATTTTATTTATTTGTCAGAGAAAGAGAGAAAGAGAGAGCGAGCACAAGCAGGGAGAGCAGCAGGCAGAGGGAGAAGCAGGCTCCCTGCTGAGCAGGGAGCTGGAATTGGGACTTGATCCCAGGACCCTGGGATCATGACCTGAGCCAAAGGTAGATGCTTAACTGAGCCAGCCAGGCATCCCTAAAAAATGTTTTCACAGCAACCCTATGGAGAGGCAATCGGCCTCTGGAATAGGGTTTCTCAAACCTTAATTGGGTAGCTCAACTCCTTTTAAAGGACAAAACTTCTTTGACTCTCCAAGAATACGTCCAAGAATCCCAGTTTGCCAAAGAGCCCTCTAGTTAATTCTACCGGGTGATTTTGGTAAAGCCCTTGTCCCCAGGAAATTAGGGCTAAATAAATAAATAAAGACAGGACCAGAATGGGGACCAGTGATCACATGATCTCAAGAGGAACAGCAGAGGGAGGGTGGGGGACCGGAACCTTGAGCTCTGGAAGGCTGAGGATCTGCTCCAAGGACACTCGTATCTGCAGTGACTCCTCCACACTCCGGTGCTCTGGGGGAAGCAGCTCACAAAACCGCCTGTGGGCTCTGGCAGAAGAGAGGAAGCTGTTGGCAAACCTTCCTGTGTGTATTACATGCCCACTCCTCGCCTTGTTACCCATTATAAACCAGGTGCGGAGCCAAGGCACATGCACAGAACTTCTCAGTCATCAGGCATAAGCCAAAGGGAGACTACACATGCAGTCCCATGTGTAGAATCCCTATGTCTCCAGACTACAGGCTGAGAGCGCATTCGTACCATGGATATTTACTGAGGGCCTAATGTGTGACAGGCCCTGTACTGGGCATTGGCTCTAAAACTCCCCGACGGGCGGAGAGGCTGCAGAAGGAGACAGAAGTTGCCTCTGAAAAACAGGGAGAAAAGAGTAAAATTGAAATCTCTTTCCCATTTGACTCCAGGAATCTCCGGCTCTTCAAAGCCTTCCTCTTTTCAGCAACTACCCTAAAGGATCTCTTCCTCAACCCTCATCTCCCTCCCACTGGGATTATTTTTGCCAAAGAAAGCCAAGGAATCTCCTCACGTAGGTGCCTTGACCACAAAAAGCTGGCACGCGGCTAGGAAGGGGGTTCCAACTCGAGTTCAAATCCTCTTACTTGGAGTGTAGTCTCAGGCAAGTTACCAAACTACTCTGAAACCCGTGTCACTGTCCTGGTACCTCCCTCCTGAGGATTAAACTGGTAAAGTCGGCACCCAACCACTTCACACAGTTCCTTGCACTGGGAGAGCGCTCAGTAAGCGTTAACGGTTACTGTGTTAATTCAGAGCAAGTTACCAGGAGCAAAGCGGCCAAGTCCGCGGAGAGCCATATCAGCCCCTGCCGGTGTGGGGGCAGGAAGTTCGGTTACGCAGAGGGCTGTGGAGCGCCCAGCCGGGCCCTAGGCTGCGAGGGGCCCCCAGCGGTGCGTAGCGGGGTGGGGGTGGGGGCCGAGCCGGCAGGAGGGCGAGGAGGGCGGGGCAGGCGGAGGGCACTGCCCGGGGCTCGGGGCCCGGGCCCCAGCTCCGGCTCGGCCGTGGACCGCAGGCGGGCCCCTGTCCCTCCCTCTGGGGGGCCCTCAGTTTGCCTGTCTGCGGACAGAGCCTACCGCCCCCCCACCCCCCGAAGCCGCCTCTAGAGGGTCCAGGAGCTGCAGTTCGACAGGGCACTTACAGGAGGATCTCCTGCTTGGTCAGGAACGTCAAGTCCTGGAAGGCAAAACCGGAGGGGTTCAGCGAGCCTCCCGGAGGCCGCGCCCGCTCTGCCGCCCGCCCCGGGACCCGCTCCCCAGCGCAGGCCCGCGCGCAAACTCCCCGGGGACCGGCGTCCCGCGCACCTGGTACTCGGCCAACAGCTCCTTGGACAGGCGACTGCCCGAGCCCCCCATCGTCGCGCCGCGCGCACAGCTCCGCCAACTTGCCTCGGGGCGCCGGCAACTTTTCCACTTCCGCCTTCGGGCCGCGTCACTGCCCCGTCCCCGCGGCAACCGCTCCTGGGGCCACCGCCCCCGGGCCCTCCCCCTCCTTAAAGTGCCCAAGCGCTCCCGGCCCGGTTCCGCCCGCCGGCTCCCCGCTCCGGGCTGTCCGCGGCGAGCTGGAGGCGGGGCCCGGAGCGGGGCCGGACGCTCCGGGGCGGAGCCCAGGCCGCACGGCCCCGCCTCCGGGGTGGGCGGGGCGAGCCCCGCCGCGTGCGAGCGTCTGGACTGCGCATGCGTTTGGGACGCCGCAGCCTCGCCATGGCCGGACTAGGAGCTTGCGGCAAGTGTCGCGTTGCGTCCTTCTCTGCCGCTGTCGGTGGTGGCGGCGGCCTTGGGCGCGGTCGGAGCCCAAGGGAAGTACCTGGAGCCTGCAAATCCGGGAAAGCTCGAGACTCGCTACGTGGCCGAAGCGCGGCGAGGACTTTTAAGTCCAGACGTTGCCCCTGCTCCCTCGCCGCACGTGTTGCATGGCGAACACCACCTCCAGAAATGACCAGAACCTTGCGGCCCACTGAGGCTGTGCGCTGAGAGTCTGCAGACTGCAGGAGCGGTGCATAGTGATGTTCAGTTTTCACAAGAGGCCTGCAGGGTAGGTTCCCGTTTTGCAAATGTGGAAAGCAGGTCCGCGGGAAGGGTTCAAGTGATTTGTCTATACTCGGGCACTTAGAAGGCGGTCACCCCAGTCTAAGGCTCTTCTCAAGGCTCCCTATGGCTGTAGACCTCACTTGAGCTAACCGGGCGCCCAGAGCCGGCAGGGACTGAGGCTGACTTGTTTGCTCTTGTGCCCTCTCAGCTCCTAGGATAACGCTTGGCCCAGAGCAGGCTCTCAACAAACTGGCTGCATGAATGCGTGAATGAACCTCCACTATTCCAGAAGGTGAGGATTCCTAGTTGGGGGAGGAAGTGGAGGTGAGATTAATTCTTTTGTTTTCGGCTTTATTAATGTATAATTGACAACATTGTAGGGATTAGTTCTTGATTCTCCTGATTCATTCTACTTGCTGATCATTGTAAATTTTAGATCTGATCATGGTAATTTCAGTTTAAAACAATAAATGGTTAAAAACCATTTTCCGAAATACCAGCCCTCTGAAATCTGACTTCAGCCTGTCTCTGCCCTCTTCTCTTGGCTTTCGGGTTTCCCTCCCGGCACAATGGGCTTTCAGTACCTCTTCCTTAAGTAGCTTCTGGGAAGCCTTTCCTGGTTCTCTAGAATAGATTAGGAATCCTCCTATTGGCAATTTATGTTTACGTGGGTCTTGCCTGGGCTAGCGTCTGTCCGGTCCCCCTCTCCCCCAAGAGCTATGAGAATTGTGATCTACAGGATCTATAAGTGGCAATTATTGAGTAAATGTTCACTGAGTGACTGTAGCTTCCCCAGCACTCAATAAGGTGTTCATCTGAGAGTGACTTTAGGAAGACTCACTGTCTCAACCTGGGAGTCCTCACCATTGTGGAAATACTCCATTCCAAG
The DNA here is from genome assembly GCA_028646535.1 of Procyon lotor. Classification (NCBI taxonomy): domain Eukaryota; kingdom Metazoa; phylum Chordata; class Mammalia; order Carnivora; family Procyonidae; genus Procyon; species Procyon lotor. The sequence continues at coordinate 3,271,879 of CM053609.1, read as the reverse complement.
AAGTAGAGGCTGCAAAGTACGGAGAACACCAAAACCAGTCAGAGTGAGTGTAGTTCCATCCCAACCTGATTATCTTGACTGTAGGCTCTTTCTGTACAAGAGATCGGTTAGTAAAAGGGTAGGCAAAGAACAGGAAGTAGTGTCCCCTATACTAGACTGAGGGGAGGCAGCACTGGCCGGCCAAGGCCTGTTCCTGGACTTCTGGTGCGATTGTATCTCTTCGCAGTGAAGATGTGGGAATTGGCCCTGTGCCATGGTGACCAGCTGTGACATAGATCTCTCAGCCACCTCACTTGATGCTGAACCCTTCATCAAACAGCCTTCTGATTATAATTTCGATTCTGGTAGATTTTTGTATAGTATCCCGATTAGCCAGTAGGAACATTTCATGCTCTTTGGCATGTTTCGCTCTGTAAGTTATTGAATAGGCATTCTGAGTCTGCTTAGCATTCTGGCCTGCCTGTGCTAGACCAACTCTTGAAACAGTATAAAACTGAGTTTCTGAAGTACTTTTATTTCTTTATATATTTTTAAATTTTATTTTTATTTATTTGACAGAGACACAGGGAGAGAGGGAACACAAGCGGGGGAGCCAGAGAGGGAGAAGCAGGCTTCCTGCAGGTTTGATGTGGAGCTGGATCCCAGGCACAGCCTGAGCCTAAGGCAGAGGCTTAACAACTGAGCCACCCAGGCGCCCCTGCTGAAATACTTTTAAAAACAGCTTCTAGGGGCGCCTGGGTGCCTCAGTAGGTTAAGGCCTCTGCCTTCAGCTCAGGTCATGATCTCAGGGTCCTGGGATCAAGTCCCACTATCGGGCTCTCTGCTCGGCAGGGAGCCTGCGTCCCCCCTCCGCCCCCTGCTTGCCTCTGCCTACTTGTGATCTCTCTGTCAAATAAATAAATAAAATCTTTAAAAAAAAAACAACAAAACAGCTTCTAGTGCTTCTTGTGAAATTATTTTATTAGTTGGATCTCTTCAAATTTTGTTTGTAACTATCAACTCTTAGATTTGAATTCCACTCGTTTTTTTTTTCCCCAAGACATCTTTTACCTGTTTATAATATTATTTCCTTCTTCCTGTTTTCCTTGGGACATAAGATAGGAGAGCCACACCAGGTTTTCCCAAGAGGGTGACATTTGATCTGAGATCGGAAGGGGCCAGCCCTGTGAAGAAAATTTGTGAAAAAGGTATATTGTAGGCAGGGAACCCAGAAAGCACCAAGGCCCTGAGCTGGAGCAAGTTCAGTAAGTGAGGACAGAGTAGGCGAGAGGAAGAACAGAATGAGAGGAGGCGAGATGGGCACAGCTAAGCTTTATGGACTTCATTCTAGGGGCTCAAGGTCACATCCCTAGTGACTAGTAGAGCAGGAATTCAAACATCTGGTCAGCGGTGCTCGCTTCGGCAGCACATATACAAACATCTGGTCAGCCTATAAGGCTTAATCTCTCACCTTTGTCCCAGGAGGATGCCCAGTTTACAGGCTTGTTGTCAAGGTAGGTCATCTGAGAGAACATAGAGGGCCCCCAGCCCATGCCTGGCACAAGGTAGATTGCGACCAGTGCTCCCTTGCTCCTGGTTTTCGTGGAAAAGTTTGATCCTGTCACGTGGTCACTATAAGTTATTGAATAACTTTACATGGTATTGCTGTAACAATGTATCACTGCTGATTGATCACTCTGCAGTATTCTCTATTCACAGGTAATGCTTTGTGCCTACTAGTTCACTTTAATGTAAATATGACTGTGTTCACTTTCTATTGATCAATACGTCTTCACTCATATTTTTAGCCTCCTGGTGTTTCATATTTGTATCTAGTCCACCCCTTACCCTTGACCTCCAGGTTTGGCTGTCAGCTTCCTCCACCACTTCTCTGATGCTCAGGCTGCATCTCAAGTTCAGTCACCAGCACTGAATTCTCCATTCCCCCCCTTCTTCTAAAGAAGAAGTGGGGTGACCGCACCCCACCCTCACTCCCTCCCTCTCTGTAAAGGCCACTACAGTGTACCTTGTTTCTGAATTGAGACCCTTCCGGGTCTTCCTGGTGCCTCAGTCCCCCTAGCCAGCTTGTCAGCAGGCCCTGTAGGTCTGGCCTCCCGAACAGAATCCACATCCCCTTCCCGTCTCCATCGCCGGTCCTACTTGTGCTGTCCAGTTGCCCTCTTGGCTCACCTGGCTGTCAGAGTTGCCTCCCAAATGGTCTGCGTCCCCTTCGCTCCCCTACATCCGCCTTCCACACAGCAGACTGAAAAACGTTTATAGGGGCGCCTGGGTGGTTCAGTGGGTTAAAGCCTCTGCCTTCGGCTCAGGTCATGATCTCAGGGTCCTGGGATCGAGCCCCACGGTGGTGGGCTCTCTGCTCAGCGGGGAGCCTGCTTCTCCCCCCTGCCCCCCCAGCCGCCTGTTTGTGATCTCTTTCTTTCTGTCAAGTAAATAAATAAAATCTCTTATAAAGTATCAAGACCTTGGATTTGCAGGTTCCTCTCGTAGAACACATTTTCCGTCTCTCTCCATTGCAGATTCCCACTCATTTTGCATGTCGTGGCTCAGCTCTCACCTCCAAGAGCTGTACCCCCGCCCCACTGTTCCTGAAGTGCAATGCCCTGATCCCGATACCACCTTTTATTAGTTACTCTTTATCATATCACATGCCTCCCACAGAAGGCCAGTACTGTGAGCAGTTATCATGTTCTTCCTGCTCCTTGTCTGACTCTTACCACAGGATATAAGTGCCATGACAGTAGGGCCCGTTTTAACCTTATATGCTACTGTGTCCTTGTTGCCTCATCCATAGTGGTTCCTTTATGTGTGTGTGTGTGTGTGTGTGTGTAAAGATTTATTTATTTTAAAGAGGGAAAAAGAGAGATTGGGGGAGAGGGAGAGAGAATCTCAAGGAGATACCTCACTGAGCACAGAGCACAACACAGGCTCAGTCCATCTCACGACCCTGAGATCATGAACCGAGCTGAAACCAATCATCAGATGCTCAGTTGGAGAGGGAAAAAAAAGGCTGAATGTAAATGGTGATTTTTTTTTTTTCCCCAGGCATTGGAATAAGGGTTGTATTTTATCTTTACTTTTTCTTCCATTAAGAAAGTTTATTCAAGGGGCACTGGGTTGCTCAGTCATTAAGTGTCTGCCTTCGGTTCAGGTCATGATCCCAGGGTCCTGGGATCGATCCCCACATCAGGCTTCCTACTCTGTGAGAAGCCTGCTTCTCCCTCTCCCCCTCCCCTTGTGTTCCCTCTCTCCTTGTCTCTCTCTCTCTCTGTCAAATAAGTAAAATCTTTTTTTTGTTTAGTATTTGATTTATTTATTTGACAGAGATACAGGGAGAGAGGGAACACAAGCAGGGGGAGGGGAGAGGGAAAAGGAGGCTGCCCACCCGAGCAGGGAGCCCAACGTGGAGCTCGATCACAGGACCCTGAGATCATAACCTGACCCAAAGGCAGACGTTTAACGACTGATCCACTCTGGCACCCCCAAATAAATAAAAGCCTAAAAAAAGAGAGAGAGAGAAAAGTTTACTCAATATACATAACCTTTAAAAGAAAAAGTATATTCTTTTTAATTCAACAGAAATGAATACTAATCTACAGGTGATAGGATCATTAGTGTTTCCATATTTTCAAAATATTTTCCCAAAGGCATAGATTATTTTTATAATCGGAACAAAAAGTAAAATTTATTTGAAAATCAAAATAAAATCTCTGAAAATGGGACGGCTTCGTGTATTTTTCACATCTTAAGATTGTTTCAGGTCAGCCCCATGGCCGCTACACAGGATTCAAATGAGACTTCCTATTTGCTCCCTCCAAACCGTAAGGACTGGGAAGAGCAGGGCATTCCTGACTTTGTCTACGGGCAGAAGGAACTTCTGGAAGGGATTCAGTGGCCGATCACCGGACCCAGCCTCCTGGACTGGACAGCGCCGTCTCGCTTCGACTCTGCCCTCTGCGCGGCCTGGAAGCAGAGGATGGAACTGGGGCTCTTCCGCTACCACCTGGGGGCGCTGCAGACCCAGACCCTCCCTGGTGTGGTGGGTTTTGTGGCTCAGCTGAATGTGGAGCGAGGTGTGCAGAGGAGACGGCCCCAGAACATCCAGAGTGTGAAGCAGGCCTTTGACCCTGAACAGTTTAATTTCAACAAGATCCAGCCAGGAGAAGTCCTCTTCCGCTTGCTCCGGGAGCCCGACCTCCCAGGTGCTCTCCAGCAAGAGGACATCCTCGTCATGATCAATGTCAGCCCCTTGGAGTGGGGCCACGTGCTGCTGGTGCCGGAGCCCACGCGGGGGCTCCCCCAGCGCCTGCTGCCAAGTGCACTGCGGGCCGGCGTCGAGGCTGTGCTGCTGAGCTCACACCCCGGCTTCCGCGTCGGCTTCAACAGCCTGGGCGGCTTGGCCTCGGTGAACCACCTGCACCTGCACGGGTATTACCTGGCTCACAGACTGCCTGTGGAGGGCGCACCGAGTGAGCCCCTGGACCCTGGGGGCCGTTTGCATCTGCTCCGGGCCCTCCCGGCTCCCGGCTTCCTCTTCTACACAAGCGGGCCGGGGCCTGACTTGGAAGCCCTGATAGGCAGGGTATGTCGGGCCACTGACTACCTGACCGACCATGAGATTGCCCATAATTTGTATGTGACCCGGGGGGCCCCACCTGGAAAGACATCACCTTCCTCGGCTCTCACAGGCATCCGAGTAATTCTGTGGGCCCGGAAGTCCAGCTTCGGGATAAAGGAAGGCGAGGCATTCAATGTCGCCCTCTGTGAGCTGGCGGGGCACCTCCCCGTCAAAACGTCCCAGGATTTCGGCAGTCTGACAGAGGCGGCTGCGCTGGCCCTCATTCGAGGCTGTCTGCTGCCCCCCGCCCAGGCGGAGGAAGTACAGGCAGCACTCGTGGCCTTGATCACCCAGGACGAGCAGTAATCCTTCTAGGAGTATGTATTTTCTACCCAGTTTAAGTCCCTTTCCAGAAAGCTATCCACAGTGGTCGCTTGGGCTTCTGTGACTGCCGCCTTACCCGTCTCAGCCCGAGGAGGATAAAGAACTGTTAAGTGGTCTCTGTAAAGAGAAGAAACCTTAGAATAAATCAAATGAATGCACCATTATGAATGTATCTGCTTCTCATTTTTCTTCTTGGACAAGCCTCAGGGATGTCAAACCTGTTACTAAGAAGGGAGTATGGGGGCGCCTGGGTGGCTCAGGCCGTTAGACGTCCAGAGTCTTTTGATTTCAGCTCAGGTCATGATCTCAGGGTTGTGGGATCCAGCCCCCCATCGGGTTCAGTGCAGTCTGCTTGAGGTTCTCTCCCTCTGCCCACCCCCCCCACATATGCACACTTGCATTCTCTCTAAAATAAATAAAATCTTAAAAAAAAAAAAAAGTATGCACAAGAGTTACATATCCCGGGGCTCCTGGGTGGCTAGGTCAGTTGAGCATTGGTCATGCTCCTGGGATCGAGCCCCATGTTCGGCTCCCTGCTCAGTGGAGAGTCTGCTTCTCCCTCTCCCATCACTCTGCCCACCCCTCTGCTCCTGTGTGTGTGCTCCCTCTCTCATAAATAAAGAAAAATACTTAAAAAGATACATATTCCTGACTATATATAGACTTTTCCTTTCCTTTTTCAGCAAAGTAATAGTTGAAGGGCCTCCGATATTGTGCCCCTACTTCCTCTGCCCTCGCCTCTCTGCCTGTTCTCCCTTCGCCGGCCACCAGTGACCATTCATCCTTCCCCTCCACCTGGTCTTGCTCCCCCGTAGGCCCTACTTAGAGCACCTTCCCTGGCCCGGCCAGCCCTGAATTTCCCTCCAGCCACCAGCACGGAGTTGAGTATTCCTCACGCACCTCATCTCACGTGAGAAAAGGCATCTTCACAACTTGAATACCGCCATTTAATGAGGAGAGGCTGGCAGAGCGGAGGTCTGGGAGCTTGTCGGAGTCCGGACAGCTCACACGGGGTGGCGTCAGGACCGCAGCGCCGGTGGGCACTGTGCACTGGAGACTCCCTCTCTAGGCAGCGGCTCCCATGGTGGTGGTGGTGTCCTTGACAGTGGACAGGCCCTGAGAGCTGAGGTTCAGGCCCCTGGGTAGCTGGCTTTCTCTGTCCCGGCCTCATCTGAAGTTTTTATACAGGATTTTAGAGTTTTATGTCCCAGAAGATCTTATAAGGTCTCACTGAGTTAAGGCAGAATTTGTACCACCAAAAAAAAAAAAAAGTTTGTAAGAAAAGTTCAACATTTACATTTAAATATTATATATTTGACATTTGAATTCCTATAAAAAATTTGGGGTCGACTCCCTCTTTTTGGCACAAGGCAGTAATTTTAGCTTATGCTCCTTTCTGTGAGTCTTTGCATATACAAGTTCTGATAGCATCACTTTGTTTGGCTCACTCAGTCTGAAGGAAGTGCAGATGACCGTTACACAAAGTTACACCTTGGTGTCCCAGGTGATAAGCCCAAATACCAGGTTTTCCCCCCCAGGACTGCTGTTTGGAGGAAAGCATTCTCTGGCCAAATTAAGTTTTTTCCATGAGATGGGGTGGAGGGGGATCAAATAGGTTTTCTTTATGGTGATACTTCTCAGCTGTTTATATAGCTCATGAATTGTCAAGAATGGGATTTAGAAGATATTTCTAAGCTTAAGTGTGGAGCACTCCATACTCCCCTTTGAGCACCATAGAAAGATAGGAAGGCATGATTCAGCTCAGCGCCCCTCCACATCTGCTTGCTTTTTGGTAGAGGGCCTAGTCAGCAAACCCCAAGGGGTTTGGATTTGATCTAATGGGAATCCTTGAAGAGGTTTAAATTGGGGAGTATCCAATTTGTGTTAGAAAGAATGCTTAAGCTGTAATGGATGGGTGTAAAGGAGGGAAGAACAAACCACCAGAGAGTCCAATTAAGAGGTTGCTGTGTGGTGGCAAATTCAAGCAAGGATTGGTAATGGTTCAGGTCCCAGAATAGTGCCTGGAACCCTAAATATTTGGGCAAAAAATGAGAAAAGTGATAGTCCTGGAAGGTAAGGAACTCCAAAGCTTTTCAAGAAAGAGTAACAATATATGCTGAAGAAACAGCAAGAGATGTATCAATCAAAGGATGTCCACATCTTTTTAAAGAGAGAGATTTTAATTTCTTAAAAAAAGCTTTTATTAGAGGGGCGCCTGGGTGGCTCAGTGGGTTAAAGCTTCTGCCTTTGGCTCAGGTCATGATCTCAGGGTCCTGGGATCCAGCCCCACGTTGGGCTCTCTGCTCAGCAGGGAGCCTGCTTCTCCCTCTCTCTGCCTGCCTCTCTGCCTACTTGTGATCTCTCTCTCTGTCAAATAAATAAAATCTTTAAAAAAAATTTTTTTTTATTAGAGAATGAGAGAGCACGAGATGGAGAGGGTCAGAGGGAGAAGACTCACTGCTAAGCAGGGAGCCCGAGGCAGGACACGACCCTGGGACTCCAGAATCACGACCTGAGCCGAAAACAGTCGCTTAACCAACTGAGCCACCCAGGCGCCCAAGGAGGAAGATTTTAAAGTGTCCTCTAGGATTTAGGCACAGGGGACAGTCTTAAAATGACAAGTTGGACTGAGTTCGGTGGAGGTGGCCATCAGAAGTCAGTGTATGGACATACATAGGAGGAGCGGTGAAGGCGACGGTGAAGGAGCGCTATGATGAGGCCGTTTTGTCACCCAGCGCAGCAGGATGAGCGCTTTTCACGGCTGTTCCTCCAACACAGGTCACTAAAAAACTGAGGGCAGGCAAGCAGGTATTTGTCCCGAAGGCAGACTTGGCCAAATTCGGGGCTCGGCCCGCGGGTTCGAGATAGGCTAGGGTGAGACGTATATGAAGCGACGCGAAAGCTGAAGGACTACAAGCCCCAGCTGATGCCCCAGAGAGCGGCACCACCATCGCCAGTCCCAGGACAGGCGTTTCCGTCCGCGCGCAAGATGGCCTCGGCCGGCGCCCAAGTGGGTGTGGTTCCGGGAAGGCCCCGCCCCCCAGAACGCTTCTCCAATGGGAGCCGCCCTCGTGTCCATGGCGACGGCGGCGGCGGCGGCTGCCGGCTTGCTCAAGGAGGCGCCGCCGCCGCCGGGATCTCGGAGCTGGGAGCAAACCCCGGAAGGGGGGGAGCGGGCTCCCCCTCGCGATCGGCGGGGACAGCCAGTCCTGTGGAACAAGGAGGCGGGCCCGGACGCCTAGCAACGCCCGGGAAGGAGCAGGAGCCGGGCGAAGGGTGGACATGAGCGACCACCTGAGTCCAGCCTCGGACCGCTAGGGGCGGACCCAGCAGCCCCTCCCCTCTCCTCGGAATCTCGGGTGGGCAGTGTCCGCCAAGGGCTGCCCCTCGGCCAGCAGAGCCCAAGGGGTCTTAGCCATCAAGTGCTAGTGCGTACACATGGAGAAACTGAATCTTGGGACAGGGATAGGGCGGGCTTAGGGGACCTTTGGTTTTCAGCTCTATTTTAAAACCGAAGGTCCCCCAAGAGCCCAGCCATCCCCCTTCCCATTCAGGAATAAAAAAGTCATGGTCGTGGTCCCTGCCAGCTCTGTCCAGCTTCTACGTGCACCCCAGCGTGTTGTATGGAGGGGTGATCTTGGATGATCAGGGCTTGTGGGGGAAGCGAGCATTTCACAGGCATTCCCCTGCCCCCATTTCCTACTTGGGGACCATCCCATTCTGCAGTGGGACTGTTCTATAGGGGCAGCAATGTTCCCCTGTTAACTCCATGAAGGAGGTCCTTTGCGTGGACTCCTGCAGGCTTTCCTGGGCCTGGAGGAAGGAAGCTCTGATACACATTTCACTCTCACCCCTCTCCCCTCAGAACCTAAGAGGATGGAGCCAAATACCTGTAAGACCAGCGAATCGGAGGAAGACTATGTTGAAGAAGAGGAATCCGAGGAGGAGTGTGTTCAAGGGGAAGCTACCATCCCTTCTGACTCTCCTCAGCAGGAACTCTCAAAGGCTGACTATAAGGAATTTGGGGATGGAATATCCTTATCTATTATAGCGAAGAAAATTCCAAAGAAAATCATAGCCCCAACTGACTCAGATGACTTAGAAGTTGGGAGGAGAAAGAGAAGGCGGAAACGCAGGTAATACACAAGTGCCTGGGCCCCCTCACCTGCTAGGCTCCAGAAGAGAGTCACCCCTTGGCCTCCTCTCAGCAGTTGGAGGGGGGAAGGTCTTTCCTTTAATCTGCAAAAGAGGATAGGCAGTACAGGAACATCATTAGCCTTTTGGTACTACAAAAACACAAAATTCAGAACCATTCGAGCTGGCTTGGTTTGCATTTTCAGCACATTTCTATCATCTTGGTCTTTTTTTTTTTCCTTTTTAAAGATTTTATTTATTTATTTGACAGAGACACACAGAGAGAGGGAACATAAGCAGGGGGAGTGGAAGAGGGAGAAGCAGACTCCTCGCTGAGCAGGGAGCCTGATGTGGGGCTCGATCCTAGGACCCTGGGATCATGACCTGAGCTGAAGGCAGACACTTAACAACTGAGCCACCCAGGTGTCCCATATCATCCTGGTCTTTAAGTGGCTTTTAGAGTAAATAAATTGCATTGTAGACGTGTCAGGTGCCTTGAAGCCCCAAGTTTGTCCTGTATCACACTCTGCCTGATTTCTACTATTTCTCCATTCCAGACCTCTGGCCATCAACCTGACCAACTGCAAGTATGAGAGCGGTAAGCACCCAGCTCACTCACACCCCACTGTGCATAAGAGGATACCTGCAGCTTTTGCTCTGGGGATGGTCCCCAGTCAGTCTCCCAGCCCCTGAATCCTGTTTGGCTGGCCTATAACCTGTACTGAGCTACCAGCAGCTAAGACATCACTGTTGAGGTCTGTCTTAGTGGTAGGGTGGGAATCCCCCAGTTAGCTAGCAAGAAAAAAAGTGACTGAAGATTCCCATTGCCCCGTCCTTCCCCGATTTTACCAGAATTGAGATGAGAACAGGTCGATACGGGTTTTGTTTTGTTTGTGTTTTTTTTGGCTTTTGGTTTTGTTTTTCCAAGGAAGCCTTTGAGGGGGGCTTCAGGAATAAAAGGAAAAAGTCACCAGCTAGGTCAGCTGTCTTTTTGTCTCCTCCTGTGCCCAAAGCTCTCTGGGCCAGGGCCTACCCCGTGTGGGCAGTGCCAGTGTGACCTCTCCGGAGGGTTGGCTCTGCAGGGCAGAAACCATCCCAACTGAGAGAGAGAGGACTCACAGGAGCAGAGAGCCAGGCTCTAGTTTTCTCTATCACAGATTTTGGAAGGGCCCTGGCAGCCTCATGAACTTGGAATTGTCACATGGTAATTAAGCTGCAGCACCAAGGTAAGAGCCACCTCCGTCTTCAACCCATTCTCTGGTCAAGTCTGCCCCTTACCTGACCCAGCTACAATCCCCAGGCTTGCTGCCAGGGTCCCGGCTGGCCCCACTGACCTCCCTCTCTCCACAGTGCGTCGGGCAGCCCAAATGTGTGGCCTGAAGGAGGTGGGGGAGGACGAAGAATGGACTGTGTACTGGACAGACTGCTCTGTGTCACTGGAACGAGTCATGGACATGAAGAGGTTTCAGGTACCACCTCCGGGCCCAAGAGCCTAAAAGGGGCCATGGTCCCTGAATGAGTGCTCCCGCCCTTCTGCTCGGGCACCTGCGGCTGCTGCCCTCTGTGGCTGTCCCCGTGGGCAGAGCAGGAAGGGCCAGGGCCAGGGCCTCTGCTCCCCTGGAAAAATTCTCTTGAGTTTCTGGAACTTCTATTATAGGAAGGAAGGATCTGCTGGGCACCGTTTGCCTGGAGTCACCCGTGCCCACCTGGCCCCCTTCAGGGCAGGTGAGCCCACCTAAGGGGAAGGCAGCTGCAGTGCTAACAGCCGGGCAGGCAGAGTGATTCAGTTCCTAAGCTTAGCCGAGCCTCAGGATCCATTGAGAGTCAGTGTGGGGTCCTACACGGCAGCAAGGAAGCCAGGAAATTGGGTCCACAAAAAGGATATAGCCTCTTCATGGCACTTTTGTTATCCTCTAGTTGGGTCTTTTTTTTTTTTTTTAGATTTTAAGTTAATCCCTGTACTCAACAAGGGGCTTGAACTCAGAATCTGCAGAGCAAGAGTCACAGGCTCCACTGGCTAAGCTGGACCTCTAGCTGGGTCTCTGTGGTGCTTAGCAATACGAGACTTTAGAAAGGTCTGCAGGCTTAGTTTGAGGGGAAGCCAGGAAGGGCGTGGAGGAGATTGTAACTTGTCCTTCAAGTCACAGGAGAAGAGCTTGAGAGAGAGAGAGAGAGAGAGAACTTGAAGTGCTTGAGGAGCCCCAAAGAAGGGTCAAGCAGGGAGAAGTTGGAAGATGAGCAAGGCAATAACGAACAGCATTGAGGGTATTAAGTGCTTTTATACCCTTTACCTCACTGAATCCTCAAAACTAACCCTGAGCAGCAGACACCCCTTGTTAAGAAGACACCAAGGCTCAGAAACCCTAAGTTCCTGCAGCAAGTGAGTGGTAAGGCCAGTGAGACAGCCCAGAACCAACGTGAGATGCTGCCTCAGCAGGCAGCACCTGCTTGTGTTCCAGCAGGCACCCCGGCAACGTCATATCTTGGGGGCCGTGGCCATGCATTCCTGGGACTGCTTCTCAACTTCCTTTGCTCTTTTGGAAAATGGTTTCTCATTTGCTTGTGCTCCCATGCACCAATTATTCTCATAGGAAGCGTCTCCAGTGGTCTGAGGGATGTTATAAGGCGGCTAGAAGGCCCAAAGTCCTGGCGAATCCTCCTTGCGGCCCCTCATTTCCTGACCTCAGTGTGGACGTGTGTTTTGGGAGGGGCCACAGCAAGTGAGGTTCTCACTTGCTTTAGGGAACCTTCCTTTTCTCCCTTAGGGTATTGGGCACAGGGTTTACCCCCACTGTGACTTTTTTTTTTTTAAGGTTTTATTTATTTGAGAGAGAGAAAGAGAGTACACAAGCAGGGGGGAGGAGGAGAGGAAAAGGGAGAAGCAGACTCTCTGCTGAGTGAGGAGCCTGACATGGGGCTCAATCCCAGGACCCAAGATCATGACCTGAGCTGAAGGCATATGCTTAACCAACCGAGCCACCTAGACACACCCCACCATGCTTTTTTTTTAAGAGAGAGAAAGAGAGAGAGTGCATGCATGTGCTTGTGGGTAGGGGTGAGGAGCACAGGGAGAGAGAGAGAATCTTAAGCAGGCTCCACACCCAGCAGGGAGCCCAATGAGGGGCTCGATCTCAGGACCCTGAGATCATGACCTGAGCCGAAATCAAGTCAGATGCCTAACCAACTGAGCCACCCAGGCACCTCGTCCACTGTGACTTTTACCTTGACCTTCTGAGTCCTCCTGGTATGCCCAAGGCCCCAGGGGACTGCTGCTTACTCGGCTGGTGGGGGTAGTTAACCAATTAACTCCGTTTCAGAAAATCAACCACTTCCCTGGCATGACCGAAATCTGCCGCAAAGATCTGCTGGCTCGGAACCTCAACCGCATGCAGAAACTCTATCCTACTGAGTACAACATCTTCCCCCGCACCTGGTGTCTCCCTGCAGAGTGAGCGAGCCCCCCACTCCCCAAGCTCATATCCTCGGGGAGGAAAGGTTTCACCATCTCAGTTCCCTCCAGACTCTGGCCTTGTGACCTAGAAAGTCTCGAGGGATAAGAGTTTTGGCGGGTCTAAGAAAAGAAGGTCTGAGACAGACATTCCAGGAAGAGCGTGGATAGGAGGGCAGAGCTCCACGGGGCCTGGCTCCGCTGTGATGCACAGAACCCTCTGACCAGCCTCTCTCTGCGCACAGCTTTGGGGACTTCCAGTCCTATGGTCGTCAGCGAAAAACCCGCACTTATATCTGCAAACCGGACAGTGGCTGCCAGGGACGGGGCATCTTCATCACCCGAAATCCCCGGGACATCAAGCCGGGAGAGCACATGATCTGCCAGCAGTACATCTCCAAGGTGAAGGGTGCCTCAGGACCACCAGGGCCCTCCCCGAGCACTGGGGCGCCTCGTCTCTCCCGGCGCCAGAGAGGAAGGCAGCCTACCCTCTAGCTCCTCCCCTGCCGGCTGTTTCCCCTTATCTCGGAGGCAATCCAGAGCCTTGCTTCAGAGCCAGCCGGTCTGGGTCTGAATCTGAGTTTTCCCACTTCTTAGATGTGTGATCTTGGGCCATTTCTTATTCTTTCCATGCCTTCGTTTCTTCATCTGTTGAATGGGAATGATAACAGTAACTATTTTACGCTTTATACGGTTATTAGGAAAATTAAATGAGTTATTCTGATTTGAAACGCTTACAACAGTGCACGGGATAGAACGAGCACTTCAAAGGTTTTCCTCCCTGGTGGGTTTGTGTGCTTTCAGCCCTTCCTCATTGACGGCTTCAAGTTTGACATGCGAATCTATGTCCTGATCACGTCCTGTGACCCTCTTCGGATCTTCATGTACGAGGAGGGCCTGGCCCGCTTTGCCACCATGCCCTACGTGGAGCCCAGCCACAGCAACCTGGTAAGGGGCCAGCGGGCGGTCCTTGGGGGCAGGGCAGCGCCCGCTTCTCATGAGCGCTGAGGCTCCACGGAGAAACCGAGTATAGAGGCTTGTGATCGTCACCCGTGAACAGGGAGTGAACCAGGGAGCACCCTGGCACCTGGGGGGGGCACTTGCCGGTGGGGACCGCTGTGAGGTCCCACCCGGAGGAGCCTGGCATACCCCCTTCCCCGGGAGCTTACGGGACAGTTCGTAGGCGAAGAGGGACAGGAGATGAGCCATCCTGGGGGGAGATGGGTAATCAAAAGGCAATGAGGGGCTGGAGAGAGGGGTGCTGCGGGGAAGCAGTCTGAGCCACGGGGCCGTTTTGTTCCCAGGATGACGTCTGCATGCACCTGACCAACTATGCTATCAACAAACACAATGAGAATTTTGTCCGAGATGATGCCATGGGCAGTAAGAGGTACTCCCTACTCTGATTGCTCTTTAGCTTACGGTCTCAGCCACCCATGAAACTGAGTCGGCTCTTGGGAGGCCAATTGCTCAGGAAAACCATCTCTACAGACTCCTGTCCTGTGCCTGATCGCTAAGGGCAGCCCCACCCCCACCCTGATCACTAAGCCCCGCTCTAAGCACCCACATAGGCTCCCGGAAGTAAGGGTAGTGGTAGGGACCCTCCTGCCTGTGGCCCAGACTCGCTGGTGTAGAAATGGGTCCTCCTCTGAGCGCTGGGCCTCACAGGAAGCTGTCGACGCTCAACGCCTGGCTGCGAGAACACGGCTACGAGCCCCGAGAGCTGTGGGGGGACATCGAGGACATCATCATCAAAACCATCATCTCAGCCCATTCTGTTCTTCGCCACAACTACCGAACCTGTTTTCCCCAATATCTGACCGGAGGTACATGTGCCTGTTTTGAGATCCTTGGTTTTGACATCTTGCTGGACCACAGGCTGAAGCCCTGGCTGCTGGAGGTGAGGAATGTCTTTTGGGCTTTGCCAAACCAAGGTCCAGAGGCCACCCTGAACAGGACGCCTGGGATAGGTGTGCACTCAGTTGGTGGAACAGGGAATGGGGGATGCGCAGGCACTGGGGTGGGGACGAACCGGCAGAAGGTATGACATCTCTCCGCTTTTGACCTGCTCAGTCAAATCCAAGTGGTCTCTGGCCATCGGTCCAGGATTTGGATCCCAAGTGTCCCTCATGTAATCTTGGTCTTTAGGGACACCGTCTCTGTAGAATCAGGCTGCCTGTGTATTGAAGGGATCTCTGTGGCACAGTCCTGTGGCCCTGGGAGTCAGAAACATCCAGCCTCTTAGACTGAGGCCTCTGCGGGGGGATGTCTTGACTAGACCTTCCATTCTGGTCTCCAGGAGACCACACCTGCTTGGGCGGTCTGGGAACGGGGTGGATAATGACTCCTCCTGGCAGGTAAACCACTCTCCAAGCTTCACCACCGACTCCCGCCTCGATCGAGAAGTGAAGGATGCACTCCTCTGCGATGCCATGACCCTTGTCAACCTCCGTGGCTGTGACAAAAGGAAGGTGATGGAGGAGGACAAGCGGCGAGTCAAGGAGCGGCTTTTCCAGTGCCACCAGCAGCCACGGGAAACCAGGTGGTCCAGGTGTCTGAGCCGTCTCGTTAGCACTGGCCTGGGCCCAAGAGTGTTTCTTTAGGTGGTGAAGGTGGTCCCGGGCTGACTGGCTACAAAGAATGACTTTTCTTCTGCATAGATAATGTGTTACCTATCACAGACAACATGTTCAAAACTCGGATACTGTGAATAATCTCTTAATTCTCCTCCAGCTATGGTATCCCCTCAGAGGAGCCAATCTATGTTCCTAGGGTCACATATATACTTTCACAAATATTTAACGCATACATACCTACCTGGATAGTTAGATAGACAGGTAGGTAGGTAGGTAGGTAGATAGATAGATCTCCTTCCTTTACCCAGACAATAGTGTAACTTTCACACTCTCTGTACCATGCTTAGCAGCATCGTTTGGAGCTATTTCATATTAGCACACAAGGAGCTTTCTGTGGTTCGATGAGCTGTTTGTTTTCCAGCTTCTCTGGAAAGTTTATCATGAAACAGAAAACAGTTTAGTTATTCAATAATAAGGGATTGTTGAAATCAGTCTTCTTCACCCGCTGTTGCTTTCATTGTAAGATGGGTTACAAGTATGGTGATTTGTTGCTGATACTAAACTATAATGTTAATAATACATAGGAATGAGTTGGAGTAGATGTAGAATTACTCCCGTAACAACATCACTCTTCCCACCTGCGTTGCAATACGCGGAGCCAGGGTGTATGCGATGTCATATCCCGAAGGCCTGGAACACGTAGGCACTCAAATGTGTGAATGGGGGGAAGTATAACTATAAATACGCTGGGTATTCCCACAGTGGGACTGCACACGTGACTGTATGAATCGTGTCCTTCAGTGGGGAAAACGTATTCGGCAAACATATAGGGGCACCTGGCTGGCTCAGTGGTTGGAGTGTGTGACTCTTGTTCTCGGGGTTTTGAGTTCGAGCTTCTTGAGGCTGGGTGTAGAGATTACTTAAAAATAAAACCTTGGGCGCCTGGGAGGCTCCATCAGTTAAGCGTCTGCCTTTGGCTCAGGTCATGATCCCAGGGTCCCAGGGATCGAGTCCTGCACCGGGCTCCCTGCTCTTTGGGAAGCCTGCTTCTCCCACTCCCCTACTCGTGTTCTTGCTCTCACTGTCTCTCTGTCAAATAAGTAAATAAAAACTTAAAAAAAAAAATAAAATCTTCCAAAAAATGAGAAATAAAACAAAAGTACATTCAGAAGCACTTGAATACTAGGAAGCCATTTAAAAATATTGCCGTATGACCCTATTTTTGTCTGAAAGAAGAAAGGAAGGAAGGATTAAAGAAAGAGCAAGGCAGTTAGTAGCAAAGCTAGGGTTCAGACTCGGGGGTCCTTCCCAAGTCCATGCTCATAACCAACATGCTAATTGCACGGTAAGATTACGGGAGGTTTGGTCTTTTTGTGCTTCTGCATTTTCTGTAATTAACACAGATCATAATCAGAAACCCAAAAGACGGTGATAACTTGGGAGTGCTAGCTTACGAGGGGACCCCTTTGCACTTAAGATGAAAACCAGATTTCCGGAAGTCAAGCCTCTATTTCCACAGCTACACACAGGTGGGATTGGCCAGATGCCCTTGGCAGCTTTCCCTACGTGGGCCATGGCCAGAAAGGCCATGAAGCTAGCAGGAGATCCTCAAAGCTTTGGCCAGCCTTCCTTTCCTCACTGAACATTCTCCCAGTCCTCCTGACTCACTCTGAACTTGGTTTCCATAGGCGAGAACAAATTGAGTCGTCCCATGCCGCAATACTGGACCAGGAACGCTATGAGGATTCCCACCTCGGGGGATACCGGCGGATCTACCCTGGGCCCGACACGGAGAAGTACGCACCTTTCTTCAAGCACAATGGCTCCCTCTTCCAGGAGACTGCTGCTTCCAAGGCCAGAGAGGAGTGTGCCAGGTACTTCGCCTTGTGTTCTCCTCTGTCCACTGGCGGGGGGGGGGGGGGCGCTTATCCTGAAGCTGAATTGCTCCCCAACAAGGTAGAGAGGAAGCTGGACACTTGAGCAAAGAGGAATGGGGTCATAAATCCTATCAGAGTCCTAGTGACTCCGTTTCCATTTAGTTGGTTTCCCGCCTTCCTCCTCATTCTTCTCCCATCGGTCCCCCCAACAGATGATAACTTCCCACTCTCCCATCCCCTCTCTCCCTCACCCTGCTTCTCCCCCGTACAATTTCTCCAGTGTCTGAAGCTGCTGTGTCTTGTCAGGCAGCAACTGGAAGAGATCCGCCTTAAGCAGGAACAGCAGGAGAACTCAGGCAGTAAGAGGCGAAAGGAAAACAGGGACCAGAACCAGG
>CM053609.1:3210351-3246242 GCA_028646535.1 Procyon lotor | reverse complement strand
TGGGTTCTCCATGTGCCGAAACCAGCCCGTTTTGCATGTGTTGTTAGGACTCTCTCTGATACTTGCAATATATGTTTAGGGAAAAATGAAAAGTTGGCCCTCTGACCTCATTTACTTCTTGAATAATGAACACTAGTAGTTCTGGAACTGCTTGGTCAATTGATTGTTTTCATTATATGCAAAAATAAAGTAAAATGTAGCAGTTCGTGTTGATTGGTGCTCTCTGGGGTGGGAGGGTTTACCTGTGAATCTGGAGAGTGAGGGACGGAAAGGGGCAAAGGGTCCCTTATCTTTAAAACACTGGGAGAGAGATGGAGCTCTCTCCTGACAAAGGGCCCTGTGCATTCACCGTGCTTAGTAACAGATTTGGACAGCTAAAAATTGGGACTTTAGGTCCTCACTGATCACTTCGTCTAAAGCAGCTCTTCTTTCCTTCAGTTGCTGGGGCTTTGAAAGAGATTGGAGTATGAGGGATTGACTATGCCCCCTCAAAAAGAGCAGGCAAAGGCTTTGGGGCCCTCAGCATAAACTCTAGCTACTTTCAAAAGCTTGAACAGCATCTGATTTTGCAGTTGTCATCAGATGTTTGGGCGAGAACGGATAATAGGCCCTTTAATTTACTGATTCTTGAAGAGATACTTCATTATAACCGGAAGGTGATGATCTGCAAGCAACAGAAGAGTCTGAGGACAGTTTCAGCCATGCCTCATTTTAACAATCACTGGCAAAAACTGGTTATGGAGAATTTAAATATATGCAGGATATTTAATGAAAGTAATTGATTTTCCAAACCTGCCATTGAGTTTGTTCATGAATCTTATTGCTATTTCAAATATCATTAATAGCAATTACAATATCATTGATTACTGTTAACTTGGGCATTGGCCGAATGGCAAGGCCCTGTCATATCCCAGCCAAAGTTAAGAGGGTCCAGGTGCTGATAATACAGCAGTGGGGCGATAAGGCCCATTTTCCCTGCTCTGTCACTATCATGACACAATCAGCTTGTTTATAAAAATATGGTAATTTGTCATTAGAACTTCTTGGTCATTTTAAGAGGTGGAAGATGCTATTTGACTAATTTTTTAAATCCTGCAAATCATTTGACTGCCCTTTCCCCAGTGGGCTATGGAAAATTAGAAGCGGTTGTTAGCTTTGATATGTTTTCCACTTACATCATCCCCTACCATCCTATTGCGTGCCAGGCTTAAAATCTTTTTTCCAAATCTTGCAAATGCCAGTCTAAGGTTTTGTACCTACTGGTTCTTTGTCTCCAGAATTTCACGTGGCTGGTTCCATGTCATTCAAGCCTCAGATCAAATGTTACTTTCTTACGCTTTCCCTAATCACCCAGTCTAAAGCAACTCCCTTCATATTCTATGACCACACTGTGTTTAATATTCCCTGGCATTTGAAATCAATTACTACTGTATTGTTCGTCATCACGCACCATGCCCCCATGGGGGCAGGAGACCTGTCTGTGTTCATTGCTGTACTTTCAGCTCCCAACATAGATTTCAGAATTGGTTGGGTAAAGAAATGGTTAGAGAAGCTCACGGAGCAGCCAGTCCAGAATGGCAGAAAGCCCTGCCTTTTACCTTTGCCAGCCTACCCATCCAGACCTCATTCAACAAGACCTAAGCTTCCTTCAAGTTGACTTGTTTCTTTTTTAATCCTTTAAAGAAACTTGTTTCCTTTTTAAATATTTTTATTGATTTGAGAGAGAGAGTGCTCCAGCTAGTTGGGGGAGGGGCAGAGGGAAGACTTAAAACACTCTGCTGAGCACGCTCCCCCTCCCCCAACTCGGGGCTCGATCTCACAGCTCATGAGATCATGACCTGATTTGAAACAAAGAGTCGGGGGCTTACCCCACTGAGCCACCCAGGTGCCCCTGTTCTTTACTTTGTCAGCATGTCTCAGATCCTAACTCACCAGCACTGCAGTGTTTTTGGGAAACTGCACCCCCTTACCCTAGCCCAAGCTGGAAAGGGGGCTGAGGGATTCACCCAGCCTGTCCATGTTCCACCGGGCTGAGGTCATAGGACTCTGGTGCCCTATAGCCAGGCAGTCCTGTTTCATGACATGATGAAAGACATTGATGTCACAAGGCATGAGGTGAGCTGCACTTTGGGACATAGGTGCAGGGTCTGGTGGAGGAAGCAACAATGGACGCGGCCCAGACAGAGTTGGAGATAAGGTGATTGTGGGTGGAATGGACACCTCCTGGCAACCTTGGGGCCCAGCTCAAGAGGCTAGCAAACTACGAACGGAAGACACCTAAGTCCCCGTGCCTTGGAGGGTCTGTGTGTCACCAGTCTGCTCAGGGCAGTTTCCACCTCTCTGTAGCTGAGATTTGATCGAATGGGGGAGGTGGCAGAAAAAGCCCAGTATAAAACACTAGATAAGTTTCTGAAGCCCAGTGTGGGCACACAAATTTCTTGTTTGTTTTCTGCTTAATCTTGTATTATAGGATTTTTCAAACACAGGAAAGTAGGGATGATATTGTAATGCAGTGAACCCCCTGGCTTTTTCTTTCTTTCTCTCTCTCTTTCTTTCTCTCTTTCTCTCTTTCTTTCTCCCTTCCTTCCTTCCTTCCTTTCTTTCTTTCTTTCTTTCTTTCTCTCTCTCTCTCTCTCTCTCTCTCTCTCTCTCTCTCTCTCTCTCTCTCTCTCTTTCTTTCTTTCTTTCTTTCTTTCTTTCTTTCTTTCTTTCTAATAAATAGAGACAGTGAGAGAGGGAATGCAAGCAGGGGGAGTGGGAGAGGGAGAAGCAGGCTTCCTGCTGAGCAGAGAGCCCGATTGCAGGCAGGATTCTCGAATCAAGACCTGAGCTGAAGGCAGATGTGTAATGACTGGGCCACCCAAGCGCCAACACCCGCTCTCCTCACCCCCACCTGCTGCCCAGGCTTATTTTAAAGTGAATCCTATGGAATGCCTGGTGGCTTAGTTGGTTAAGTGTCATGATCATGGTGTCCTGGGATCAAGCCCCTCATTGGGCTCCTTGCTCAGCGGGGAGCCTGCTTCTCCCTCTGCCTGCTGCTCCCCCTGCTTGTGTACTCCCTCTCACTAACAAATAAATACAATCTTTTTTTTAGTAATCTCTACACACAATGTAGGGATCAAACTGAGGATCCGGAGATCAAGAGTTACATGCTGGGGTGCCTGAGTGGCTCAGTGGGTTAAAGCCTCTGCCTTTGGCTCAGGTCGAGATCTCAAGGTCCTGGGATCTCAGGGTCCCCACATCGGGCTCTCTGCTCGGCGGGGAGCCTGCTTCCCCCTCTCTCTCTGCCTGCATCTCTGCCTACTTGTGATCTTTCTCTCTCTGTCAAATAAATAAATAAAATCTTAAAAAAAAAAGGTGACTCTAGATCATTGCCATTACCCCTGAAAACTCCCTAGTTTCTTTCCCCAATTTTTACCCCAAAGTCAATTACTTTCTGAAATTTTGTTTCACCACTGATTAGTTTTCCTTGTTCTAGAACCGTATCTAAATGGCATCATAAAGATGCCACTTTGTATCTGGGTTCTTTCATTTATTCAGTTATTTTTATTATACGAATATGCCACAGTTTATTTGTCCATTTCCCCACGAAGGCTATTGAGTCAAAACTCCTGAATCCAAAGGTCACAGCTGGCGGACCTTAGCTTCCACTGGACTTTACGCGTTCCCCTTCTTCCCTCCGCCGTGTTCCATCCCCCCGCGCCTTGCCTCCGGCAAGGCAGCTAAATTTGTGCGGTAGATTTGACTGACAGCCATGATCCCCATGGATCGTTGCCCTCCAGATCCCGAGTGGGTTTCACCCATTTTACGAAGTTCTGAAAATGTACCATAAGTGCCCAACCCTCGCTTGAGCGAGCTAGGAGAATTGGGTGTACCCTTAAAGACTGGTGATGATGGGAACGCTCCCGCCGCCCAGGTAGGAGACTAGAACGTTGACCCTTCGCCTCCCGTTTTCAAATGTCCCTTCCCGGGCGCCGTCCCCGTCCCGGCAGGCTGAGCGCTGGTCGAGTTTACGGGACTTCCGGGAGTTCTAGGAAGTCGCTTCTCTCTCTGGCAGGAGGCGGGGTTTTCTCCGCACGCCGGGAAATCCGTGGGTGTAGACGGGGATTCTGGCTACTGGAGGAGTGGACCAGGGAGGGGCGGGTCGGTCCCGCGGCTGTTGATCTGGACGAGGTTCCTCCGAGGCTGCGGCTGCCCGACCAAAAGGTGGCCATTCATTCGCGCGCAGGAACGAGGGCCCCTTAGGGGGCTCTTTCGAACCGTGCCCAGGCCTGAAGGAGCGTCGCCCTGCGCTTAACCCTGGGCTCCTGTCGACCTTCTTTGAGCAGAAGGCGTTGCCCTTCTTCCACCTCGCTGCTCCGGTGCCCGCTGCCATGGCTTTCCCCCATCGGCTGGACGCCCCAGAGCTGCCTGACTTCTCCATGCTCAAGAGGCTGGCCCGAGACCAGCTCATCTATCTGCTGGAGCAGGTCAGTGCCCGCCACGCCTGGGGCCTTTTTTGCACCAACAGTTTAGCACTCACTGGACGCATAGTTCTTCCTTGCGGAATCCCCCTGATCTTGTTCCAGGCCCTTGGTGTTGTCCTTGGAGCTTCTGTGGCAGGTCCAAAATGAAGCATTTAGGAAGGAAAACCAGAGGGCAGTAAGAGCGGCTTGGGACCTGGCAGAGAGTTAATGAAGTCACTTCTTTTTGGTACAGGCCAGGGAGACACCAGTCGTGCCCCGCATCACTGGGGACGGAAAGATGGTTAAGACATCATTGTCCTTAAGGATCTACTCCAGTAGCAGCCTATAAAAACACAGATTACTGCACACGGGGTATCGTGTGGTACATGGGTGATAGCTAGGGCGTAAGCAGTCATTTCTAGCTGGAGTGATCTAGGAATTTTACAGAGCTGGATTGTGAAAAATAAGTATATTTTCTTTGGAGATGGAGCAGGCAGATGGACTGCTTGGTAGAAGCAAAGTTGAGGAACCAGGGAAGGAGAAGGCACATAGAGGGAAGAGAGCAATCAGGAGTTACACAGTAGGCATTAGGCAGCCACTGAAGATTTTCTTTCCCCACTTAAGGGGTGAAGCAATACTTGAAGAACGATTCTAGGCTAGGGGCGCCTGGGTGGTTCAGTCAGTTAAGCAGCTGCCTTCAGCTCAGGTCATGATCCTGGGGTCCTGAGATTGAGCCCCAAGTTGGGCTGCCTGCTCAGTGGGGGCCCCTTCCCCTGGCTTGTACTCTCTCTCTCAAATAAATAAATAATTTTTTTTTTTTTTTAAATGAGGACGATTCTGATAGCTGTGTGTGGAGTGGGGTAAATGGGGATCAAGAATGCTAGTTAGGGTACCATAGATCAGGTGAAATTAGTGACAGTGGGCACAAAGGGAAGGGATGGATTTTTAAGTCGTGGTGAAAGAAGACTCAAAGATTTACTGATTATAAAGGCTGAGAGAGAAGCAAAGCTGGGTTTGAGGTTTTTATCTTGTGTTAATAGGAAAACAATGCTGTTGCTGTAGTTGTAATGCATTATATGTATATTTACTTGCTTAATGTCCACATCCCCTAGTGGATCAGAAGGTCCTCAAGAACAGGGAACATGTCTGCTGTGTTCAGCACTGTGTACCCAGGGAGTACCTGGCTTAGGGTCAGGCACACAGCATGTGTTTAATAAATATTTTTTAAATGAACACCGAATTGAAATGAAAAAGAAAAAAATTAGAGGAACGGGCTGACTAGTTTGGGTTTGAAAAGGGTGAAGTGAAGGTGCTAGGAAGAAATACTCTTGTAACATCCAGCAGACAGAAACATAGAGCTGCAGTTGGGGGCTTGAAAGAACCTCCGAGAACCTCAGGGGATCTGGGACCAAATTTTATATCTCATTTATGTGCCCCGTAGTGTAGCACAGCGATGGGCAAGTAAAAGCTGCTTAGACGTGTGAGAAATTGAAAAGAGATGCTTATAGGTGAGAAGCACATAAAAGAGAGTAAATGAGACCAAGGATAGGCCCTTGTACCTGGAGCTCAGGAGGGGCTGCCCACGAGGCTGACTCACCGTGGCCGGTGCAGGATTCTCTGCGATAATTTGCTCTTCAAAGTGACTTCTGACCTAATTCTTGGTGAAAAGGGCACTGCTGTTCAGGCTCGAGCCCTCAGAATCGTCTTTGACTTGCCTTCCCCCCTCACATTTAACCGAACCAGTCCCTGAGTCCCAAGAATATTTCCTCACTTACACAATACAGAGAAGGTAGAAGATAAGGGAAAGTATACAGAGAAGAAAATCACATCCAACTAACAGATACAAGCGCTGTTAACACGTTAATTGCTTTAAGTTCTTTAAAACATTCTCTTACACATTGCACGTACCCTTAACGCATTTTCGTTCACAGCACCCCCAACTTAAATCAGGTCGTCATTCATTGCCACACGCTTGGGCTGCTTGGACTGTTGCTTTAACCACATAAGGGGGCTCCCTGCCTCAGTTTCTCACGCCTCCAATCCATTGTACCCACAGTGCGTGCCCAGCTACCCAACTGAAATTTCCAGCTGAATGGACGCTTCAAAGTGCAAAAGCCTTCTGTCCCCTTGTTCGTAGAGGATCGACCTCAGACTCCCTAACCAGACGTTGGGGTCCTTCATGCTCCAGTTCCAGGCATCTCTTTCAGTCCTGTTTCCCACCGTTCCCCTACATCAGGATTTCCCAGCGTTGGTGCCGCTGACGTTTGGGGCCTGTTAATTCTTTGCTGGGGGACTGCCCTGCGCCTTGCAGGGTGTTTAGCAGCATCTCCAACCTCTACCCAGTAGATGGCAGTCAAACCCCTGGCCCCAGTCAGATAACCAAAAAAGTCTCCGGACACTGCCACATGTCCCAGGGTTGGGGTGTGTTTGTGTGTGCAGATCATCCCTGCTTGAGAACCACGGCCCTACACTAACTTACGCATCAGCCAAACCAAATTGTTCTGTCCTTACCATTCAGCCTGTTCTCTTGCCCCAGCCTTTGCTGGATTGCCATCTTCTATCCCTGCCAACACCCTACCCATTGGTCGAGGCCTAGTGGAGAGCAACCTTCTGACGGTTTCCCTCTCTCTGCCACTCATCGGGACCCCTCCTTCCCCCGGACACATGAGACAGCGGCATCGGAAGGGATGCAGGAATCAGATGGCAGGGATTTGGGGGGTCTGGGCTCAGCTTTCTGCATTGAATGTGGGTTATTTTTGTTAGTAGAAGAGAAAACATACTTGAAAAGAGATGGCAGTTAGTTGAGGGGTTGCCGGATGCAAAGTGGGGCTTTGGTTTGGCTTTGTTCAGCAGGCGACCGGGGTTATTGGGAGGCAGAGTGGAGAACAGAGTAATGGTGCTGAACAAGGTCACGGGCAAGCAGGAGGGTCGAGTGACGAGAACTTAACCTTTGAGAAGGTGAAATAGCGTTCCACTGGCACCGAAAATGAGAAGACAAACCAGGCGAATATATGAAGAAATGGCCGCTGTGGATACAGTTAATAAATAAGATGCTGAGATATGATGCTTTTATTCAGTGGATGGCTAGACGAGCTCTCAGCTGAGGGAGCGGGGTGACCTATGAGTGACTCAAGGTACTGTGTTCTTCAGCTTCCAGGAAAAAAGGACTTGTTCATTGAGGCCGATCTCATGAGCCCTTTGGATCGGATTGCCAACGTCTCTATCCTGAAGGTACCTTCCCCTTTTCCCAGTGGACTCGGGCCCCTCTTTCCTCCTGAAGCAGTTTGTCTCTTAGTGAGTTACTTACTAAGTACTAAGTACTTAGTACTTATTTAACTCACTAAGTAAGTGAGTTACTTACATTCCTTACTAAGGAATGACCACCCTTTTAGCGAAAATGCAGGGTAGCTGAATTGGGTTGACAATGGGAGATTGATGCTGTTGTTTGGATTGGTTTTGAGTTGGTTTGGGTTGGGTTGGTTTTTGGGTACTTCCCCAAATTGACAGTTTGAGGAAAGTTCGGCCGGATGGTGGTCGGGTGGGCAGTTTGATTCCGAAGAGGCAGGAAGAGGAGCTCTCACAGAATCTTCTTTGTGTCCTGCTTTGGGTTTCCAGGCACTCACGTGCATTGTCTTGTTGGGTTCTCTCTGTAGCAACACGAAGTCGACAAGCTGTATAAGGTGGAGAACAAGCCGGCCCTCAGCTCCAGCGATCAGTGAGTGTCTGGGAGCATCCGTCTGGGCTCCGGGCTGGAGGAGGGCCCCGCACCTCTGCCTCCCGTCTGGTCTTGGCTGGCATCTGGTGCCACGTGGGTGATGTGTTTCAGCTCCCCGCACTTCCGCAGGGTCACGCCTGGGTTATGCGCTGCCCTCTTCATTGGTGTCCCTTCTCCCCTTGCTCCCTCTCCTGTCCCCTTCTCTGTCTAACCCAGTCTACCATCCCTAGCCAGATTGATTAATCTTCGAAAAATGTTTTCATTATTCTCAAGAACCTTCAGGGCTTCCCTGACCGAAGTCCAGGTTGCTCATCACAGATGCCAAGGCTGCCTGCAGTAAGGCTCACCCTGCCTTTCCAGCCCCGTCTGTCACGTGTCCCCTCGGGCCTCTGCCAGACACACACTTTCTTTTTCCCTCCCTTCCCTTCCCCTCCCTTCCCCTCCCCTCCCCTCCCCTCCTCTTCTCTTCACATTTTATTGATTTAAGTAATCTCTACACCCAGTGTGGAGCTTGAACTCCTGACCCTGAGATCAAGAGTCACCTACTCCACCTCTGCCTTTGGCTCAGGTCATGATCTCAGGGTCCTGGGATCGAGCCCCGCATCGGGCTCTCTGCTCAGCAGGGAGCCTGCTTCCCCCTCTCTGCCTGCCTCTCTGCCTACTTGTGATCTCTCTCCGTCTGTCAAATAAATAAATAAAATCTTTAAAAAAAAAAAAAAAAAAGAGTCACCCACTCCACTCCCCGAGCCGGCCGGACACCCTAACCTGCACTTTCTCCTGCCCCTACTGTGTGCACATGCCTTCGACTTGTGGCCACTACATTCTCTCTGCCTGCCATTCTCCTGCCCTCTCTGCTCCTGCAAAAAACGCCGGGCCTTCCGAGCCCAGCCCCGCCTCCTTCCTGAAGCCCCGTGTCACCATTCAGGTCCGGGGCACGTTCCTCCTCCCCTGGATTTCCGTGGTATTTAGTGTTTTTCCTGGTCACTTGGCGCATAGTCACAGACCGCCCATGTCTGGCCTTCGCTTTTCTCTTATATTTTTCAAGCTAAAGTAATGTTCGTGCTCCCTTCAAGGAAAAAATTCCCCTGGATACATGGAGAGTAGCTCCATGAACCCCCGCTGGGAAGACACCATTTTATATACGTTCTTGTATTGTTTCTAACACTTGATTTTCCACATACTCTATACGTGTGTATCTGACTCTGCCTGGTAGGTTGTAAATCATGGGAGAGCAGGAGCTCCTGTGAGCACCCGCCGTGCCCGTGTGCCTGTGGCATGGGAGGGAGTCTTCTGGGCGCACGACGCGGTCGGCTGAGAGAGCGGATTTTTCTTCACTGAGGTTTTTTGTTGTTTTTTTTCTTTAACTCTCTCGCCCGCAGACTGTGCTTCTTGGTCCGGCCCCGCATCAAGAACATGCGATACATTGCCAGTGAGTATGCGATGACGCCGCACGCGCCTAAGACCTAGGGAAGAGTGGCCAAGATGGAGGGCCTAGGCCAGAAGGACCTTTAATGAGAAAAGATGGTTTGAATGGGCCGTGCCCCTCGGAGGGGATGTCTGCCTGCTTGCTTCTCGTCTAACTGATGGCCTGTGGCTTTCTGGGTTGCTTTCCTTCCGTCTGTAGGTCTCGTCAACGCTGACAAACTGGCGGGCCGAACTCGAAAATACAAAGTGATCTTCAGCCCTCAGAAGGTGAGTTTGGGTCCTGGTGGGAGGGGATAGACGTAGACAGATGTAGGAGAAGGTAGATCAGGACAGAAGGCTGGAAGGGGCCCAATAGCTGCGTCTCCCCGCTCTGGCATCAAACTGCGCCAGTTAGTGTGGAACTGGGAGAGGCGGCCTCTGCGTCGACTTCTTCTGAAGCAGAAGCTGCTGTGTATCCCTTCGAACTCAGATTTCTGTGCGGTGACGCGCACTGCGTTACGGCGTTTCAGCGACTGCTGTCCCTTTATCCCTTTAACAATCAATACAACAAATCATTACTCCTCCACGCTCCTCCAAGACGTGTGGCCGGCGGCCCCTGGCTGACTAGAGCCACGCCAGCGTCCTCTGGAAAGGCCTTTTCTTACACAAGAAAGGAGCTGAGAGACCGTCTTACTCCACCCCAACTTCGAGCCTCGGAGGGGAGGAAAGCCCACAGCCACACAGTGAGCTAGCATCGCCAGGACGGGTCTCGGCCATCTGTTTCGCTCCATAGCTGTCGTGTCCGGTGACCACAGCATCTCCGTCCCCTGATTCCATCAGGCTCCGCACTCACCCCCACGCCAGCAAGGTGCACGGTGTGTCCACACGCGGCCTGACGTCCCCGGCCCGCCCGGCGCCCATAAAGCTGCCCCAAAAGGGGCACGCCGCATGGAGAGCAGGTAGAAATTCAAGTTGAAAGGACAGGGATTGATTCTTTTTTCAGTCTTTCCCAAAAAACTCTCTAGAGAAGGTGGAAGCAGTAGTTGAATCTGAGATACTGAAGCCAAACGCCGTGAATCCTTGCTGCTTCAGCACTTGTTACCTGTGGGATCTTGGATAGCTTACTTAACCGCCCCCTCTGGGTCTCAGTTTGCTCATCTATAAAATGGAGTTGATAGTAGTACTTACCTTTTTTTTTTTAAACATAACACGGCTGAACATTTTATTTTATTTTTTTAATTTTAATTCCAGTATAGTTGACATACAGTGTTATATTAGTTTGAGGAATATGATAGAGGGATTCAACAATTCTGTACATTACTCAGTGCTCCTCACGATGAGTGCAGTCTTGATCCCATTCACCCATTCCTCCCATCCCCTCACTCACCGCCCTTCTGGTGACTGTCTGTTCTAATTAAGAGTCTGATTTTGGGTTTGCCTCTTTTTTCTCTGTGCATTTGTTTTGTTTCTTAAATTCCACACACGAGTGAAATCATGTGGTATTTGTCTTTTTCTGACTTATTTCCCTTAGCATTATACTCTCTAGCTCCATCCACGTTGTTGCAAGTGGCAAGTAGTTACCTCTTTTAAATGACTTTCAGTTTTTGTTAGGAAATCTAGTGAAATTACAGGCTTATGTTGTTTTTTCATCACATGAAAGGAATAAGAAAGAGCTAATTGTTTGAAGATCATTTGAAGATTCGTAGCACGATCTTCTGGCTATTTTTCCTGTTGAGAAATACAAGTATATCAAGTATAATGTCATTACCAAGGCATGAAATTATTATTATTATTATTATTATTATTTTAAAAGATTTTATTTATTTATTTGACAGAGAGAGAGATTACAAGTAAGCAGAGAGGCAGGCAGAGAGAAAGGGGGAAGCAGGCTCCCCACTGAGCAGGGAGCCCGACATGGGGCTCGATCCCAGGACCCTGAGATCATGACCTGAGCTGAAGGCAGAGGCTTAACCCACTGAGCCACCCAGGTGCCCCTATTATTATTATTTTTAAAAAATTTTATTTGTTTGAGAGAGAGAGAGACAGTGCAAGTGAGAGAGAGAGAGAGAGAGAGAGCACGAGTAGGGGGAGGGGCAGAGGGAGAGGAAGAAGCAGACTCCCTGCTGAGCAGGGAGCCCAACATGGGGCTCCATCCCAGGACCCTGAGACCATGACCAGAGCCAACGTAGATGCTTAATCCACTGAGCCACCCAGGTGTCCCCAGGGCAAGAAATTATTAGATAACCAGTCGGACTTATAGGTTACTTTTAAATGTTATTAAAGGAACTGTGGCAATAAATTCTAGTTTTTGGACTCTTATAAAACCCCTTTTTTTCAAATTACACTTCCAAGGAGAGATTGGTTTAAACAGAGAATAGAACAAGTTGGTCCTACAAGCCTCCCTATTACACAGGAAAACAAAATTGATATTTTGATGAATTTTCTCCATCTCACATCCTATCTAATTAGATTCTTCGTCCTAATTTTATGTCACAGACAATCTCCCTCAGTAACTTAGGGAAGAGAGAATTCTCTTCCTCAGCCTCCTTTTGTTAATTATGGAGATTGGCAGTTTTTGATCTGGGCTCTGGAAATCCATTATTTAGCACTAAAAGTGGGCCCACAGTTTCAGTTTCACTGACAGAACTGAGTGAGGGATGGGGCCCCTGGCTGGCTCAGTCCATAGAGCATGTGACCCTTGATCTCAGGGTGTGAATTCCAGCGTAGAGCCCACTTAAAAAAAGAAAAAGAAATGAGTTAGGGATGAATAGGATTCTTCTGTGTAAAGCAAAATAAGGAACACGAAGCATGAATCTTCCACATCTCGTGGAGGCGTCATGAGGACCACGGGAGGTAATCCTTATAAAATACTAACAACACCTAGCAGGTGTACAATGTTTAATGCACAGCGGCTGTTACCATCATTATCGGACGGGAGTGCCCCTTCTTCTTCCTTGTTACCTCCAAGTACTTGCCTTCTGCCCACTTGTCGCAAAGGAGGAAGTGACCCTGGCCTCCTCCCCTTCCCGATCCACCAGTTCATCTGTTCCCGCGTTCTTTCTCAACCATTTTGCTTTGTCAGGTAGATTCTTTGTCTTTTGTCTTCAACCATGTCTTGCTCTCCTTTTTTTTTTAATTTTTATTTATTTATTTGAGAGAGCGAGAGTGCATGAGCAAGGAGGAGGGATAGAGAGAGAGGGAGAAGCAGAAGCAGGCTCCCCGGTGAGCAGAGAGCCCGATGTGGGGCTCGATCCCAGGACCCTGGGATTAGGACCTGAGCCGAAGGCAGACGGCTAACCAACGGAGCCACCCAGGCGCCCCATGTCTATTCCTTCTAAATAATTCTCCCTGCTTCATATCTCCTCCCGGTCAGGGGCTCTCCCTTCTGTTGTGTGGGGACTTGGGTCAAGAGTTCTTGCTGCTACTGCTCCTGCACCCTCACCTCCACCTGCATCTTTAAATGCCCCCCCCCCCCAGGGCTCTGTTGTCAAACATGGTGATGCCTGGTTCCTGCTTGTCCTCCTTAATGTCCCTAGCATTTGACTCTGTTGCCCATTCTTCCTGAGACTGACCTTTGCTGCCTTTAGAGGTGCCGAGTCCCCATTTCTGCCTCCGTGTCATCTTTCCGTCTTCACCAGGTGTTGCCCTGTGCATCCACTTAATCGTGCTGTCCCTAGAATCCTGTCCTTAGTGCTCGTGTCCCTGTGTTCTTTTCTCCTGGACAAACCACCCACTTTAAATACCCTGTTTCGGGGACCCCCCAGGCTGGGTCTCCAGTCCTCGTTCAGTGACTCCAGGGGTCCCCTGGACAAGCCCTAACCCGGCCTCCCTCTGCACCCCTGCCCCTTCCCTGCTGCCTGCCTCGCCTCCTCTCTGAGGTGTGCTCATGCCCCCCCCCCATGTCTGTCTGTGGGACGCAGCCTTCAGTGACGCCGAGATACCTTCTCTGTGGAGCTTTCCAGTCTCGCAGGGAGAAAAGAGCAATGGACTTAATGCATAAATAAAGCAGATAAAGGGAAACAAAACACTGGGCAAAAAAAAAAAAAAAAAAGGGGCGCCTGGGTGGCTCAGTCGTTAAGCGTCTGCCTTCGGCTCAGGTCATGATCCCAGAGTCCTGGGATCAAGCCCCGCATCGGGCTCCTTGCTCCGCGGGAAGCCTGCTTCTCCCCACTACCATTCCCTCTGCTTGTGTTCCCTCTCTCACTGTGTTTCTCTCTGTCAAATAAATAAAATCTTTAAAAAAAAAAACAAAACACTGGGCTAGATGCTCCCAGTGGTCCTTCCTTTGTCCCTAAGAGTCCACACTCTCCTGTCGTCATCACTGGGTTCAGTAGGTAGTGTCCTCAGCAGTGACCGCAGAGGAACAGACAGATGGAAGGAACAGAGAAGGTATTCGCCAACCCCTCCTTGTCTTTCAGTTTCATGCGTGTGAGATGGTGCTGGAGGAGGAGGGAGTCTACGGAGGTGAGAGGAGGCGGCCGTGTGTGGAGACGGGGAACATGCGGGAGGAAGGGAAAGAAATAACGCTGGGCCCCTCGTCTCTGCCTGGTGGCCTGGGGGGAGGGGCAGTTCTTGACCTTGGGGAGCGGGACTGGGCCCTCAAGGGAAGGCTGAAGGAGGTGCTGGGTGCCGCCATTCCTCCCTTTCTGAGACTCCCCCAAGGAAAAAGTGTGCCTTCCCTCCCTCCATTCTGCTTGCAGTGCTGACCTGACCACCATGCTCCCTGCTGGAGATCCCGCCCTGGTGCCAGAATCTTCGGTGGCCTTCTGCAGTTGGCCCTTCCCTGGCCCCCCAGCCTCATAGAGCTCCCTCCTTCTGACTCTCCGCCCTCCAGGCAGGGGCACTTCCCACTTGCCTTTCCTGTGGCCTGGAATATTTTCTACCCTCAGCTTTTTCTTTTTCGTACCCAACCTTGCTCAAATTCTAAGCGTAAATGTGCCTTCTTTAGGAAGTCTTTCCCATACTCCTCTGCTTTTCCTGTGCCCCGCGTAGCTGAGGTTTGATCCCTGAGGTATTTGTGCTCCCGGATCGCTGTTCTTCTTTGGGGCGCAGCTGTAATGAGATGTGTCCAGTGTGCATCTCTCTCACTTGATTGGGACTCTCTCGCAGAAGCTGGGGAGCATGTCCATTCCCTTCCTGCACCCCCAGGGCTCGGCCTGGTGCCTGTACACAGGTGGCTTTCTGTTGGTATTTGTCGACCCGCGAGTATTCGCTCAGCACTTCTGGTCGGCAGGCGAATGAAACCTTGTCCCCCTCACAGTGTGTGCCAGGCTGTGGGGTGCACGGCTCCTTTTGTTACCCGACTGTGAACTCCTCCGAGGCTCAGACTGTGTCACGCATCTTTGAGTGTCCCGGCTGGGCGTGTGGCAGGCGCTCAGCTGTGTCTGTGTCCCCGTGGCGGACCTCCTCTCTCGGTGCGGAGCCCTGTGCCTTCTGCGGGGAGGCCGACGCTCTCTGTTCCTGCAGATGTGAGCTGTGACGAATGGGCCTTTTCCTTGCTGCCCCTTGACGTGGATCTGTTGAGCATGGAGCTCCCGGAATTTTTCAGGGACTACTTCCTGGTAAGTGCAGGGTCCTTGGGTCTTGGCATCGACAGGTGGGGACCCACAGGGGGTCCAGTGGGCTAGAGACGCGGACGTACCTCCCTGTAAGTCCTATAATTTATGATGAGGAAGAGCGTTTTGCAGGGTGAATGGCTGATGTCCCCAGGACTTCCTCTGGGGCCAGTCCAGTATCAGCGCCCAGCCTTCCTGCCCTCGGGCTGTTCGGGTTTGCCCCTTTCCAGACGCGTCTGTTGGGCTGAGCCGTATCTCTGCGGCCCATACGGTTCCTGCAGGAAGGAGATCAGCGCTGGATCAACACTGTGGCACAGGCCTTGCACCTTCTCAGCACCCTCTATGGGCCCTTTCCCAACTGCTACGGAATTGGCCGATGCACCAAGGTGGGCATGAGCAGTGCTGTGGTCCCCGTGGCCCTGTTGTGGGGGCTGCCCATCGGGGGCTCTGTGATAAGAGCTCTATTCTTTTTTTTTTTTTTTTTAAGATTTATTTATTTATTTGATGAGGGTGGAGAGAGAGAGAGAGAGAGAGATCACAAGTAGGCAGAGAGGCAGGCAGAGAGGGGGGAGAAGCAGGCTCCCCGCCGAGCAGAGAGCCCAATGCGGGGCTTGAACCCAGGACCCTGAGATCATGACCTGAGCCGAAGGCAGAGGCTTTAACCCACTGAGCCACCCAGGCGCCCCAAGAGCTCTATTCTTTAGCTTGCTTTTATTGTTCCAGAAGAGTCCCTCAGAGGGGAGGACTTGCATGACTGGCAGGCAAGAGCCGGGGCCTCTGGGGTAGCACTCCTCAGTGTTTTCTTCGGGGGCAGAGACCGTCCTTTGTCAGCTCGGGGAAGGCTGGGAGGGGTGGGCACAGGTGGGAGTGCGGTAGGTAGTGGTGTTAATGCTTAGCTCCCCTCTGGGGTCAAGGAGAGGTGTCACGTGGAAAAGCAGTGGCTTCAGTAGGGGTGGGCTGTAGCAGGGACCTAGACACAGGACTGAGAATGTCTTGGTCCCTGGCAGATGTCGTACGAACTGTGGAGGAGACTGGAGGAGGAGGAGGATGGCGAAACCAAGGGCCGAAGGCCAGAGATTGGACATATCTTCCTCCTGGACAGAGGTAAAGGATGCTCAGCACTCCTGTCGTCTCTGGACCCTCGAAGACATGGGGATGGGGCCAACGTGGTGGCCCAGTTCGGATCCTCAGGTCGGGGCTGGGAATGGCAGCGTTGACCGGGAGCACGACACGTGGGCCTCTAGAGGCCCGTGAGCTGATGCCGAGCGAACCAGGTAACCACGTGGGGCAGGGAGGACCCTCACGGCCGGGGATCTTGGTTTCAGACGTGGACTTCGTGACAGCACTTTGCTCCCAGGTGGTTTACGAGGGCCTGGTGGACGACACCTTCCGCATCAAGTGTGGTAAGTGGCATCTCGGCGAGGCAGAGGGGGGGTCCTCAGCTGCCGGGGGGGCTCTTGCAGGGGGCAGAGCTTGTGGGAGAGCCCCAGCCTCTGAACACACTGCTGGCTTCCAGATAGTCTGGGGGGCTCTGAGTGGCAGTTGTGGAAAGGAGAGGAGAGGGAAGGCCTCCCGGGAGGGTCCTCATAGCCATTCCCTCTGCTCTCAAAGGGAGTGTCGACTTTGGCCCAGAAGTCACATCCTCCGACAGGAGCCTAAAGGTTCTACTCAATGCCGAGGACAAGGTGAGGGTACGGGGTGCTGGCCGTGGATCGCCCTTGGGCCCCTGTGGGCCCGGCTCAGGGAGGGGAGGCTGAGCCCGTGGGAGAGGGCTTGGCCCCCAGGGCAGAGCGAGCCCCGGAGCACGAGAGCTAACCTGTGGGGGCAGCCCAGCCTCCTCTGCTTTTGCTAGAATAGTCGGGCATGCCTCTTGTGCTCCCATTACACTCCTGAGGGAGCAGGGACTACTTAGGGTTCTCTCTGATAAGTCATTGCTGTCTGATTCCCCTTGCAGGTGTTTAATGAGATTCGTAACGAGCACTTCTCCAACGTCTTCGGCTTTTTGAGCCAGAAGGCCCGGAACTTGCAAGCTCAGTATGATGTGAGGCTCCAGGTGGGGGGGCCTCTGTTTGGTTTCCCCAGCGGCTTCCCGAGGCTGCTGCCCTTTGGCTCCCTTCTGATATGATGACAGCCCCTGTCTTTTCTCTTGGAATCCGGGGAACCTGAGGGAGGGTGGGGGCCGCGCACATCTGAAGACAGGGAGCGGCTGACTTTATGGGGACTTCCCCCCAGCGCCGGAGAGGCATGGACATCAAGCAGATGAAGAACTTCGTGTCCCAGGAGCTCAAGGGACTGAAACAGGAGCACCGCCTGCTGAGTGTCCGTAGGTTTCAGCTCGAGGGGAGGGCAAGGGTCTGCTGCAGAGGAGATCTGCCCCGGGGGAGGTCTCTGTTCCCCCAGCAAATAATGATCTTGTTTTGTCTAAAAAGGAAAGAAGTACTTCTGCATTTTGCCTTAAGAACTTTTTATTCTTGGGGCGCCTGGGAGGCTCCGTTGGTTAAGCGTCTGCCTTCAGCTCAGGTCATGATCCCCGGGTCCTGGGACTGACCCTGCATGGGGCTTCCTGCTCAGCCGGGAGTCTGCTCCCTCTCCCTTTGCTCCTCCCCCAACTCGAGTTCTCTTTCTCTCTCTCTCAAATGAATGAATAAAACCTAAAAAAAAAAAAAAACAAAAAACTTTTATTCTTCTGGACAATAAAGGCATATCCTTTAATTAATTATTTGATTTTTAAAAAGATTTATTTATTTGACGGAGAGAGACACAGCGAAAGGGGGAACACAAGCAGGGGTGGTGGGAGAGGGAGAAGCAGGCCCCCTGCCGAGCCGGGAGCCTGATGTGGGACTTGATCCGAGGACCCCGGGAGCATGACCTTAGCCGAAGGCTGACGCTTAACTGACTGAGCCACCCAGGCGCCCCAACGCATATCCTTTCAGAACCGGGAATATGTCAGCTTACCTTTTGTCCTGTCTGCAGATATCGGGGCCTGTGAATCCATCATGAAGAAGAAGACCAAGCAGGACTTCCAGGAGCTCATCAGGACTGAGCATGGTAACCGTGGGGGCCGTGCTCGGCTCCTTGCCCTGCTTCCCTTGCTCCCAGCACCATCCCACCCAGCAAAGATGCTTTCTGGCTCCTTCCAGCTGATGCTGGCTGGGCGGAATGCTGGTTCCTGCTAGAAGTCCCGGGGGTCCCTTACCCCCTCCTCCCAAGGATGGAGAATGGTGGGGAGACAGACAGACACACGTTAGCGTAGATGGCAAAGGTGAACTCCCCCCTGTAATGGGCCATCCTCTGCTTCCTCGCAGCGCTGCTGGAGGGCTTCAACATCCGGGAGAGCACCAGCTACATCGAAGAACACATAGACCGGCAGGTGAGCGGGTGGCTGGGGTCACTGGGAGTGGTGTGCCGCAGCGGCCTTGGCCTCCGGCAGAAGGAAACGGAGAGAACGTGTGTGATGGAACTTGAATTCTCTAGGACTCCCTTTCCGTGCAGGTGTCGCCTATAGAAAGCCTTCGCCTCATGTGCCTTTTGTCCATCACTGAGAACGGTGAGCCCCCGGAACCAAAGACACCGGACTGAAAAACTGTACCTTAGGGATGGAAGCGGTCATTGTGAATGACAGAGATAATATCCCAGCAGACAGAACGTTTCCCAGTAACGTGGATTCTTTCCCCTGTAAGATAAAACAGTCTTTGTTCCGAGTGAGACATCCTGAGGGCCCGGGGTCATTTAGTGTCCCGACCCCGAGCAGGACCACACCCAGGCCCCCCCGGAACAAGCGCTGTCCCATCATAGGACCGCAGGGGCACAGCTCAGAGTGGCCTCTCTCTGTTCCATCGGGCCACCTACTTTCCGTGAGCTCTCATAATAAAGAGACAGTCTGGGGGAAGGGGACAGCCAAATGATTTCATAAACATTTCCAAAAGCTCAGATCCTGTGACCTCCCGTGGCACAACTTTTTTTTTTTTTTTAAGATTTTTATTTATTTGACAGAGAGAAACTCAGCGAGAGAGGGAACACAAGCAGGGGGAGTGGGAGAGGGAGAAGCAGGCTCCCCGCTGAGCAGGGAGCCCGATGCGGGGCTCGATCCCAGGACCCTGGGATCATGACCTGAGCCGAAGGCAGACGCTTAACGATTGAGCCACCCAGGCGCCCCCGGTGGCACAACTTTTAACCTGTTCGTGCAACCCTTTCATCTTTTCTTTTTGTTTTTTAACTGGAAGTAGAGTTGACACACAACGGTACATACTGGTCTAGGCTGTAGGGCTCGGGGTGGGCCAGGTGTGCCCGTGGTGCTGGGCTCCCCACCCGTGCAGCTGGCACAACACCATCGGCCGTACTCGCGATGCCTTCGTCCTCATGGCTCGCTCGTCCCCTGACTTGCAAGCCCATTCTTTGTACGTCACTGGGCGAAGACACCTCAGTCCGCACTTTCCGCCCTCATCTGAACACTTGTCCCGTTCCCCGGTAGCTCGTAAAGCCGTGCGCGGGTGGCCGGCCCCGAGCCAGGAAGGAAGGCGCCCAAGGCCCTTCGCCTTCCTCCCGCCCCGTCCCTCCGCCATCCCCGCTGCTGAGCAAGCTTACGTTTAGGAGTCAGTTTAGAATCAACTGGCTGGATGCAAGGTTAACATTTACTGAATCCTTCCTCCTGATAAAGGTTTGGGGAATAAGCCGGTGAGTGGGTGTGGCTGTCGGTTTTGCGACCCCTCAGCTGGTGTTCGCGCGAACCTGTCTTATCTTCTGGACCCTCAGGTTTGATCCCCAAGGATTACCGATCTCTGAAAACGCAGTATCTGCAGGTAAGGCCGGCAGAATGCACCAGAGGGAACTGGGTGGAGGGAGGTCCTCATGGGACACTTCTGAAAGAGGCAGAAGAAATGGCCCCTTTCCTGTCTGCATCCTCGCTTGGTTCCCAGTCTGGCCTCCCTCTTAGAGCGTCTCGGCCTTTCAGCACCGCGCCCCCCGCCCCCCCCACTGCCCTCGTCTGTCCGCTCCCTGCCCCCCTGGCGGGCGGCCAGTGCTGGGAGAGCCGCAGCCTCTGAGCTGTGGGACGGGGGGCTGAGTTCTCACCCCTGGAGCTCTCCTTCACTTTAGCATCTTGTGAGGGGTTCGTACGGCTTTCCTTCCGGGCCTTCTTCTCGTCTCATTTGAGAAGCCTCCCCGGCACCCTTACAGCAGCGGCTTTCCCTCTTCTCCCATAGATTCGTGCTTTCTCCCCCCTCCTTTGTTTGGTGTTTGGTTCTTTCTTTAGGGCCCCGAATGCATAGCCCTTCCGCCCCTCCCGACCACATCCCCTGACAGCATCAGACCCTGGTGTGGCGGACGCTCGGTAAATGGCGGAATTGCATTTCCTTCAGAGCTATGGCCCTGAGCACCTGCTGACCTTCTCTAACCTGCGGCGAGCGGGGCTCCTCACGGAGCAGGCCCCGGGGGACGCGCTCACAGCTGTGGAGAGTAAAGTGAGCAAGCTGGTGACAGACAAGGCTGCAGGTGAGCAGGGAGCACGGGAGCCCCTTCCCTGGCCGGGGTCCTCTCTCCTCGCAGCAGCCAGAGCGCCCTGGGTGGGAGCAAACGAGCTGGGGAGGGAGGGTGTGATTCTTCACTCTTCCTGGTGTTACTCCTGCTTCTGCTAGAAGAGCACGTCCCCTTGATTGAACACTTACCGTGTGCCAAGACCTGCAGGTACTAGTTTCTCACTTGATCCTCGATAGCCTCCATTTTCTAGAGAAGGAAACAGGCTGAGTGAGGTTGAGTGACGTGTTCAGGGTCCCCCGGTGAGTAAGTCAGAGCTGAGCCCAGGTCGGCTGACTCCGGGGCCCTCACACCTCCCCAGTGAGCCCGGGTCACTCTGTCCATTGCACTGAGTGGATGGCTGGTACCCCGTAGGCAGGCTGTGGTGGGGCCAAGGGTGGCATGTTTCTTGATCAGTTCTAGGAAATTTTATTTTATTTATTCGTTTATTTATTTAAAAGATTTTATTTACTTACTTGACAGAGAGAGACAGCGAGAGGGAACACAAGCAGGGGGAGTGGGAGAGGGAGGAGCAGGCTTCCTGCTGAGCAGGGAGCCCAATGCCAGGTTCGATCCCAGGACCCCAGGATTGTGACCTTAGCCGGAGGCAGACGCTTAACAACTGAGCCCCCCCAGGCCCCCCGAGTTCCAGGGACTTTTAGGTGAACGGTCCTGCTACTTGCGAAGTCCTGCTGTTTGTCATTTCCTGAGTGGTGTCCCCTGGGGCAGGGTCACAAATCCATCGATCTTCGGTGAAATCCAGCACAGATTTCCTCCCCAGGAAAGATTACTGATGCCTTCAGTTCTCTGGCCAAGAGGAGCAATTTCCGTGCCATCAGCAAGAAGCTGAATTTGGTATGTCGAATCAGGATGGATGGGGAGCCGAGGGTCTGGTCCTTTGCAGAGTACTTTGAATCTCCGACATCTCTTTGTTGTTTTGTTTTGATAAAGATCCTTTCGTTTTGTAGCATCATAGCATGAGCTTAATTTAACAATGAGGCACAAGACAAAGATTCATTCACTTATTAAGCCAGTAAGAAGCACCCACCAGTGTCAGAGGATAGGCAGAGTGCCTCATCAGTGACATACATGTCCCCTGGCATCAGGGGATTGGCGGCAGGGCGTCTTTCTTTCCAGTCCTTCGGGGGGGCCTTGGGAACTCGTTCAGGAGAATCAGTGGGTACTGAACAAAAGCTTTAATCTTTGGTTATGGATTCTTTTTTTTTTTTTTAGGGCTTTGCCCTCTAGCTGAAATAAGACCTGTTTTGGGGGCTGTCCTTTAATCTGACCATATAAGAGGCCAGAGAGATGTTGTCCCGTGCCTCACGTAGCCCCCTTTGTCCTCTAGATCCCACGCGTGGACGGCGAGTATG
Organism: Procyon lotor; assembly: GCA_028646535.1. Classification (NCBI taxonomy): domain Eukaryota; kingdom Metazoa; phylum Chordata; class Mammalia; order Carnivora; family Procyonidae; genus Procyon; species Procyon lotor. Next base: position 3,224,239 of record CM053609.1, on the reverse strand, counting down.
ATCTGAAAGTGCCACGGGACATGGCGTATGTCTTCAGCGGTGCTTACGTGCCCCTGAGCTGCCGACTCATCGAGCAGGTGAGAATAAGCGACCTGCTCCCATTCACGTTTCACCCTCTACCTTCTCTTGGTCCCTGGCCTATCCTGACTTTCGGCCACACAGTAACTAACAAGAGACGCGACGGTCTGGCCGCAGCAACCTGCCCTTGCTCAGCCGGGTGGGGTCTCACACTTGCACCCCGTGCTCGTGCCTCCCAGGTGCTGGAGCGGCGAAGCTGGCAGGGTCTGGACGAAGTGGTGCGGCTGCTCAACTGCACTGAGTTGGCCTTCACAGGTGCGCCGGCCAGGTGGCCGTGGGGCGGGGAGAGTGAGTGGGGGGGGGGTGCTGGGGGCACCGCCCAGTGGCGGGGCACCAGGGGAGAGCTGGGTCTGGCCCGATCTCCGCAGACGTGACCAAGGAGGACAAGGCTTCCAGCGAGTCCTTGCGCCTCATCCTGGTGGTGTTCTTGGGTGGTTGCACGTTCTCGGAGATCTCGGCCCTCCGCTTCCTGGGCAGAGAGAAAGGTAGGAGAGAACAGAAAGGGGGTCTGGGGGGTGGAGGCCGGTGCCCAGAAGGCTTCTCTACCTCTGAGCTGCCCCTGGTCACGTGTGCCGGCGCTTCTGACCCCACAGGGTACAGGTTCATTTTTCTGACGACGGCAGTCACAAACAGCGCTCGCCTTATGGAAGCCATGAGTGAGGTAAAAGCCTGACGTTCTCCCTGCCGGTGGTGACGTCTTCCCTGGACACGTTTCCCGACGGGATGCAGGAATTTGGTCCCAGCTGCTAACCAGGTGTCCACCGACTACCCTACTAAGAGCCAGGGAGCTCGGAACTTACTCGGGATTTAGAGAAGTTACCTGAGGACGGTGCTCACTTCCGGCCCCCAGGATATGTCTGTTTCGTGTATGAAGTTCAGCTTGTGCTGAAAAGATAGGAGGAAGAAGAGGTATCTTTTGCTAAATCCTGTAAATAAACCCTCTACTCTCCAATGTCACGTTTCGTTCTTGACGCGCACTTCCGTCTTCTTAGCGAAGCACAGGGGGGCTTCATGGGTTCTGTGTCTGGACTCTGCCGTGGCTCTGGGCCTGGTCTGCTTCTCTCCGGAAACTTGCCCTGTGCCAGAGTTTCCTCCACCATCAGATGAGGGGGATGGGCTAGATAGGTCGATCAGCAAGCACCCTTCCAGTTCTAAAAGTCTGCTTTTTAGTCTTACTAAAAAAAACACTTTATTTTTTTAAGTAAATCTTTGCCCAACGTGGGGCTCAAACTCATGACCCTGAGGTCAAGGGTCATATGCTCTACCGACTGAGGCAGCCAGGTGCCTCTTGTGATCCGTTATACTTTAGAAAAGATGAGTTTGTTGCTGTTTTAACTTCAGGAGGCACTTCAGTATTAAGCATTCGTCTCTCACTGCAGAATGAAGGATTGTGTCCTGTTGGCGCAGGCTCGGGCATCAGCAAACGGTGCTCCTAAAAGGGTCACCAGTGCTCCCCCCCATCCCCTGAGTGGCTGATTTTAGTGGCCTTTCTCTCTCTTGACCTTTTAAAAATTGTGAACTTTAACCACATCTATCAGTCTCTTTTTGGTCCTCCTCTACCTTGACCTCCGATAACTGCTTTTCCTTTCTTCTGTTTGGCTTCCATGACACTCTTTTGTTGTCCTCCTGTGGTCTCCTGGGTTGTGCTTCTGTCTCCTTGGATTACTTGTCTCTGCTTATCCCCTCTCTGTCCTTTGTTGTCAGCCGCTTCCAGATCCCAAGCTCTCATCTTCCTGCCGAGCTTTACGCTAGTATTTCCAACTTGGTTGTTCCACAGGCCCTTCAAACTCAACATGTCTAAAATAAACTCTCAAACCGAACTTCCCGTCCTCACTTTGAATCCCCCAATCTGCTTCTCTTTCTGTATTCCTGTAATTGACATCATCATCTACCCAAGTTGTGTGCATGAAAGAAATTATAACCTTGACCTCAGATGTTTTCTCTTATCCCCCACATTCAGCTGGTCCCTCTACCCATTATTTCTAAATGCTTTGGCTCATCCTCTCCTCACCATCCCCATGCCAGAGATCCTTACTATTTTTTGCCTGGGTTTTGGCAAGACTGTCCCTCCTATCCCTCTGCTTCCTATCTGCCACTTACTTTCAAATCTGTGTTGTTGGATCATCAAAACTAGTCTTTTCGTAAAGGAGTGCTATTATCCGTGCATAGTGCAAGGAAAATCTATACCTCAGGTATCCAGCTTTTTATGTCAAGCTAGTGTGCAAGATCAAAGATACTGCTGACAGGGCTATTTGTATAAAGAGTATGTGACAGATGACGGTTCTGTGACCAAGGGAACAAACCGTGGCACTGCACATAGAAACTTTCTAGAACAATGCTGTCCAGTCCTGTAACAGGGTCCTACTTACACTTCACAGTGTTTTACATGCTGAGTATGTGCTCTGAGTGGGTATCTCTATGGCCTCGTTGGCTTCAGAACTACAGTGCAAAGGACATGATAGCAAAATTGGTCTTATCTCAAGGTGCTTATGATGCTGGCCCTGGGAACATGCCTGAAGATCACAAGTTTTTGAAGCTTTCCGAATAACTTTCAAGTCAATCAACAAAGTGCAAGTAAAATTTAAAAAGTGTCTGCAGTTCTCTCCCTCAGCGGCGTGAATGTTGGTGTGCTGCTGACAAAAGGATGTGGAGAGCTCCAGTTAAGTCCTGAAAGTGAGAGAAACATAGTCCTGCAGGTGAAGCAAACAAGCATCCTTTACTTCTCCTTCATGGAAAAGGCAAATGAAAAGGAGTCACAGAAGTCATAGATGGCCAGTACACTCAGGGAAAATGTGCAATTTCAGCTATAATCCAGCAAGTGCTGGATCAAGACGGGAATGACACTTTCTGCCTATGAAACTAGCAGAAATTTAAAAGGACAATAAGACTCGAGCTGTTCACGGTGAGAGGTGGGTGTGCTTCTGGTGAGGCTTCCTTAGTGGGAAGGGCAAATTAATTCAGTCCTGGAAGGAGAGCGTTCAGTAGCTACTCCTCTAGGACTCAAATCCAAGAAAATAATGCAAAATGCAGATTTATTTATGAAGACATTTACTTGTAAAAATTACAATCTAAATATCCATTTATAGCAAAGCAGATTGATTACGAGATACCTCCAGCCACAATATGCAACTGCGACTCGCTGGGAAACAAAGGTCTGTATAAGCATTTAGAGATGTAGCATATGTTTAGCGAAAAAAGGATACAAAAGTGATTTGATGTCGATTTCGGCTTTTAAAGTTTTCATACAACTAGACAAACCCCTGTAATTTGAAAGAGTCATGCCCAGGTGATCCCCATTTGCGTGCCAGTCATGTGACCTGGGCAAGTCCCTTAAATCTTTCAGAGCCGGTTCTCTCCAGCGTAAAATAGCGAGAATACCTGGGTGGCTCAGTCGTTAGGCGGCTGCCTTCGGCTCGGGTCGTGGTCCCAGGGGCCTGGGATCGAGCCCCGCATCGGGCTCCTTGCTCGGCGGGAAGCCTGCTTCTCCCGCTACCATTCCCTCTGCTTGTGCTCCCTCTCTCGCTATGTTTCTCGCTGTCAAATAAATAAAATCTTTAAAAAAAAAAAAAAAAAATGGCGAGAATACCAAACGGGGCTGTCGCTGTCTACAAAGGTTCCGGGCTCGCCATCTGCCTGCACGAGAGCAACGAGTTAAAGTGCCAGGCTTCCCGCTGAGCCCGCTCCTGCCCCTCGGGTTGGCTGCGGTTCTCGCCCCTTCTCGGCAGCCAGAGCTTCGAATCCAAACAGCGCCGGGACTGGACTGGACGGGACGGACGAGCCGGGGCGGGGCGGCAGCGACGTTCCTCCAGGCTTCGCCAACCCCTGGCGCACGCGCAGACGGCGACCCCACGGCCAGTCGGCGAGCGAGCGTTTCCCACGCCCAGCGCACGAACCCCGCGCGCCGGGACCCAGTGCGCGCTCGCGGCTCAGCGCCAGTGGGCGGGGCTTGGCGAGGAGCGACGGGTCAGGGCGCCAATCGCGGGGCTGCTCCGCCTTCGGGCTCGGTTTGAAATTCCGCGGTGACCTAACGGCTCGCGGAGCGGCGGCCTGGAGCAACACAGCGGTGTCTTCGGGAGGTTGCTGCGCTCAGCCCCGTGTGGAGGAGGTTTGGGGCCTCGACCGCGGGCTTCTTGGAGCGTCCGCCATGAGGAGAAGGTACGGGCTGCGGAAAGGTCGAGGTCGAGGGGCAGCGGGAGGGAGCGAGCCCCCGTCCCAGGTGCGGGGTCCCCGGGGCGCGGGTGTCACGTCAGCCCGCGCCGAGTGAGGCCCGGGCGCGGCCGGCGGGGTGGGGAGCGCCGAGCTGGCGCCCGGGCCAAGCTCCCCGGGGCGGCGGAGGCGAGGCCTGCTGCGCACCGGCCCCGGTGGCCGCGGGCTCCCGAGGCCCCCGAGCCCCGCCCGCCTCTCAGGTGCTGCTGCTTGGCACCTACGGCCTGTTCGAAGTCCTGCGTCTGTCGGGTTTCTCGCTTCTCTGCAAATAAGGCCGTCAGGTGTTCCAGTTCTCCGTGTCTCCCGCGGGGTCGGGCTGCGGCGCTAACGTTTCAGCGGCCTCGGACGGATAGCCGGGCTGCCTGGCACGTTCAGCAGCTCCGGTGGTGTTCACGACCCCCACGGCCGCGCGGGGGAAGGGGCGGCCGACTTGAAGTAGAGCCAGACTCTCCCGCACACCGAATGTCACTTGTCTCGTATCCCCCCTTTCCCTTCGATTTTCCCAGCTCTTACTGCCAGTTACTGGAAGACTTACCCTATCACCTTTCTTTTGCTCTCAGAATATCAGCTGCAAAAGGGCAGGGATGTCAGTTCTGTTGGAAAATAAGGAAAATACCAGGGCATAGGGCTCCTTTGTTAAGAGCGATCAAAACGTCAACTATTTTCTGAAAGGGGTGGGTGAGGCACCGTGATGATTCATTATTAGTTTGTGGTTACTGGTCAGACTGATTGCTCGGGCGGTTGTGGAAAGTTCTTCCTTCCATAACTACTAATTCCCGATGTTCTTTTTCAAGTGCTTGCCTCCCCGGAGAAAGCGAATGGAGTACAAATTATGGTACCATTGGAAAAAAACAGGGCTTTAAAAATAACTTCAATAAAGTTGTTTTTTAAAAATTTGGCACACAATCTGGGGGTGTTTTTGGTTTGTGACTTAATTGAAAAACAGCCATGTTTACTAATTTACCCAAATTACATTTACAGAATTAAAAGACATGAGATTTGTAGATCTCAGAGCCAGTTAAAACCAAAACAAATGTCTGTACAGTAAACGGACCGCTAGCCTCCAGCAGACAGAGGGGCCACTAACTAAAAGCAGTGTGCGCACAACTGTTATAATGAAAAAGTTAACCATCCCTTGGATTCGATTACTTTAACAGATCTTAGTGGGTCTGTTGGAAAATGGGTGTTTGGAATTACAGATCTTCTAGTTAGAGACCCTTCTCACTTGAATACTGTTTTCTCAAGTTCCACCTTTCACGACATTCATACTAATTCTTCTATCACCCTGACGCCTCTTGCTTTTATTCCTGAGATTAGCCTTAACTTTCCAAAGACAGCTAGTCCCCCTCCTCCCCAGCTCTGCTGCCACCACCCTGGCCCAAGTTGCCACCATTATCTCTTGCTGTGTTCCCTGGCCTTTTAACTGGTCTCCCTGCTTCTGCCTTGTTCTCCTGAAGTTTATCGCCAACACAGGAGCCAAAATCCTCCAGTGACTTCGTACTTTAGAGTAAAAGCCTCTGCCTTTTACAAAGGCCTCTGGAGTCCTACTGTCCTCTACAGCGGTCATCCCAGAGCCCTTGCTGTCTATGGGACCTACCAGGGACCATCCCACCTCAGGCATTGGGATTTGCTCTTCCCTCTACCTAGATCTCTCTTTCCCCACATGCCTCATGACTTGATTCCTTACCTCCCGTAGGTCTTTGCTCAAAGATCACCTCAGGGAAGCCTTACCGTCATTTAATGTAAGATTTGCTTATTTATCACTTTTCTTTTACCATTAGAAGGTAAACTCCAAAAGGGCAGAGATGTCAGTTTTGTTCAGTGCTGAATTCCCAACACTTAGAATGCACCTTGTATATAATAAACATTCAAGTAGTATTTTTGAATTAACAACTTGATGTTTCAAAAAAGTTGTATGATCACAAGATGCCTCAGTGCATTCACTGTGAATAATAATTCTCTTGGTGCAATTATACTGCCTGTAAGTAGATTCAAGTAATTTCCCTAAAAGTACAAATTTGAGATTTTTATTCTTTTTTTTTTTTTTTAAAAGATTTTATTTATTTGACAGAGAGAAACACAGCAAGAGAGGGAACACAAGCAGAGGGAATGGTAGAGGGAGAAGCAGGCTTCCCGCGGAGCAGGAAGCCTGATGCGGGGCTCAATCCCAGGACCCTGGGATCATGACCTGAGCCGAAGGCAAACGCTTAACGACTGAGCCACCCAGGCGCCCTGAGATTTTTATTCTTCTAACACATCACCAAAAAGCTGAGGAAGCGTAGAATAATACCTCCCAAGGACACAAATGGTTGTAAAAAAAGATCCAGTTTTCCCAGTCTCTTGAAACTAAGCCACTGGACTGGAAAAGATCTCAAATGGTCTTTTAAGTGATTTATTACCTTCCATGTAGCATACAGTCTGATGGGTTTTAGGATATTTACAGAGTTGTGCAGTTATCACCAGTCAGTTTTAGAAGATTTTCGTCATCCCTTCAAAAAGCCCATACCCATTAGAGGTCAGTCTCTTTTCCCACCTTCCTCTATCCCCACACCCCAGCCCCACAGAACTACTAATCTTCTGTCTATATGTTTGGTTGTTCTAGATCATATAAATGGAATCCTATGATACATTGTCATTTGCGATTGGCTTCTTTGTCTTGGCATAATGTTTTCCAGGTTTATTGCCAGATAACATTCCATTAGGTAGGTTTATCTCATTTACCTATTCATTCGTTGATGGCCATTTTGGGTTGTCTCTACTTTTTGGCTATTATAAACATTTGTATATGAGTTTTGTGTGGACATGTTTGCATTTCTCTTGGGTCAGTACCTAGGGAAGGGAATTTCTGGGTTATATGGGAACTCCATGTTCAGCTGAGGAACAGCTAGACTGTTTTCCAAGGAGGCCGCACCATTGTGCATTCCCACCAGCAGTGTATGAGGGCTTCCGATTTCTCCACATCCTTGTCAACACTTGTTATTGTCTTTTTTTTTTTTTTTTAAGCTGTCTTTTTTATGATAGCCGTCTTGGTTCCTGTGAAGTGTATCTCTCTGGTTTTGATTTGCATTTTACTAGTGGTCAGTGTGTTTTCACATGCTTATTGACCATTATAGATTCTCTATAGACATTTTCTATAGAGAAGACTATAGAAAGACTATAGAAAATGTCTAAAGACATTTTCTTTGGAGAAATGTCTATTGAGATTCTTTTCCCAGGTGCTAGCTTTTTATGCTTCAGAGAAGTGATCATATACCCTCCGAATGTTTTACAGAGCTAGGCAGCACAGCTTTTAAATCTGTCCGTATGTGAGAGCTTATAAACTGAAGGTGGCTGGGAGTTAGAGGCATAATGAGCCTTTGGTGGGAACTCAAAGTCATTCATTTTACGTTTATTGAACAATTGCTGTGCATTAGGGTCTGGTGAAATGAAGATGGATAAGATCTGGCAGGCCTTGCCCTTGAGTCTGTGGTCTACAGGGTGGATGGGGACCACGGGGGCGGGGGGTATGACTGTGAGGAACCCACAGTTGTCCAAAGAAGGTGATGGCAAGTGCGAGGTACTGTGCAGAAGCACCGTGGTTTGAGCAGCTGAGAGCTACACCCGGCTTGGTGAGTGGCGTGTCTGGAAATGCTCAGGAGTTGGCTTGGCTGGAACCTTAGGGAGCGAGCGGTGAGAGAGATTAAGACAAACATGGAGAGGTTTTGAAAGCCTTTCCTTTGAAAGTGGAACTGTTTCCTGAGAGCAATGGGAAACTTTGAAGGGAGTAGTCCAGCAGAGGACTGATTGGACTTTCTTTTTTTTTTTGGATTTTGTTTTCAAGAGAACCTAGCTGCCCCAGCCTGCCGGTTGGGTGGGGTGGGCCGGGCCAGACTGGAAGAGACTGCAGGGCCCTCCCTGAAGTCGTGCCCCTCAGGGCAGTTGTCCAGTCTGGTCAGGCTCAACACCGGGCTTTTGCATTTAGATTGAATATTGACCACAGATGAAGTCTTGTAGGTTGTTGTTTTTTTTTTTTAAGATTTTATTTATTTATTAGAGAGAGTGAGGCAGAGCATAAAGGGAGGGGGAGAGGAAGAAGCAGACTCCCCACTGAGCAGAGCTCCATGTGGGACTGGATCCTAAGACCTTGAGATCATGACCTGAGCCATCCAGATGCCCATTGTAGCTTATTTTTAATAAAATGCAAAGATTAGGATTTTGATTTATGAATCCTTTTGTCTTAAAATTGGAGTGCTTGGGGAGACTCTGTAGTTAAACTTTAGTTAATTGAGATTAGAATAATTAACATTAGTGATTGAGATTAAATAAATGGCTTAATTACCTGTTCCCATTTCTAAAATGAATGGAGTACAATAAATTCTTTGAAACACTGTTTGCTACCTGGGTATTGATATTGGCCATCTGGTATAGGCTACTGGTGTTTGTGCCAGTTATGCCCAGATTTTGAGACCCCCAAAGACCACCAGGGAGCCGAGTCCAATGCAAAAGCAAAGAGCCTTTATTCGAGCTAGCTTGAGTTCAGTCTCCCACACTCACCGACGCAGCGGCGTGATGTAAAGAAAGAGAGCGAGTTTCAAAAAGCGCAGCAGTTTTATAGGGGGCTTGGTAACAGTTGGTGGGGTGATGCTTGTGGCTTGTGCCGGTTGGCCACAGGCCAGTTGCGCAGTTGGCGAGATGTCCTTTTGCATTTTTTTTTTTTTTGCTAACTCAAACTAACTCAAGGACGGGCTAGACAATATTCTAACATTCTAACATTCTGTGGTTTTTTTTCTCAGGAGTCAGTCATGTGGGGATTATACCCAAGATAGCCGGTGTAGCACAGAACAGAGTTGGCCTTGCTCTGCTCTTTCATTTCCCCCTTGTCTTGTAACTTACGGCTCAATCATGGGACGGATTGCATTTTTATTTCGCCCTTGGTCATTATGGGCTTGTATTGGCCATGTAGGACCATCATCTGGACCACCCCTATGCGTTCCTTAACAAACTGAACTAGCCTATTGACACAAGGGCCGATGGTTAACAGCAGCAGCAGGATTACGAGGGGCCCAGCAAGGGCAGAGATGAGGGTGGTTAACCAAGGGGACCCATTGAGACTCATACCAGGACTGAGATAGTTCTCTTTCTAACTTCCGCTTCTGCAGTCCTTCCCTTATGAGGGCCGTAGATTTTTTTACGACCCCCGAGTGATCAACATAGAAACAACACTTTTCCCCAGGGCTGCACATAGTCCCCTTGCTGCATGAATAATAAGTCTAACCCCCTTCTGTTTTGGAGCACTACTTCTGATAAGGACATGAGAGAGTCCTTGTCATATAGTCGGGCTCCCCAGGTTTTTCCAATTTCCCATCCCGTTGCCTTTTTACCCTGTTCTGTGAAGGATATGCTTACGGGGTTACAGGGGTGGGTGTCACCCCTGTTGCCACCGGACGGATGAGATGGTCGCCTGACAGTGATCAGGTCTCCGGTTTTGGGGGGAGTCCACCAGGTATGCCCTGTCATGACGCACGACCAGGAGGCGCAAAAGTAGTCTGACGCATCCCCACATGGGTCATGAGTGGCTGTCGGGGTCACGGCAGCCATCTGCCCCTCAAGCCTGGTTTCAGCCCGGCCTCTCCTGGGCCAGAGGCAGGATGCTTCTGGCGGCGCTGGCAGCACCTCCGACCCCAGCTCCAGTCTTGAGGGCGGCCTGGCTCCCTTTGGCTGTTAACCCTCCGTCACCCCGCACAGGGCACAGACCTCTGTGAGGAAGGAGGCCGCTGCTGGGCCTCTTCCTCGGCTGCCAGGGTGGGGGCCACTTCCCAGGAGCACCCCAGGAAGGGGGCAGCGGCCCAGTTCAGCTTGGGTTCCGTCTCAGGTCGAGGGCAGGGTCTGGAGCCGGGCGGCCTCGCTCCCATCGACCCCCACAGGGCACACGACTTGTCCCGTCCCAGCTGTGGCCTTTGAGTGGGCACAGGGGAGGGGGCCGGTTTCTTCTGGGGCTGGTCCGAAACTTCAGCTCCTCGGCTCTAGGCCTGGGCTGGGGCGGGAGCTGGAGGGCAGCGGGGAGATCTCTTCACAGTATGGAAAAGGTGGAAGGGAGCACAAAATGGGAAAGTGGGGGGCCTCCGGCCAGAAAACACTGTCAAAGCCAGGTGCGAGGGGCCCTGGGTTTGGCAGGGAGGGGTCTCACCCCTGCCCAGCCTGCTCCCAGAGGCCCTTAGGCCAGTTCCTCCCTGGCAGCTCCTCCAGGTCCCTGTCTGGGGACGGGTTGGGGGGGCCCGGGGGAGGGCCCCGCTGCCTGTCTTCCTCTGCCTCAGCTGGTTCCTCTTTCACCTGCACCTGGTGGCTGTAGTGATGTGGCGTTGGGGTCAGCCAGCCTCGTAGATGGCACGGAGGTGCGGCCAAATGTTTTCATGCGCCTTCTGGAGTTCTCTTAAAGAAAAAGATATTTCTCGATTTTCAAATTCAGCCAGAAGTTCGGCCTTAAGGTTGGGAATGATGGTGGGGCCTACCAAACATGATCTCGTAGGGAGTAAAACCCAGGATGTAAGGGGTGTTTCTTACCTGATAGCGTACGGTAGGAGAGTCACCCAGTTCCCACAGTCTTCATGGCTAATTTGGTAAGGGTCTCTTTTAGGGTTCTATTCATTCTTTCTATTTGCCCTGAGCTCTGGGGCCTATAAGCATAATGTAATTTCCAATTTGCCCCAATTACCTTGGCTACTGCCTGCATTACCTGCGAGATAAAAGCTGGCCCGTTGTCTGATCCAATCAGGTAGGATGGGTAGGATGGGCAGGATGTCTTCCAGCAGCTTCCTGGTCACCATCTGAGCCGTTTCATGCTTGGTTGGGTATGCCTCTACCCAGCCAGAGAAGGTGTCTATAAACACTAAAAGATATTTAAACCATACTTCCCTGGTTTAACTTCAGTGAAGTCTGTCTCCCATCGGTGAACCAGGTGACCTCGTCCTCTGGAAGGGGCCGGTCGGTCACGTCCTTCTGGAGCCCATGTACTTGTTGCAGTCATGTAGTGGAGTGTCTCGGTTGGGGTCGGGCAGCAAAGTTGCGGGGTCGAGGGCCACACTGGAGTGAAACCTCACTCTTGGTGGGTTGAGTAAGAGGCTTTGATAATGAGTCATACATGCGTTGCTTATTCATCTATCAGGAGGCTGCTTCAGGACTCCCTCAAAGGCATGGGAGGTCGTGATCCAGATCTCCTGTCCTAGGGTCAGTTTGTCAGTGTCCTTGACCAGGAGTGCTGTTGCCACATTAATCCTTAGGCATGGAGGCCAACCGGCAGCCACTGGGTCTAGCTTCTTGGACGGGTAAGCTACCAGGAGGTTCCAGGGGCCCAAGGCTTGAGTTAGAATCCCTTTTGCTATTCCCTTGTGTTCGTCTACAAAGAGGTGGAAGGGTTTCATAATGTCTGGCAGGCCCAAGGCTGGGGCATTTAGGAGGGCTTTTTTTAATTGATTAAATGCAGCCTCTTCTTTCTCAGTCCATTCGAACACCTTCCCTTCCTTGGTAGCTTCATATAGGGGCCTGGCAATTTCAGCAAACCCCGGTATCCAGAGGCGGCAGTAGCCGGCCGATCCTAGGAATTCCCTTATTTCTCTCCAGGAGGTGGGGGTAGGGATCTTCAGGATGGTTTCTTTTCTGGCATCTGATAACCGCCGTTGTCCGCCCTCCAAGACGTATCCCAGGTAGCTTACCTTCTCTTTGCATATCTGAGCCTTTTTTGCGGATGCTCGGTGTCCTAAGGCCCCCAAATGGCTAGCAGAGCCTGGGTTCCGCGCTCACAGTCCTCGGCTGTGTCAGCAGCAATCAGGATGTCATCTATGTACTGTAGGAGGGTTAGGCCAGGGTGTTCCCTTCTGTACTCACCCAGCTCCTCGTGTAGCGCCTCGTCAAAGATGGTGGGCGAATTTTTGAACCCCTGAGGCAGCTGCGTCCAGGTGAGTTGTCCACTGTAGCCCTCTTCCGGATCATGCCATTCGAAGGTGAACAAGGGTTGGCTTTGGGGTGCTAGTGACAGACTGAAGAAAGCGTCTTTTAAATCTAGTACCGTGTACCAGACCTTGGAGGGGGCCAGGGAGCTCAGGAGATTATGTGGGTTGGGGACCGTTGGGTGCATGTCCATGACTCTTTTATTTACTTCCCGGAGGTCCTGCACCGGTTGGTAGTCATTTATGTGAGGCTTTCTAACTGGCAGCAGGGGGGCGTTCCAGGCAGATTGGCAAGGAATTAGGACCCCTAGTCTCCATAGTCTCTGGATGTGGGGCTGGATCCCCTTCTGGGCCTCCTGAGACATGGGGTACTGCTTGATCCTTACTAGACCTTCTCCTGGCTTTAGCTCTACTAGGACTGGGTTCCTGTGAGTGGCTAATCCTAATCCCCCCATCTCTGCCCAAACTGTGGGGAATTCTTGTAGCCATCTGTCCATGTCATCCCTTATTGGAGACGCCTTTTGGTGGAGGCAGTACTCATCTAGTCTCAGGGTTAGGACCTGAATGGGGTGGCCTTTGTCGTTGGTGACCTGTAGCCCCCCTTGTCTGAAAGTTATCTGAGCTCCAATTTTGGTCAGTAAGTCCCACCCTAACAGTAGGTAGGGTTATTCTGGTATTACCGTGAAGGAGTAGGATACCCGGCCCGTTCCCAAATCTACTGTTCTTCGGGTGGTCCATGAACACTGGTTCACACCAGTTGCCCCTTGTACCCAGGACCTCTTGTTTGTTAGTTTTCCTTTTGGTGCGCAGAGGACTGAATGTTGCACTCTGGTGTCAACAAGGAAGTTAATAGGGGTCCCCTCCACTTTTAGGGTTACCCTGGGCTCAGGGAGGGGGTCCAAACCCCAACACCCCTAGTCCCTGAGTTCATCTAGCTCCAAGATTTTCTTGGTGCCGGCCTTTGTTGCCTTTTCCGGGCATTCCCGGGCCCAGTGTCCCATTTCCTTGCAGTAGTTGTATTGACCCTTCTGCAGCCTCCGCCTCCCTCCTTGGGTAGTCTGCTTACCTTTTTGGTTGCTCGCAAGCTGCCGGGGGTGGCGGTCTCGTTCGTCAGGAGAGTCAGCGGTTGTAGCTAGTGAGATTCTGGCCAGGTCTCGAGTCTGTTTACTGCTGGCGGCCGCCGCAGCGTGAGCCTGCTTATCCTCCGGAGACTCCTTGTTATTGTATACCTTTTCAGCCACTACCCGTAGATCTTGTAGGCCTTTTTTTCCCTAACCTATCTATTTTCTGCAGTTTTTTTTTTTTTTTAATATCTGCAGCAGACTGATTTACAAAGGCCATGATAACAGCTGCCTTGTTTTCAGGAGCCTCTCGATCTATGGGGGTATAGGTACGAAATGCCTCCATAATCCGTTCTAAAAAGGCAGCTGGAGATTCATTTTTTTCCTGCCGTACATTCCCTACCTTGGCCAAATTGGTTGGCTTCCTGGCAGCCATTCGGAGACACCCCCCCCCCCCCCACCATTAGAGTCTGGTGGTAAACCCGGAGTCTCTCCTTACCTTCTGCCGTGTTGAAATCCCATTCAGGCTGAGTTAAAGAGAAAGAGGTATCTATCTGAGCCTGGTTGGTGGTAGGATTCCCATCCACGCCCGGAACTAATTTTCGGGCCTCATTGAGGATC
>CM053609.1:3181157-3209851 GCA_028646535.1 Procyon lotor | reverse complement strand
TGGGGGTTATACCCAAGATAGCCGGTGTAGTACAGAACAGAGTTGGCCTTGCTCTGCTCTTTCATGCCAAAGCTTTTCTTCATCTAGGAGAGGCAACCCTTTGTTTTGTTTTGTTTTTGATAGGCAACCTTTAAATTGGGATTTCTTGGCTAGAGAAATGTCTTAGATGTGAAAATATTCTTGGAGATCTAGGCCAGTAACTGGTAGAACCACTGAATACCTGGGGGCAGAAAGGGCGCCCAGGAGAGCCTTGAGCCTCCCATTTGTAGATGGCACACGAAGAGATTACGTGTCTTGTTGGAGGCCTCACTGCTGACTGGTGGCAAAGCACATCCACCTTCTAGTTTCTATGGTGCCAGAGCAGTGTCTTTGTTAGCCATTTGTACCTAAGAAAGAGAAAATTTCTGTTTTTTGAATGTTATGTGAAGCAGACTAATGGTTAGCATTTTTTTTTTAAAGATTTTATTTATTTGACAGAGATCACAAGTGGGCAGAGAGGCAGGCAGAGAGCCCGATGCGGGGCTCGATCCCAGGACCGTGAGATCATGACCTGAGCCGAAGGCAGAGGCTCAACCCACTGAGCCACCCAGGCGCCCCTACGGTTAGCATTTTTAAAGTAAACTTTTTAAGATAAATTAGAAGGTGCCCAGTTAAATTTGTATCAGATAAACAATGAATTTTTTTAAAATAAACTTTTTGTAATTGAAGAATAGCATACAGAAACATGCATAAATCCAAATGCCAGCTCAATTCTCACAAAGTCGGCACACACCTACGTAACCAGTGCTCCTTGTATCCTCGCCCAGTCACCACCTCCCAGGATAATGGCGACCACTGTCCTGACTGCTGAAAGCATACCTTGGTTTTGCCTGTGAATTTTATATAAATGGACTCACATGGTGATATATGCTTGTCTCGCTTGTTTCATTCAAACTGTTTTTCCTTTTCTAACCCCAGCTTTTTGGTTTTGTTTTTTTTTGGTTTTTTTTTGGGGTTTTTTTTTTTTTTTTTACATTAGTTTTGTTTTAGCTCCCTTTCGTAAAGATTTAGTTTATTTATTTATTTATTTGGGGAGAGAGAGAGAGAGAGAGCGAGCATGCATGGGTGGGAGAGAGGAGCAGAAGGAGAGCGAGAATCTCAAGCAGACTGAGCTGATCCAGGAGCCTGAGGCGGGGCTTCATCTCACAACCCTGAGATCATGACCCTACCTAAAATCAGATGTCAGATACCCAACCGACTGAGCCACCCAGGGGCCTCTTAACCTCTTTTTTTTTTTTAGATTTGAGGCATAATTTGCATACAGTAAAATTAACTCATTTTACTTGAATAGTTTGAATTTTGGGAGTTGTATACAGTTAGGTAATCACTGTCAAGATCTAGGACCATTCCGGGGCGCCTGGGTGGCTCAGTCATTAAGCGTCTGCCTTCGGCCCAGGTCAGATCCTAGGGTCCTGGGATCGAGCCCCGCATCGGGCTCTCTGCTCTGCAGGAAGCCTGCTTCTCCCGCTACCACTCCCTCTGCTTGTGTTCCCTCTCTCGCTGTGTTTCTCTCTGTCAAATAAATAAAATCTTTAAAAAAAAAAAAAAAAAAGATCTAGGACCATTCCATCACTGTAAAAAAGTTTCCTTGTGTCTTTTTGCACTTGATCTCCTGCTCTGATCCCGGGCTTTCTTTCACTATAGTTTTGTTTTTCTAGAATTTCATAAAATGAAACCCTATAGTATGTCGTCTTTTGGCATTTGACTTCTTTAATTTAGCATCGTTCACCATAATGTCGCTGAGACTTCCCATGATGTGAGCCATTGCTGTATTATTCCGTGGTAGGAATATACTGTTTATTCTGTTGGTGGACATCGGGTTGCGTGTAAGGCTGTTATGAGTAGAGCTGCTCTGGCCCTCCCTGTGCGCGTCTTTACCCCGTACGTGTTCGATTCTGCTGGACCTTCGAGGTTCGGCTTCAGCGGGTGCTGCAGCAGGTGTCACGCTGGTCCAGTTTCCACTCCAGACCAGTAGTACGGGGAGTCCCGGTTCTTCTGTCTCCTCACCAACACTTGATGTTCGTCTTTTATAATTTTACCTATTCCGTTAGTCAGTAGTAGTGACTTAAGAACAACCAAATTGTAATAAGTTGCCAGCTGTTTTATAGGAGTTTCTCATGAAGCAGGCTCTTGTGTTTGGTAGAGTTTGTTTTGTCTGGTTTATCTTTTCTTTTTAAGTAATCTCTACACTGAGCGTGGGGCTCGAACTCACAGTCCTGAGTTCAAGAGTCCTATGTTTTGCTGACTAAGCCAGCCAGGCGCCCCGGTTTTCTTTATAATTCTGTGTTGTCCTGCCATAGATAGAATTGCTGATGAAAGTCCCGATTCTGAGTATTCCTGAGAGGACTGCATTTCCGGGGCACCTGGGTGACTCGGTTGGTTGAGCATCCAACTCTTGATCTCAGGTCAGGTGTTGATCTGGGGGTCATGGGTTCAAGCCCCATGCTGGGTGTGGAGCGAGGACTTGGAGAAGAGCAAGGACTATTGGTTTTTATTGGTTAGGTGGTGTTCTTAGGATTATTAGGATGAGCTTTTTTTTTTTAATGTTAAAAAAAGAAGAAAGATTGATTTTCCACAGTGTAAGGCGATACTGAATTTTGCTTTGCAGGTGTTGCTGTGTTTCCGAGGAGAGAGGTTAAAGCTGAATGAATGCTTGTTTTCAATTTGTTTTAGCCTGAGGCCACTGAGAATCTAGTCTGTTTAGTTTTGTAAATACTGCTTTTTTAGTCTGGAGGCAGTGGCTCATGTTACTGGCATCCTCTTGCTTTTCAGTGAGGTGCTGGCGGAGGAGTCAATAGTATGTCTCCAGAAAGCTCTGAATCACCTGCGGGAAATCTGGGAATTAATTGGGATTCCGGAGGACCAGCGGTTACAAAGAACTGAGGTTGTGAAGAAGCACATCAAGGTGAGTCGGGCCTTCTGGTCTGTTTGCAGTGGGACAGCAGTGCGGTTCCTGGTGTCCCGTCAGAGAGAACCGGGGAGGGACACTGGGTCTGCACAGGCTCTTCTGTGTCCTTTCTTAAGAATTTGTAATTATGAAGGCTTTGGTGTTGTTGGTTTGGGGTTTTTTTTTCTCATCGACCTCAGTCTTTTATGGGACTTTTTTCTCTCTTGTAGGACCTCCTGGATATGATGATTGCTGAAGAGGAAAGCCTGAAGGAAAGGCTCATCAAAAGCATTTCCATCTGTCAAAAAGAGCTGAATACCCTGTGCAGCGAGTTACATGTCGAGCCCTTTCAGGTACGCGGTGGGGCCTCAGGGGCTTCTGCTTGGTCCGGGATTTAGGAAGGAACTCTGACTTGGGGCTGCAGGTGGAAGATTTCCTTGTAGAATCTTGGCCATAGAAAGTGGGGAGAATTTACCACCTAGTTAATTTGTTCCAGCAACTTCCACTTATGTAAAGGGTTTGCCCTGTTGAGAGGTGGAACAGCTAGTAAGTGCTACAGCCCTTCGATCAAAAACAGCTTCCGCGGGGCGCCTGGGGGGCTCAGTGTGTTAAAGCCTTTGCCTTCGGCTCAGGTCATGATCTCAGGGTCCTGGGATCGAGCCCCGCGTGGGGCTCTCTGCTCAGCGGGGAGCCTGCTTCCCCCTCTCTCTCTGCCTGCCTCCCCCTCTCTCTCTGCCTGCCTCTCTGCCTACTTGTGATCTCTCTCTCTCTGTCAGATGAATAAAATCTTTAAAAAACAAACAAACAAAAACAACAGCTTCCTCTTGCTATCATTTTGCAGGGCATATAACTTTTTTTTTTTTTTTTTACTCTAAGGAAAAGGTAGGTATAGATGGTATTATGCTATTCTTTCTCTGAGAAATGAAAAGCACTACCTAAAAAGCAAAAGTGACTAGTGATACAAGGGAAAGACCTGCCTTTGTGGTTTTTCTCCTACCCAGTAGCGCTGTACCACGGAGCCAGCCCGAACGGGGAGCAGAGTCACAGCGAGAGCAGCAGGAGGAGCCGTGTGCCCGGCTGGGGGGTGCTGGTTGACGGTCTAGCACAAGGCGGGGCTTGAGGGAGGGGACCAGCAAGGACGAAATGAGTGACAGACAGGATAGGGGTGCAACACGTGTCCCTGGGGAGGACCAGTAAAAACAGTGGTGGGATCATAAAAATGAAAAGCACCGTGGAGCTCGGGAAGACGATTCGGATAGCTGTGAATGCAGGCCCAGCACACGATGGCTGTAAGATTCTGGGATCCTCTCTGTTCCAGCAAGAACTACCTGGGTGTCTAGGAGGGAGTTTCTTCCTTTTCCTTTCCCTTCTTCCTTTCTTTCAAAAGATTTTATTTATTTATTTCCGAGAGAAAGCACAAGGGAGGGAGGGGCAGAGGAAGACAGAGAAGCAGGCTCCCCGCTAAGCAGGGAGCCCAATGCAGGGCTCCATCCCAGGACCCTGGGATCATGACCTGAGCCGAAGGCAGACACTTAACTGACTGAGCCACGCAGATGTCCCCGGAGACCGCCTTTAAAGGGTTAAGGATAATTCATACCTGGTAGCCAAGAGCAAGCAGGCAGATGATAACATTAGTGGAATTTTGGAATTTACAGAAATGGCATATATATCATTGATTTCATTTTATTTTTTAAAAGATTTTATTTATTTGACAGAGACACAGCGAGAGAGGGAACACAAGCAGGGGAAGTGGGAGAGGGAGAAGTAGGCTCCCCTCGGAGCAGGGAGCCTCATGTGGGACTAGATCCCAGGACCCTGGGATCATGACCCCAGCCAAAGACAGGCGCTTAAAGACGGAGCCACCCAGGCGCCCCTATCTCATTGATTTTAAACAAATAGTTTGTTTAGTGTTGTATTTTTTTTTTTAACTTTCAGTGTGAAATTAGGTGAGAAGTTAGATATACAATGATATATCTTCCTCAGATCACATGACAGTCTTTATTCACCAATGCTGAATAAAATTGTATAAATTTTTAAGTCCTATACCTGCCACTTTTTTCCCTCTTGTTAATATGTTGAAGTAGAGCAAAGACTGTTGATTTTTATTGGTTAGGTGATGTTCTTAGGGTTATTAGGGTGAGCATCACGTTTTGAACTAGACCTACTATGCAATAGCTAACTCAAAGCAAGCTTTCCAATCACTTTTCACCTCTTGCAGAAGTGTCCTGGTACCTTTCCTTATTCGAGACCTTTCTTAGGGAACCCTCTTTGTGCCATATTTTTTTGGCCATGAGTTGACTTATTTGTAAGTTTAACTAAAAGTCTGTCATCCCAGGGGCACCTGGGGACGTCTGTGTGGCTCAGTGGATCAAGTGTCTGCCTTTGGCTCAGATGATGATCCCAGAGTCCTGGGATCGAGTCCCACCTCAGGATCCTTGCTCAGCGGGGACTCTGCTTCTCTCTCTGTCCTTCACGTGTGCGCATGCTCTCTCGCTCTTTCTCTCTCTCAAATAAACAAATCTTTAAAAAAGGCGGGGGGGCCTGTCATCCTAGCCCTCTTCCTTTGTCTTTCTCTTCATTTGAAGAGATCCACGTGGAACCTTCTCACAATGGTACACTGTCTCCTGCAGGAAGAAGGAGAGACGACCATCTTGCAGCTAGAAAAGGATTTGCGCACTCAGGTGGAACTGATGCGAAAACAGAAAAAGGAGCGAAAACAGGAACTGAAACTACTTCAAGAACAAGATCAAGAGCTGTGTGAGATTCTTTGCGTGCCCCACTATGACGTCGACAGCACCTCGGTTCCCAGCTTAGAAGAGCTGAGCCAATTCAGACAGCACGTGGCCACGTTGAGGGAAACAAAGGTAAGTGCTTGCATCCATACTTCCTAAAAGTCAGTTTTGACTTTCCTGGAGGTACTTGTCATCATTTTATTTTATAGGCATCGAGACGTGAGGAGTTCGTCAACATAAAGAGACAGATCATCCTGTGTATGGAGGAACTAGATCACACCCCAGACACGAGCTTTGAAAGAGACGTGGTGTGCGAAGACGAAGATGCCTTTTGTTTATCTCTGGACAATATCGCAACACTACAAAAGTTGCTCCGGCAGGTAACAACCACTCAGCGTATGGCCCTGGTTCTCCAAGTGTCCGCAGATTTGAAAGAACTGACGGTTTTTTCCTTCAGTCTTAAATAAGCCAGTGTAAGTTAAGAGAATGAGGGAGGATAGAGATAGTAAACGATATATAACCCTGGGGGGAGTGTTTGTCTTTTTTTTTTTTTTTTTTTTAAGAAAAAAATTTGTGGCTCTAAAAATGAAATTTTGGATGAAATACTAATATTAGTCATGTGAATTAGCTTATTAGTATTTTATTTTTTTAAATTAAAAATCTGAATCCTAATTCTTAGGGTTTGAGATCCTACCATAATGGCAGCCTTACAGTTTGTGTTCAGAAGTCATGAAAACACACTTCTTCACAATCTAGTAAAAGTGCTGCTTCTCCGTGTGGGTCCAGACATTTCTTTGCGGGAAGCCACAGGCTGGCCTTCTTTGTGCTGCTATCTTTGCCATAACCATTGGCTCTCCTTGCTACAGCTGGAAATACGAAAATCACAAAATGAAGCAGTGTGTGAGGGTCTGCGAGCTCAGATCCGAGAGCTCTGGGACAGGTTGCAGATTCCTGCAGAAGAGAGAGAAGCTGTGGCCACGGTTATGACTGGGTCAAAGGCCAAGGTCAGGAAAGCGGTAAGAAATCCAATGGGCACTGGGTCAGCAGTCTCTACGAGTGTCAGGCATGTTGTCTTCAACACCGTCTGCCTTGAGTGAGCCTGTTTTTTGTTTTGTTTTAAAGATTGAGAGAGAGAAAGAGTGCAAACACTTGTGCAGAGTGTGTAAGAACATGAGTGGGGTGGAGGAGGGAGAAGCAGACTCCCCACTGAGCAGGGAGCCTGATGCAGGGCTCGATCCCAGGACCCCGGACCACACGAGCCACCCAGGCGCTCTGCGAACCTATTTTTAAGACGAGCATTAGACAAGGGTGGCCGTAGCCTGCTTGTCTTCTGTCCTGTGTGTACATTTCGTAGGTTTCTGGCTGCCATGCTATCAGTGTTATAAAAAGTGTTGATTAGGGCACCTGGGTGGCTCAGTGGGTTGAGTGTCCAGCCGTTGATTTTGGCTCAGGTCATGATTTCAGGGTTGTGGGATCAAGCCCTATGCCCAGCTTGGAGCCTGCTTGGGATTCTCTCCCTCTCTGCTATTATGTGCGTGCGTTCTCTCTCTCTCAAAAAAAAGTGTTGATTGACCTCTGTGACTTTATGTTACGCTGTAATTTTATTTAAATGGGGTGGGGGATTGGGGGGGCCTTTGAACTTTTGTACTCCTACGTGAAAGTACGCGTACGGCAAGCCCCTACCAAGTCTCTTCGTTACAGCTGCAATTGGAGGTGGATCGGTTGGAGGAACTGAAGATGCAAAACATGAAGAAAGTGATTGAGGCGATTCGGGTGGAGCTGGCTCAGTACTGGGACCAGTGTTTCTACAGCCAGGAGCAGAGACAGGCTTTTGCCCCTTACTATGCTGGTTAGTGCACAGACGGCGGTCTTGCTGTGGCTTCCTCACTTGTCTTTAGATGAGGGCAGACGTTCACCCGCACATATTTCCTCTGCTGCCCTTTCAAGCCATTCCCGTATAATTAACATTTGCAAATGCTACTAGGAAATAAAGGGCCTTGATTGCCGAAGGAGTAAATCACCGTAGCCTAGAGTTGAGGCTCGAGTCTGCCGGGGGCTTACTCCATGCCAGGGGCAGTCAGGCCCTTAACACTATCGTCTCACTTAATCCTCACCTCAACAGATGAGGACATGAAGGCCCCTAAGTGTTCAGCAACTTAACCCAGAGCCCCATGGCAAGTAACTAGCAGAGCCCACACTTGAGCCATGGAGTCGGTCCCCCGCAGCTCAGTGGACTAGTCTGAGCTGAGTACAAAGATGATAGTGTACTGGTTCTAGACACTTTCTGTGAGCAGGACGGAAAGGAAGACTGAAGGAAACCTAGACACGGAGCACACCCTAGCCCCTTATGCCCTACCCCCCCAGACTGATGACAGAGCTGGCTTTATCATCCACAATATATACTTACTCATGCATCACTTTTACTATAAGGAAGAAAAACCGATTGCCACTGTTGGAGGAGGAGGGATGAGTACATTGGGCTACGAAACCCTAGAGGAATTTTTTAAAACTACTGGGCCTGTATCTTGCAGAGGACTACACGGAGAGTCTGCTCCAGCTTCATGATGCTGAGATTGTGCGGTTAAGAAGCTACTATGAGGCTCACAAAGAGCTCTTTGAGGGTGTCCAGAGGTGGGAAGAAAGCTGGAGGCTTTTCCTGGAGTTCGAGGTACCACCCGGCTTCTGTTTCCCTAGAGCGCAGTCGAGTGTTCGGGCCTGCGGTGCAGAGTCCCAATCCACGCTGTTCTCAGCCTGGCTTCGTCACTAAGTCCCCGAGTAACTGCCAACCCATCCGCTTGTGGATCTGTGGGAACACAGAAGAACAAAAGTAATGCCTTCAGTGCGGTAGAATTCCTGGTAAAGAAGGCAGAGGTAGAGGATGCAGGGCGGTGTCCCAGGCTTCTCCCCACCATGGCTCTCCCCACTAAGGGCTGGGGACCTCAGGTTCAAGGTGACTAGAGCTCCCCCGGTAGCACGTGAAGCACCGCCCCTCCAGCCCCTCTGCTTGCGGGCCACACCCGCTGCCACAGACAGACTCGGGGGCTCCGCGCCAGGGAAGGGACCAAGGAAAGGGAGGACGCAGGCAGGCCAGGCAGTTACTGTTTGCTACCGGCCCCGCTTTTGCTGTCTGCTCAGAAAGTTGTCTGGGTATCAGGGCACATTTCTCTCGTCTGAATTCCTTTTCCTCCGACAGACCTGGCACTCACAGCTTTCCTCAGAGCTTTTCCAAGCTCAGGGCTGGGACTCGGATGCGCAGACGAGACCTGTAGGGCACATGGCCACTCATTTCAGAGCTCGGAAGGGGCCGTTAGATAATCTGAGTTCAGCTCCTTCAAGGTTCCAGGAGGGGAAGGAGGACTCAGTAGGGGGAGCTGTTGAAGGACAGATGTCCCAGTCCTCGGCTACTCCCTAACCTGTGTGTGGAAGCCAGAAGGAAGAGTAGCAAATGTCAGTAAAGAGCCAGATGAGTAAGTCTTACTGACACGCCAGGATTTAGGGAAAAGTAAGAAACGAATTACTATCCCCTTTAATTAGTGTTTATTGGCAGTCACCAGTCAAGTGATCTGAAAGGCAAATAATTTCTTTATAAGCTTTGCCCTCAAATTGTCAAAATTGTTTCTAAAATTTTCTGATGAGCTCCAATTTTTGAGTGTATAAATCTAATTTCTAATGTACAAATTACTTAAACTACTGTCCTTATATTTTGTATACACGATACAGTAACAAAAAACAGAAAAGGAGAAGCCTAACACTTTACATGTTTACTTGCCTATTTGGGGAGTGTTAATTTCATCAAAAACAGATTATAAACCTCCTAACTGGGCACATTTAAGCTGCATCGTCAATATGCTAGAAGTGAGTGGGCAAGTGGGATGCCACCACCAAGCCTCCCGAGTACGGACCCCCCTTGTCGCTCCACGTATCTCATTCCCTATAGGTGACAAGTCATCTTTGACATCTGAACCAAGGAAGGGAGCCAGTGACATTGTGCATTACATATTAAAGCCTATCTTTTATTTTTTTAAAAGTATTTATTTGGGGGGGGAGGCTGAGGGAGCAGAGCTCAATCCAGGACCCTGTGATCAAGACCTGAGCCAAAGGCAGACCCTTAACCCCTGAGCCATCCAGGTGCTCCCATCCTACTTTTAGATTAAAAAGGAAACGTTTCCTACAGGCCGATGGGTGATCGTGCATGTGCCTGCGGTGCTTACGCCCCGCTCGGGTCCGAGAACATCACCGCCTCTCACTGCTGACCGTGGATGGGAATGCGAAACTGAGTCTCTCTAGTATCTGCCCGTTTATGAGAGCAAGGAATCCTAGCAGTGGGTACTGGTCTGAGCCGCTCAGGGCTGCCTCTAATTAAAAGGTATTTTTCACAGAGAAAAGCTTCAGATCCAAGTCGATTTACAAACCGTGGAGGAAATCTTCTAAAAGAAGAAAAGCAACGAGCCAAGCTTCAAAAAACTCTCCCCAAGGTAACATCGCCACTAAGAGTTTTTAGTGCTTGGCTACAGAATACCTTACTCTTTTGTATACTCTTTGCTTTGAATTGTCTTGCCCCAGGACGGTCCCCCAAGGTTAGGCAAGGGCGGTAAGTACATACGGGGGCCTTGGTGGTGGAAGCCCCTGAATATCAAGGTTCCTTAGCTTTCTCGGCTGCCATGGCAAAGTGCCACAGACTGCGGGGCTCCAACAGACATTTGCCTTTTCATAATTCCCGAGGCTAGAAGTCTAAAATCAAAATATCAGTAGGGCTGGTTTCTTCTGCGGCCTCTGACTCGTGGATGACCTGCCTTCTTTCTGTAGCGATGTCCAGCTTTTCTCTTAAAGCCACCGGGCTTGTTGGACTAGGACCCACCCGAATGACCTCATCCCCCCTCCCAATGACTTCATTTTAACTTCATTACCTGTATGTCCAAATAAAGCCACATTCTGAGGTACTGGGGGAGGTAGGAGTTAAACATGAATTTGGGGAGGATACAGTTCCGCCTATAACATAAGGCAAGCTTTTGAGAAAGTGCTGTGGGCTTCTTTACTGGTTTTTTGGGTTTTTTTTTTTTTTTAAAGATTTTATTCATTTATTAGTGTGCAGGGTGGTGGGATAGGGAGAGGAAGGAAGCAGACTTCTTGCTGAGCGAGGACCCCAACATCAGACCCAGTCGCAGGAGATCATGACCCAAGCCAGAGGCAGACGCCCAACTGACTGAGCCACACAGGCACCCCTACCATCGTCTATTTTAATAGTAGTAATTGTTAGCATTTATTGAATTAAATGCCAGATAATGTTGCAAAGTACTTTTTATTAATTCATTTAGTTGTCACAACATCCTTATGAGGTTACTGTCGTTTCCGTTTTTACAGATGAGGAGACGCCCTGAGAGCCTCAGCAACTTGCCCACCTTTTCATAGCCAATCAGGAGTAGATTCTGGAGGGGAACCCAGAGAGTGGTGCCCTGAGCTCACACTGCTCATCTTCCCCAGGGCTGCCTCTGGCTTAGTCACCAAAACCCCAGTTAGACTCTGGGTTCTTGCCTTTCTCTGCCTCATGTGTGTTCGGGATAAACCATCCCTAGGCTTTGCCTTCTGGTCACTCTGACCTGTACCCTCGGGGGTCCAGGGACTTGATGTCCGGCTCATGGTGCTCTGGGGCGGGGTCCTCCTTTGGGAGAATCATTTCATTCGGGCTTCATACCAGAGATTTGAAGTAAGTGGCGTGTCCTTGTCTATGATTCCAGTTGGAAGAGGAGTTGAAGACACGGATTGAAATGTGGGAGCAGGAGCACTCGAAGGCATTTATGGTGAACGGGCAGAAATTCATGGAGTATGTGACGGAGCAGTGGGAGATGCATCGACTGGAGAAGGAGCGAGCCAAGCAAGAGAGAGTGAGCGAGCTCCGTGGGGGACGGGGACCCTGGGAATGCCAGCAGCCAGGGTCTGCCGGGGGGCGGTGGCTGGGGAGGTCGCCCTGGGTACGGGGCCTGGGCGCTCCATCTCGGGCCTCTTCCCTTCCTGAGATTTAGCGCTCTTGCTTCTTTCACACAGCAACTCAAGAACAAGAAGCAGACGGAGACGGAGATGCTGTATGGCAGTGCTCCCCGCACCCCCAGCAAGCGGCGGGGACTGGCACCCAACACGCCGGGCAAAGTGCGCAAGGTGAGCACGGGGCTCTGCGAACCGCTCCTGAGGCCGCCCCCCGCCCCGCAGGTGGGAAAGGGTTTTTTGGGCCTTTGAGGTTGGGTTCCTCTAAACGTAGGAACAGAAGACTACGCTTGCCCCAGCAGCGACTCGATAATGACAGTCACAGACTGGTCAGGTCAGAGAGGTACCTGCTGCTGAGGTCTGGGGTGAAACTCGGGGTCGTCGTCCTGCGTGTTGAGGAAATGGAATATTCAGTGCTCCTTCAGCTCTGGAGCAGGAAAGCGGGAGGACTGTAACCTTGTCTTTGGGAAACGAAGTAGAGCTTTACTTCCTTTCTCTTTCCTCAGCTCATATTTTATAACCTATAAATAGTTTAAGAATCACCTGCAGGGGCACCCGGCTGGCTCCGTCATTGGAACAAGCGACTCTTGATCCCGGGGCTGGGAATTGCCTCTTGCCCCTTCGTGTTCCCTTTGCGCCCCCACAGCCCGTGGCAGCCACGGCCTTGCTGTCACCACTTTGCATTTTTTTTTTTTTTTTTTAAGATTTTTATTTATTCATTTGACAGAGAGATGGCAGGCAGCGAGAGACAGGGAAGCAGGCTCCCCACTGAGCAGAGAGCCCCATGGGGGGGCTCGATCCTAGGACCCTGGGGTCATGACCTGAGCCAAAGGCAGAGTTAACCCACTGAGCCACCCAGGTGCCCCTAGTTTGCATTTTCAAACGTTTTACATGCGTGCGATGACAGTCTGTATTCCTTGATGGTCTAGCTTCTTTGGTGTAGTGTAATTCTTGTGAGGTTCATCGATGTTGCTGCATAGGTAACAGGTCTCTCCTTTTTCATGGGGACCGGTGTTCCACTGCACAATTCGACCATGGTTCACTGATGCACTTGTGGATGCCCGTTGGGCTTGAGGCCTTTGTGTGGATAGCTGCATTCATTCATAATATGGTAGATTTAGAAGCAAAATGGCTATATATTTATAGTTCAGTCGGGACAGAAATCTGCTTTGAACACTTATCACAGGTTTCCTCAAAGCTCTTAACCATGGAAACCATCTTCGACTTTTCCTCTATTCCCTTCTCTGTAGTGTAGGGCTGGGCTGCCGAGCACGTTAAATATGTCCTGTTCTTCCGTCCTCCTCCTCAGCTGAACACCACCACCATGTCCAATGCGACGGCCAACAGCAGCATCCGGCCTGGCTTTGGGGGGACAGTCTACCGTTCCCCCGTGTCTCGACTTCCACCTTCTGGCAGCAAGGTTAGTACGCTCTGCACACTAGGACATCAACACAGCTCCGGCCTGTTTGCCCAGGGGCCCTACCTGCTTATTCCCGTTTCTAAGATCCCTGGATTCAGTTTGCATTGAGATGCTGAGAGTAAGCCAGCTTACCTGTCAAAAAAAAAAAAATTCTGAACCCCAGTAATATCATGGGAATCACTGGGATCTAATTCTGGGGCCCCAGTTCTAGCTTGGCCTGCAGCTGCTGACAGAGGCCCCTGGGCGTGGGCCTCAGTGTGCGCACCTGCAGAGACGTAGGTGTCTCTCAGGCCTTCCACAGACGGGGCTCAGGACAAAAATCATACATCTTTTAAAACCACAAGTAGAGACACGAATAACAAGGCACGACGAGCATGACGAGCAGGTCTCTCTGGTCTCTGCAGCCAGTCGTCACTTCCACTTGTTCGGGGAAAAAAAACCCCCGCGCGGGGAGGCCCGGAGCCAACAAGGAGAACGTGGAGCTCAACGGCAGCATCCTGAGCGGTGGGTACCCCGCCGCGGCCCCCCTCCGGCGCAACTTCAGCATTAACTCTGTTGCCAGCACCTATTCTGAGTTTGCGGTAATTCACCTTTTCTGCTATCTACCAGTCCCTGGGGAGCACACAGTTGGGGCAGGGTGGGTTTCTTCCCAAGGGCACCCAGATGATCAGGACAGCTCTTTGGAGGCTGAGAATCCCTTTCCTGCCTTGACTGTGGGGTCGGGTGGTTTAAGGGCATATGTAAGAAGGAAGGCGGCAGCAGCAACTTGACATTTAACCTGGATCCTTCTGCTTAAATACCATTCCCTGGCTGCAGGAGGTGGCCCTTCTGATCACTGCCCTGGTGCTCTCTTGGTGGAGTTCTTGGTAATTTGTCTCAATTCTTTGTTCTTAGAAGGATCCGTCCCTCTCTGACAGCTCCACTGTTGGGCTTCAGGTCTGTATGGCAACCCCTGCATGTCCCATGTCCCTTTTCCAAACTCCTCTCACATCTGCCGGCTTAATTCCCGTCTGGGCACGGAGCTACACTAACCAGTCATCGCGGCTGTACTACTGCAGAACCTTTTTTTTTTTTTTAACAAAGGAAGCAGGAATTCCTAACACAGAAATCAAAAACACTTTGACTTAAGTCCCAACAGCCTAACCCGCTGATTAACAAGAACACTTATTCAGACTTGAATTGGATTCTCAGCCCTACCTAAAGTCAGGCAGGGTTTATCACGTTTCACACCAGCAGACCTTCACCCTCCCCAACTGTGACATCAGAGGCCCCATCACGTGGGGAGGGGAGCCCCAGCTGTGTGCTGCCTATCGTGAGGTTCTTGGCCTGGGTGCTGATTCTGTCCTGGAGTATATGCCTTACTAACCCCTTGGGGCTGCACCGCCGCCTCTGTGAGCTCGCCAGGGCTCCCTTCCTAACTGCCGCCTGTTTCTACCACATCGAGCAGCTGAGGCACACATGTGGCATTGGAAAAGGGACTTTTCACTCTTTAGTTCCTAGTAACCTACTCCGTCTTTACTAACACTTAACTCCTGGCCCTTTACTTAATAGCACAGTGTCCTCCCGTGGGGGACACTGGCCTACAGCCAGGGTGCCCGCGCTCTCACTGCTGCAGGGACGGGGAGGGGGGCAGTTGCCCAGGCTAGAGCCTGTTTGGAACACTGACACTAGCTTCGTATTCTGGCACTTTTTTCAAATTACATCATGGGTACGGTTTTATTTATAGAAGTGGGTGTCGCTCTGGCTAGCTGACTGCTGGACAGGGGCTCCCGCTTTCGCTTGCTTGCTGGCTTAGCCAAGCCACATATCTAGCTTTGTGGCAAGGCCTGGGGTGGGAGGTTCATCTGGTTTGGTTGCCGTGGCTGGTCCACTCCAGCAAGCAGCTCCAAAGCAGTAGACTGACCTCCACTAACCTCTCTCGCAGTGGCCGTTCATGCTTATCTTCTGTTCCATGTGCTCCAGCATGAGATCAAATCACCAGCAGGTTACAAGGCCCTCAGCCCCAGGGAGTGGTAGATAGAAGGTCTGGCCCCTTGCTTTACAAAGGGCTCAAAAGACCAAAGGTTGTTGGCTGCCTAGCTTGACAACTCAAGAGTACTTCGCGGAGTGTAAGGGATTTCTCTTCTGAGGTCCTGGCAGAATGTACTGGCTCAGGAAAGGGGTCCAGGGGCCATGGGCTAGGACTAATAGCATGGTGCTCAGTCTTTCATCTTACGTTCCTAACAGCCTATGCTGGAGAGGGTCCCCGGGCTCAGAGACATGGCCCCGTGCTTCTGAGGGTGGGCACGTCAGAGAGGGACCGCACTGCCACTGACCTTATTTATCTTTCAACAGCGAGAACTTTCAAAGGCTTCCAAATCTGACGCTACTTCTCGAATCCTCAATTCGACCAACATCCAGTCCTGAGGAGCCCTGACCAGTCAGCCTCTGTGGCTTCCTGGGCCTAGACTAGATCTAATTATACAGGGGGCTTGGATTTTTCTTAAGTTTAAGTGTGCTTGAAAATCTAGACAGGTTCCACTACCATGGGCCTAAGTGACAGAAGTGATAGTTACAGATGAAAATCCATCATAGGTTTAGTGGGTCTCCAAAAACTCGATTTTGTTTTGACCCAAGAAATACATTAAAACTTAGATCATAGTGGTAAGCACAAATTTTAGCAGATGGAACCTAATTTCTTTCTCTGCCCCATAATTCTGTTGCTGAGGCCCGATCAAGGGCTCGATGTATTTCACCATCGGGTAGGAAACTGATGGTGCCCATCCTTGGGGTGTGGGACGCGAAGTAACATTGGCTTGTACCCTTATAATTAGTAATTAACATCTTTTTTGCTTAGGGATGTTCCATTAAGGCTAGAGCTGTGACAGCTTTGCTCTGTCTCCGCCCCACGGGACAGCCTTCCTGCTGATGGGCGGGTGTGTGTCAGAAGCCTCAATGGCCTGACCTACTGCCAAAGAGGTGACAGGGAGGCTGGGAGCTCCTTTGTGAAATGGTGTGCCGTTCTGTCACCGAGTGCAATGCCCTTCGCGGGGCTACGTGCGTACGAATGCGCATGCTTACCTGAACTGTTTCTTTCGGTTTCTCTGGGTTGAGGCGCCCACCGTGCCCAAGTCCGTCTGTCCCCCGCAGTTGGCAGCCACGTTGGGAGGCTGTAGGGATGGGCTGGGCCCTTTCTGTCCCGGAGATCTGGGACTGTGCACATGGCCGGACTGGGGAGTTGTTCCTGCTACGGCGTCCACATCTTCACGCACCCTCGCGATCACTACTGCTCCCCCCACAGCACTACTTACCCTCACTCTGCCTGCCTGCGCCGGGCCCGCTGGCCGCACGTTCGGTGGTTCTCAGCAGCTTACCCGGCACAGGCTTGGTCTGTATCAGCCCTGCTGCTTAGATGTATATGTGTCCTGTTTTTAAAGATATACATATATTCTTAAAAATAAATTAATGTGTATACTTACCTTTCAAAAAGATACACGGTGGTGGTTTTTGTTTTTTTCTCGAATCACTTTTTGGTCAGTTTGGTCTGTGGAAAACAAAACATATAAAAACATCTTAACATATAAGAAATCTTTAGTCAGGAGTGTGACTTTTATATTCTTTTATGCACTTATTTCTAAAAAAGTATTTGGAGAAAAATAGAGAAAAAGTCCAACTCCTGATAGATAAAGGGGCTGAAGTCATCTTAGGAAATTTCTGGCTAAACTGTTGTCTTTCCTTAACAGGATCAGCTTTTAGGGTGAGGGTGCCTGGCCTTTTGGTTTTTTTTAACCGCCTTTATTTTGATTAGAAGATACACACATATTTGAAGTGTATACTTGGATAAATTTTGATAGTGCCCCAGTCAAGTTCTGTCATCCTAGGATGTGCAAATCTCCCAGTCTGTGGCTTCTCTTTTCATTCTTTTAATAGTAATTTGTGAAGAACAGAGGGTTAACTTTGATGAAGTCCTATTTTTCTTTAGATTATGTGTGTGTTCTAAGGAATCATTACCTAACCCGAGAGGTACCGGTTTTCTAGAAGTTTGTCTGTGAGCCATTTTGCTCTCTGTATTTATGTGTATGGCTCCAAGTATGACTACATTCATTTTCTTTGCATAAAGATAGAGTTGTCCAGCAACATTAGTTGAAAAGGCTTTCCTTTCTCCACTGCATTGCCTCTGTTGCATCCATTTGTCCTAATGCCCACACTACATGGTCTCGATTGCTGAAGATATAATATTAATTCTTGAAGTCCGGTAGTATTAGCTTTCCAATTTTATCTTCTTATTTTTTCATTTTTATCATTTAAGTAGGCTCCACACCCCCTGTGGGGCTTGAACTCATGACTGAAATCAGGAGCTGCACAATCTACCTGCTGAGCCAGCTGCTTAGACCTTTAAAAGTCACTTTGGCTGTTCTAGGTTCTTTGCATTTTCATATGAATTTCAGAATCAGCTTGTCAGTTTCCATCCAAAAAAAAAAAAAAAAAATCAAGGATTATTGAATCTATAGATCAATTTAGGTTTTCTCACACAGATATTTTATAGATCATATTTACACATCTTTAACATCTTTGTCAGATTTATTCCTAAGTATTTCCTATTTCTTGATGCTACTGTAATATTTTTAAGTTCCAATTCCTGGTTATTACCTGCCTCTAGGAATGCGGTTGATTTATTGCTCTTGTATCCTGCTTGCTAAACTCACTTATTAAAAGAAAAATGACGGGCGCCTGGCTGGCTCAGTGGGAGGAGCGCAACTCCCGATCTCGGGGCTGTGCGTTCGAGCCCCCTGAGGAGTGCAGAGATTACTAAAGAGGGAAAATTATCCTCTTTACAAATTGGCCCCGTTTTGGCGCACTCCATGGCTTAGCCACGAGACAACCCTGTCCAGCCTCTACTTGTTTATGTGGAGCCTAGAGACAGCCAGCGTGAAGGTTTGATGTTTTCTCAGGCCCTCAGTACGCTGTGGGAGCTTTAAAAGGCCTTCACCTACTTATCTCCTGTCCCAACCATCGTCCCTTGGCCAAGCTGATGCAGCCAATTCTCGTGCCCTTAAATAGTTTTGGCAAGACCCACCCAGCCCTCAAAACACGGAGTCTGGCAAACCAAAGGCCAGCTCTTACACTGGTCTTTCAGGGAAATGCCAGAGGTCGAAATCCAGTCACCATTCTTGGAGAAGGACTTTATTCCTCCCTCTGGTGCCACAAACATGCGAGCTCTTGTCCTCATTACTGTCCCCTGTGTCAGGTGCGGCCGGCAGGCGATGTAAAAGGGCAGCGCAAAGCATCAGCTTCTCCCTCTGGGCACTGGACGTTCTTGACTGGATTTCTAGAGTTCTGCTAAAGTTGACTCTGCCGGTTTCCGCCAGTTAATTAGCTGCTTTTGTGGAAAAGCAGAACCCTGGAGTTCCTGCACCGTTTTCAGTGACATCCCAATTCTCAATGTTCATACACCTAAAACAGCGTCCGCATACACAAAGCAAAACCCGACAGAACTGAAAGGAAAAAATGGACAAATCTACCAGATTAATAATCAAGGTTCGAGAAGAAACTAATTCCGATAACCAGCTAGACCTAACTGCAGAACAGAAAACGTTCTTTTGTAAAGTGCATATGGAATAGTCACCAAAGTAGGCCACATTCTGGGTCACAAACCTTAACATTGTTTAAAAGATTTATTCTAGAGAGAGAGCCCGTGTACACAGAGGGGCAAAGGGAGAGAATCCTCAAGCAGACTCCCCACCCTGAGCGTGGAGACCAACGTGGGACTCAGTCTCACAACCCATGAGGTCACAACCTGAGCCAAAAGCAAGAGTTGGATGGATACCTGACTAGAGCCACCCAGGCATCCCAAATTTTTTAAAAATTTAAGTGATCAAAATGTTCTGACCATAATGGAATTTAACAATACCACCACCACTAAAAAGACCTCTCAGAAAATGCCCAAATATGACCTTTAAGAAAAAAAGCAAGTTTCAAATGAAATTCACAGATAACTTGAACGAAAATGAAAATATCAAAGTTTGAGATGTAGCTAAAGCAATAGAGGAAATTTTATAGTAGTAAATGCTTTTATTAGAAGTCTCAAGAGTTTAAGCTACTAAACAAAAAACCCAAAGTAACCTGACAAGAAAGTAAACCTACGCACAAGAAACAACGAAATTGAAAAGACCAAAGCAATACAAAGGAAATCAAATCTGGTTTAAAAAAAAAATTAGTAAAATTTTAGTGAGGGACTCCTGGATGGCTCAGTCCGTTGGGCCTCTGCCTTCGGCTCAGGTCATGATCTCAGGGTCCTGGGGTCGAGCCCCGCATCGGGCTCTCTGCTCAGCGGGAAGCCTGCTTCCCCCTCTCTGCCTACTTGTGATCTCTGTCAAATAAATTAAAAAAAAAACAAAAAAAAAAAACAAAACAAAAGAATACACATCATCACAAAGTAGGGTTTACCCTGGCAAGGCAGTTGTTTGGAAAAGTCTAGTGTTTCCTCAAAAAGTTAACTTACCCTAGGACCCAGCCATTTCACTTGTGTTTGTTTTTTGTTTTTTAAGTTTTTATTTATGGGGCACCTCGGTGGCTTAGTTGGTTCAGCATCTGCCTTTGGCTCAGGTCATGATCCCGGAGTCTGGGGATCAAGCCCCACATCAGGCTCCCTGCTCAGTGAGGGATTTTATTAGAGAGAGCAAGCATGAGCAGACACAGGGGCAGAGGGAGAGATGCAGGTCTTGAACTCAGGACCCCAAGATCAGAACCCAAGTCAAAGTCAGACATTTTACCGAGCCACCCAGGCAACCCTCACTCTTAGGTATTAATACCCGATTGAAACATGTTCACAGGGGCACCTGGATGGCTCAGTCGTTAAGCGTCTGCCTTCGGCTCAGGTCATGGTCCCGGGTCCTGGGATCGAGCCCCACATTGGGCTCCTTGCCTGGCTTCTTCCGCTACCGTTCCCTCTCGCTGTGTTTCTTGCTGTCAAATAAATAAAATCTTTAAAAAAAAAAAAAAACATGTTCACACAAATAATGTATATGTGATTGTTTACAACATTATTCACAATAGCAAAAAAGTAGAAATCATTCAACTGTTCATCAGTCGACGAAAGGATAAATGAGGTATATCCACGCCAATATTCTGCAGCCATAAAAAGGGATACATAATACAACATGGATGAAACTTGCAAATGCTGTGCTAAGTCAAAGAACCCTGACACACAAAGCCGTATGTTGTGTGGTTCCATTTCTGTGGAACATCTGGAACAGGCACGTCACAGGACTACGAAGTGAGAGGAGTGGCTGCCGGGGGCTGGAGGTCAGGGGGCAGTGGCTCCTACCTGGTAGGGGGTTGCTCTGGGGGTTCAGGAAGTGTTCTGAAACTAGACTGCGGTGATGCTTGTTGCACAACGCCGTGAACGTACTTGACACCACTGAGCCGTGTACCTTAAAAGGGTGATTTTTATGATACATAAACAGTGTATTTTTTAAATTCTATCACTGTAATCTACCATATTAACAAGCCAAAGAAGAAAATCCACATGATTGTATCAATAGAGGCAGAAAAGCATTTGACAAAATTCTATCATAAAAGCTTACAGAAAATTAGGGGAAAGAAAGAAAAAAGGAATGTTCCTTAACCTGATAAATGGCATCTACAACAGTCAACTCCCAGCTAACATGATGACTGAAGACGGCGTGCTTCCCCATGAGATCACGAACAGGGGAGAGGGGTCTGCTCTCACTACTCCCGTGCAATATTACACCGGAATTCCTAACCACTGCAATAAGGCATGAAGAAAATGACACATAGTTTGGAAAGAAGAAATTAAACTATCTTTATTCAGAGACATCATGATTGTACGGATTCCAAGGAAACTACAAAGAGCTCCAATTAGTTTAGCAAGGCTGTAGAACACCAGGTCGACCTCATTTCTACAAACTGGCAATCAAAAATCGGAAAATCAAAACTTGGAAAACAGCATTTAAAATAACTCCAAAACAATGAACCGTACCT
This sequence comes from Procyon lotor, assembly GCA_028646535.1. Taxonomy (NCBI): domain Eukaryota; kingdom Metazoa; phylum Chordata; class Mammalia; order Carnivora; family Procyonidae; genus Procyon; species Procyon lotor. The sequence goes on along the minus strand of CM053609.1, from coordinate 3,188,811 downwards.
AGGTATAAATCAAACAAAACACATATTAGTATCTGCCTGCTGAAAACTGCAGAATACTGATGAAAGAGAAAAGACCTACACAGGTACTCTATGCTCTTGGACTGTAATACTCAACACCATGGAATATCTGTTCTCCCCCAGACGATCTGTACATCTAATGTGGTTCCATTCAAAATCCCAGCAGAATTTTTTTTGGTAGATACAGATACGTTAACGTACATTATATGGAAACAGACTAGAGTAGCCTGAGAATTTTTAAAAGATTCTCCTGGAGAATCTCCCGGAGACTGGAGGCTGGAGGACTCCCCCTATCTAATTTGAGGCTAGTTCCATAGCTACTGCCATCAGGACAAAGCAGCATTTACTGGTGAAGGGACAGAAATAGGTCAGTAAACAGAACAGTGAGTCTATAAAGACCCACACAGATGTGGTCAGATGGCTCCGGAAGATGGTGCAAAGGCAGGATAGGGTAGGATTTCAACAGATAGCGTCCAATAACCAGATAGTCACACGCCGAACAGCTCTAGCTACGCCTCACTCCTCACAAGGCAAAACTTAGATCAAAGATCTAAACATAAAATCTAAATCAATATTTACTTTAGAACAGAAAATACTCATGGTATTTGGTTAGGCAGAGTTCTTAGCTATGACATCAAAAACATCCATGAAAGAAAAAAATGGCAAGTTGGACTTGAGCCAATTTTAAGACTTGCTTTGCACAAGATACAGTTAAGAGATGGAAGAGGCAAACTACCAACCAGGGGAAGTATTTGCAAGTCACGTATCTGATGAAAGACATGTATCCAGAATATATATATATATATATATATTTTTTTTAATTTATTTGACAGAGAGAGAGAGAGAGAGAGATGACAAGTAGGCAGAGAGAAGGGTAAGCAGGCTCCCCGCTGAGCAGAGAGCTCGATGCGGGGCTTGATCCCAGGACCCTGAGATCGTGACCCGAGCCAAAGGCAGAGGCTTTAACCCACTGAGCCACCCAGGTGCCCCCAGAATATATTTTAAAAACTCCCAAACTGTAAAGGGAAACAACCAGACTACAGGAGGGGGAGGGGCACGAGCCCCATCACAACAAAGTGTCCTACGGAGCTTCTGCAGTGCAGTGTGGTACAGACCAGCAGCTGAGAACAGAAAGTCTAGAAATAGACCCAAATACGCACAGAACCCAGGTACAAGATAATGGTGGCATCTCTAATCACTGAGTGTGGACACAATGGCTAGCTGCTTGAAAAAAAATAAAAATTAGGCAGATGGTAGAATGATGGTTGGCGGGGGTGGGGGGCTGGTGAGGACTCAGTGTTTAATGGGTATAGAATTTCAGTAGAGAATTAAAATCCTGGAGGTGGACAGTGCAGGCTGCACGACAGTGTGAATGTACCTAATACCACTGAACTATACAATTAAAAATGGCTAAACGGTAGATTTTATATTAAGTATATTTTACCACCAGAAAAGAAAGTATTGTAAAGACACCACAGTCAGGAGAAATTTCTTAAATCACATATGTGCACACACACCCATTAACCATAAAGGGAAATGCCGATAGAGTCGATATGAAGCACTTCTGTTGATCCAAGTGAGCGGTAAAACATTACTGGGCACAGAGTAACATTTAACACAAACTGGTTAACACCAGACCACACCACACAGACCGAAAACCCAGCATGGCAGACGGCAGTCTCAACGCGAAACCGTTAAGGGCCTTGTACCTAACATTGGACCAACACAAATCACTAAGAAAAATACAGAAAAACCTGAAAGGGCAGAAAACTGAAACAGGCACTTTAAAACAGAAAAACTCCAAATGGCCAATAAATAAATGAAAAGGTGCCCGAGCCCCTCAGTCCTGGGGGGAACCCCCAACAAAAACTGCGGCCTGTCCGCCTGGTGGTCCGGCCACCAGGACCCCCACGCGGCTGGGGGGAGGGAGGGGCTACACGGTTCTCCGGTAGAGACGGCCGGGCGGCCAGTTCCGCTCTGGAGGTCCTGCAGGTGGGCCTGGGCCCGTGCACGCGGTGTGCGACCAACAACCACAAACAAGAAGGACCACGCGACAGGGCTCTGGGAAAGAGCAGAGTAGGAAGTCCCCGTCTCGGCCCCCAGACCATCGCGGTGCCGGCACAATCTGCGGGTGCAATTGCGCGGGAACTCGCGTGCGCTGAAGGCCGGCCCCTGCCCGGGGAGGCCTGGATGGTGGAAACGGAGCTGAACTCGGGGCAGCTCCGGCTCCGCGCGGTGGCGGCTGCCCGCACGTTCCCCAGGCAGCGGGCACACAGGGCGGGAGAAAGGAACCTGCCCTCCAGATGCAGGGGCTGTGCTCTGGCTGCGGCTTCTGATCACGGAGGCGCAGAGAGGGGGCAGCCAGGGTCCCCGCACGTCCGTCCCGTACTGTTGCGAGCCTGTCCCCACTCTGGTTCAAGTGACTTCCAGGAGATTTAAAGGGCCCGTGCCTTTCGGTTCTCCCTTCATTTTTCACTTTTTGCCTTTCAGGGGGAGCCGGACATTAAAGACTGGCACGCTGGGGGCATCTGGGTGACACAGTCAGTTGAAGGTCAGGCTGATTTCTGCTCAGATTGTGGACGATTTCAGGGTCGTGAGACCAAGCCCTGCGATGGGCTCCACCCTCAGCAGGGGGTCATCTTGGGATTTTCTCTCCCTTTCTCTCTGCCCCTCCCGCCTCCACTGTACAAGCACTCTCTCAAACACATCTTAAAAAAAAAAAAGCCCGGCATATTCCAAAACTTCTGCATATGTGGGGGAAACTGGAAAGGGATGGGGCATGTCCAAGGAAAGGCTCAGAAAAGACACAAGAAGATCAAGTTTACACCTCAGACTGATTCCTGGTACAGAGACAGCTTACAACAGTAAGAAAACAAAAACAAAAAAACAGCAATCCTTGGAAAGAGGGGAGGAATCCAATTTCCAGAGTTACCACGTGTTCAACAAAAAGTCACAAGGTCTACAGAGAAACAGTAGGGCCACTCAAAGGAAAGAATAAAAGCTCTGTCCCTGAAAAACTTAATGGCAGGCACGTTTGACAAAGTTTTGTTTTGTTTTGTTTTTTAAGGTTATTTGCTCATTTACCTGAGACAGAGAGACAGAGACACAGAGACACAGAGAGACAGAGAGACAGAGACAGAGCAGGAGCAGAGAGGAGGGTTAGAGGAGAAGCAGACTCCCCACTGAGCAGGGAGCCCGACGCGGGCTCTGAGAGAGCAGAACAAGGCCAACTTCATTTTGTGCTACACCTGTCATCTTGTCCATCACCCCTACACGACCGGCTCCTGAGAGGTCACAGAATGTCAGAACACTGCCTAGCCGGTCCTTGAACCAGTTTGAGTTAGCCGATAGGAATGCAGAACCCCTCACCGCCACAGGATTTATATAAACCCTGCCTTTTGCCCACCAAACTTGCGACTGGAGTAATAGGCTAGTTCAAACAGTTACCTTACCTGACAAACTTGTGCGCCAATTTAGACCAGAGTAATAGGCTAGTTCAAACGGTCACTATAGGGTAAATTGTGATTCAATTGGCCACCTGTGTGTGGACCAACCTGACTACGCAACTTTCTGTGTGACCACTGGCCCCTATAAAACTGTTACGCCCTTTAACCTAGGGGTCCAAGTCCTGACCCCACTCTGTCGGATATACTTGGGCCCAAGCTCGAGCTTGCAAATAAACCCTCTTGCGTTTGCATCGGTATCGGCTCCTCGGTGGTCTCCCGGATTCGAAATCGGGGGCATTACAGCTTGATCCCAGGACCCTGGGATCATGAGCCAAAGGCTAACAGACTGAGCCACCCAGGGGGCCTGGGCAAAGACTTTAAAACAGTCTTAAACATGCTTACAGAGCTAAAGGAAGATGCGGGTGAAGTCCAGAAAGCATGTGAACAAAACAGAAATATTAAGGAGAGGGAAAACCTGAAAAGAAACCAAAAAGAAATTCTGGAGCTGCGAACTACAGTCCTCAGATGAAAACCTCACCAGAGGGAATCAAAGGCAGAGCTGAGCAGGCAGAGGAAAGAACCCAACAATGAAGACGGGACAATGGAAATGATTGAGGCTGAGGCACAGAAAGAGAAAAGGAATGAACAAAAGCGAACAGAGCCTAACAGACCTCCAAGGACATCAGCCAAAGGACCACACCCACATCCCGGGAGTCCTGGGAAGAGGAGAGGGACAGGGGCAAAGAGTGTTTGAAGGAATAATGGCTGTAAACTTCCCAGATTTGAAGACATGACTATAAACATCCAAGAAGCTCAACAAACTCCCAAGTAAGATGAACTCAGACCCATGTTAAGACGTATCACAAACTTTCAAAAGACAAAGAGTAAAATTTAAAAGCAGCAAGAGAGGGGCGCCTGGGTGGCTCAGTCGTTAAGCGTCTGCCTTCGGCTCAGGTCATGATCCCAGAGTCCTGGGATCAAGCCCCGCATCAGACTCCTTGCTCGGCAGGAAGCCTGCTTCTCCCGCTACCATTCCCTCTGCTTGTGTTCCCTCTCTCACTGTGTTTCTCTCTGTCAAATAAATAAAATCTTAAAAAAAAAAAAAAGATCCAAACAGCAAGAAAATATAGCAATTACAAGCATTTACACACCTAATGACAGGCCATTAAAATATGTGAGGCAAAAACTGACAGAATTGGAGAAATAGCTATTTTTTCATTAATGTGTGACATATTATTGGTTTCAGGGGTAGTCTGATTCATCAGTCTCCTATAACCCCCAGCGCTCATTACAGCGCATGCCCTCCCCGGGGTCCATCCCCCAGTGACCCCCTCCCCTCCAGCAGCCCTCGGTTTGTTTCCTAAGATTAACTCCCTTATGGTTTGTCTCCCTGTCTGGTTTGGTCTTGTTTCATTTTCCCCTCCCTTCCGCTGTGGTCCCGGGAGAAGCTGCTCTAACAGCCGGAGCCTTCCGTACCCCACTCACAGGACGGACAGACCCGCCGGACGGAAGGAAACCGAGGACTCAGCGCAGTCGACCGACTAGATCTGACAGACATGTGCACAGCACTCCCCGCAAGAGCAACGCGCCCCTTCTCGTCCCCACAACAGACTGTGTATCAGGCCACAAACTAAGCCTCAAAGACACCATACAGAGCAATTGCCACCAAAATACCAACAGCAATTCTCACAACTAGAATAAGCCTAAAGTCTGCCTGGAACAAGTCCAGACTTCAAGTTCTATTACGAAGCTGTAGTGAAGTGTGGTACTGGCATAAAAATAGACACGTAGGTCAACGGAACAGACTAGAAAACCCAGAAATAAACCTACAAGTATATGGTCATTTATTCTTTCCTGCTTTGTCAAAGAGTAGCCAACGGGAAAAATTCTCATCAACAAATGGTGTTAGGAAAACTGGTCAGCCACATGCAAAAACAACAATGACAACAAAAAACCGGACCACTTTCTTTCACCACACACAAAAATAAACGCAAAATGGATTTCAGATCTAAATGTGAGACCCGAAACCCTAAAAATCCTAGAAGGGAGCACAGGCAGTGATGCCTCTCACTGTAGGAAGACTTTTCTAGATTCGTCTCCTGAGACAAGGGAAATAAAGCAAAAATAAACTACCGGGGCTTCACCAAAATAAAAAGCTTCCGCACAGTGAAGGAAACAACCAACAAAACTAAAAGATGACCCACCTCCAGAGACGACACGCAGAAGGCCAACAGACGCATGAGAAGATGCTCGACATCACTCATCAGCAGGGAAATGCAAACCATAACCACAACGAGAGATCGCCTCACGGCTGTCAGAATGGCTACAATCACAAAGACAAGAAACAGCGAGTGTTGGCGAGAATGCGGAGAAAAAGGAGCCCTTCCACTGGTGCGGCCACTGTGGAAAACGGACCACCCTCAAACAGTTAAAAAATACCCAGTAATGGGGCGCCTGGGTAGCCTCACTGGGTTAAGGCCTCTGCTTTCGGCTCAGGTCATGGTCTCAGGGTCCTGGGATCGAGCCCCGCGTCGGGCTCTCCGCTCACCGGGGAGCCTGCTTCCTCCTCTCTCTCTGCCTGCCTCTCTGCCTACCTGAGATCTCTCTCCTCTCTCTGTTAGATAAAAAAAAAAAAAAAAAAATACCCAGTAACTACCTTAGTAGGTATTTACCCAAAAAATATAAAAACGTGAATTTAAAGGGACACATGCACCCCTATGTGTCTTGCAGCATTATCTACAATAGCCAATTATGGAAGCAGCCGAAGTGCCCACCGACTGGGGAATGGATAAAGCAGATGTAGGGTACATACATATGGAACATTGCTCGGCCGTAGGAGGAATGAAATCTTGCCATTTGCAACAACACGGATGGAGCTAGAGAGTATCATGCTAAGTGAAACAAGTCCTTCAGGGAAAGATAAATTCCATAGGATTTCACTCATATGTGGAATTTAAGAAACAAAAGCAGCAAAAGCAAAAAAAAAAAAAAGACAAACCGAGAAAGTGACTCTTAACAAGCAAACAGATGGTTATCAGAGGGGAGGCGGGAGGGGGCAGGTGAAGCAGGTGAAGGGGATTGAGAGCTCACCTGTCAGGACGAGCGCGGAGTAACGGATGGAACCGCTGAATCACCACACTGAGCCCCTGAGCGGACACAGCACTGTGCGCCAACTATCCTGGGAGTCAAGCCAAAAACTGAACAATAAAGGTATCACATACGGTCCCTTCTCTGGCCACAGCAGGATAAAATTAGAAAGCAATACAAAGAAAACCAAAATTTCACAATATTGTGGAAGACAAACGACACATTTCAAGCAACCAACGGATCAAAAGAAGCAATCGTGGGGTAAATTAGACTAAATTTAGACAAACGAAAACGAAAACACAACATACCAAAACTCATGGGCCACAGAAAAAGGGGCGCTAAGGGGGTAATTTATAGCTATAAATGCTCACATTTAAAAACAAGAAAGAGAAAAAAAAAAAAAAAACAAGAAAAAGGGGCACCCGGATGGCTCAGCTGGTAAAGCGTCTGCCTTTCATGGTTCCAGGGTCCAGGGATTGAGCCCCACATTGGTCTCCCTGCTCAGCAAGGAGTCTGCTTCTCCCTCTGCTCCTCCCCCTGCTCATGCTCTTTCTCTCTCTTGCCCGTGCTCTCAAATAGATAAAATCTTTAAAAAATGAAATAAAAAGAAAGATCTGAAGTCAACAATCTAAACTTAACTAGAAAAAAAAAAAATGAAGCCAAAGCTAGCAGAAGGAAGGAAATAATCAAAAGTATAGCACAGATAAATGAATTGAGAACAGAAACACAACAGGGAAAAAAAAAAACAATGGAACCAAAAGTTGGTTCTCTGAAAGGATGAATAATATTGACAAACTTTTAGCTAGATGGACTAAGGGAAAAAGAAGACTCAAACAACTAAAATCAGAAATGAAAGTGGGGACATTACTACTGATTCTACAGAAATGAACAAAATTTTAAGAGGGCGCTATGAAAAATTGTATGCTAACAAACTAGATAACCTCAATGAAATGGAAAAATTCCTAGAAACACAAAACCTATAGAGACTAAATCCCAAAGAAACAGACAATCTTAATAGACCGATAACTAGTAAGGAGATTAAAGCAGTAATCAAAAATCACCCAATAGGGGCGCCTGGGTGGCTCAGTGGGTTAAAGCCTCTG
>CM053609.1:3162275-3180657 GCA_028646535.1 Procyon lotor | reverse complement strand
AGGCTCTCGCGGCTCTCTGCCCCGGCGCCTGGTGGAGCTCTTGTTCACCTGGAGCAGCTGCAGGGTTTTTCCGTGAGGGGAGAGCGGGCCCCAAATCCTGAGAGGAGGCCACTGGGAACTCTCAATACAAAGACGAGAGTATTGAAGGACTAGCACTGAGGAGTCCAAAGCCATTTATTCCCACGCGACTGAATAGATTTTATTAGCTTCCTAGGTTTAGCCTGAGCCTCCAACAGAATTAAAAAGCACTCAGCAGGCTCCAGGGTGAGGGATCCGTAGGATTCCTTCCGTGGAGGCAGCTCTGCTGTGCGCTCAGCCAGGCCTGGCTCCCGCTCCAGAGACCGGCCCCCAGCCAGCTCCCTGCCCAGGCACAGGACGCGCGTTTGAGTAGAGGGTCGGGGTGGTCCCGCAGGCAGGCTCGGGTGAAGCTCCTAGCTGGTGAGGCTGCTTGCTGTGCCCTTCCCAAGGCCGGGACGTGCAGGCTGGGTTCCCAGCCGTCTACGGTAGCACAGAAGGGCCCTGCCGCGTGAGGCTGGAGGCAGTGCTAGCAGAGCAGGGCCGTGACTGACCGCGGTCCCTGATTCAACAGAGGACATCAGGGGGCGGCCAGGGAGCAGAGGCCAGTGTCCAGCATCCCAGCCCGCAGCAGCCAGAGCTGTGTCCGTCCTCACTCCTCTGCTGCAACAGGTCGCGTTCGCACGAGGCAGCCCCTCACTCTCCCTCCTGGTTGGGTTTGATAAGCCCGTATTCCACCGCTTTTCCCAGGCAGGTCGCGGCAGCCCTGGTGACAGGGCTCTCCTTGCCCTTAGCCAGCACCGACAGGATCTCCAGCACCTCGCTCTCCATGAGGGTGCCGGCGATCTCTTTCGAGGCCTCCACCATGTTCAGTGCCACCACCACACCCCGGTGCTGCAGCTCCTGGTTGGGGCTCAGGAGCAAGGCCTGCAGGATCTCCAGCCAGTGTGTGGTCTGCGGGAAACACGGCGGTGTCACCAGCTGCCGAGCAGCAAGCTCAAACCTGGCAGGAGCATTCTGTGTGCCCTGGGACGTCCCCCCACCGGGGGTCATGCAGGGCGTTCCGGGCCCACCTCCCCTCCTCAGCCCAGAAGAGGCACTGACCACTTGGGGGATGCGGCTGCAGAGCGAGGGCCGCATGGAGGTGAGCATGGCTAGGCCCCCAGCCGCGGCCCGCCGCAGCAGCTCATCGTCCTCGCCGCTATACAGCACCAGCAGCTTCAGCCGGTCATTGCCCTCGGCTTCAAAGAGGTCCTGTACCTGTGGCCACAGAAGGGGAGGAGACTGAGTGGGCTGCGGCAAAGCCAAGTGGGGCACAGGTGCCGCTGCGCGCCTGCCCGCCGTGACCCCCCGGGCCGCCCTCACCTCCTTGCTCATGGCCAGGTTGCACATGCACTCTGTGGCTGCCCGGCGGATCATCTCGTGCTCCTCGAACATGTAGCCCTCGATCATGGGCACGGCCTTCTCCTTCAGGATCTTCTGCCTGCAGGGCCGGGGGTGGAAAGGTCAGCAGCCTAAGAGCTCCCGCATCCGCCTCCCCCACCCCCACGTCCCCACACAATCGAGCCCCAGGTCAAGGATCTCTCTCATAGCATCCAAAGACCCTCCTGCACCAAATATGAAGTGCGGTGGCTTTCAGGGTCTTCAGCAGGCCCAGGAGGTAGCACGGGACCATGGAAAATGCTCTATGGTAGGAGTTTGGAGACCGGGGGGCTGCTAACATCTAACATTTAAACACTTACCCTGATCCAGAACTTGGACTCTTTCTTAATCTTCACCATGGCCCTACGGTGAAGGTGCAGGTATGCTTACTATCACTATTTTGCAGAAGAAACTAAGGCTGAGTGCAGACAGGGAGCCCAATGTCACCGTTCGCAGTGACAGCGGACACATACTGCTTGGCCATACTTCTGGGAGCAAGCCAGGTGCCACGTACTCGGTGACTGTGTGTTAATTTTCTCATTTAATGCTCACTACCACTCCTGAGATAGGTAGTATACCATCCCATTCCACAGAGGGGAAACGGAGGCATGGAGCAGCACTTGTTTGTGGTTACACACTAGCGACCAGTGGAGTCAGGATGTGAACCCAGGCAGTCTGACTTCAGAGCGCGCACTGTCACCGCCCCAGGCCTTGCCCACTGGTGGACCGCAGTACAAGTCAGACCTGGTCTGTCTCCCACATACAGGGAGGGGCCCGCGAGGTTCAAGTCAAGCAGTGACCAAAGAGAGCTCTTTAACCTGTAAAGTGCTGTGGGGAGCTTACCGGAGCCTCTCACTGATCCCCGCCAGGTTCGTGAGAGCCATGAGTGCCTCGAAGTTCTGCAGGCCTGAGCAGTTGAGGTGCAGCAGGGAGACAAGGGGCCGGACCACCTCATAGATCTGCAATACAGCCCCGTCAGGGCCGCCCACCCCCGCCTCCACCAACCCACCGACCCGAAGGCGAGAGGCCACCCCGGACAGAAGGCTGCCCTCCCCACCCTGGGGCTCAGCAGAGCCGCCACTTTCTGTCCATCCCAAGGAGGAGCCAGAGCCCAGGTCAGAGGTCATCAGGGCCCAGCTCGGGGTGGACGAGAGGCCGGGGCTGGGGCAGCAGGACACGCACCCGCTCGCCGGGAAAAGTCATCTCTGGGTTGGAGGTGATGGTGAGCTTGGCAAGAGCCTGGGCTGCCTTCGTCTGCCCCACGTCCGTGCCTTCCAGGGCCAGCGGGAGCAGGGCCTGTGGGGACGAGCCGGCAGGGTCTGAGATGTGCCCTGGGGGGTAAGGCCCAAAGCGCCAGCCCCCGATCCCTGACAGCGGCGCTCTCACCTCTGTCCCCTCTCGAGCCCATCGACACTCGCTGCCCAGACCCTCTTCCGCTCTCAGGCCTCTCCCTAAGCCGCCCAAACTCCTCCACAAACGCTTATTAAGGGCGAGCCATGGCTTGTGCTGGGCCCCGGGCCGCACAGTCGATGACCCACCCCCGTCAGCATCGCTCAGTCAGCAGGAACACGTTCCTGCGGGTCCCTCATACCGTGTTCTGGCCTCGTCTCTGGTGTGGCAGCCCCTGAGTCAGGTCTTACAGACCCCCAGGAAGGAGTCTGCAGGCCAGCTTACCTTGCCCCCGCCCTGAGCCACCACAGTGCCGCGGTCCTCCACCTCGGCCACCAGAGCCAGGAAGACCCTGCGGGGAGACGGTGCGGGTGGGCAAGGGCGGGCCCGGCTCGGCCACGGCCAGCAGCTGCGCGGGCGGCCCCCCTGCTCCCCCGCTTCCAAGTCAGGACGTCTGGCCGCGCCGAGGCTGGCTCACCTGGACAGCAGCTCCCGGCAGGAGCTGGTCAGCACGGGGCTCTCCGTCTTCACCATGCACGTCATGGCCCACACCACGCCCGCCGCCAGCAGCTTCTTCACCCGAGCCCGCACGAAAGCCGGCTTGTCCTGGGAAGGAGGCAGCTTAGCAGAGGGGCCCCGGCTGAGGGGACAGGGAGAGGGAGACGCTCCCCACAGCACAAATCGATGGACGTGAGTACAAAAGGAAAGAAACCCGCTTCAACGGGAGGCTGCTGTGCGTGCCCGAGGCCAACAGGTCCCAAAGACGCAGAGGCCCCCGAAGCCTCTCAGAGGCTCCCTCACCTTGGGGTGCTGCTCAGGCACGTGCTGCTTGGCGTACTTGGCCAGCTCCACCATCTTGGGGTCGGGTTCCTCATAGTCGTAGCTGTTGGTGCAGTTCACCAGCGCCGAGGCCACCGCAAAGAGCACCGACCTCTCCTCAGACTGCGGGCAGGACAGGGCGGTCGGGCGGCAGCAGGGGACAAATCCTCCGGGGGCACTGGGATGAATATGGGAAGCTCCCAGGCCCAACGTGGCCCCAGACTCTGGGAGCTCACACACTCGACCTATTGCTCCAAAGACACTGTCCCGTCGGACACTGCGGGGCAGCCCCATAGGCCCAGGCCACAGAGCGGCCACGCGGGCCGCCCGCCCTCCCGCCCCGGGGCCACAGGAGCCGCTGCCCGAGACCTGCCAAGAAAGCCTGGTAGCTCCCGACCCGAGAGGACTAAAGAACCCACGGAGCTACCCTGCTCAGCTGGAACAGAGCCTTCAGGGCAGTTTCATCTTCCACAAACTCTTCCTTCACGTCGGCGTCGAAGGTGAGGTAGGCCAGGCCCTCCACTGCCCAGCGCCGTGTGCCTGCGTCGATCTGGTCATTGCACAGCCACCTGGGGACATGTAGGGGAGTGGGGATCAGGACAGGGGCACGAAGCGGTTCACGTGGCAGGACCCAGGAGCACAGCAGTGAGTGAGGAGGCCCCGTCCTCCACCCACGCCTTTCTCTCAAGGCCGAGCTGACAGGTGGGGGGCCACAGCGACCAAATAACTCACTTTCGACACTGCTTGGCCAGTTTGAGAGTGGAGCCTTCAGCAAACTGCTTCATGCTAAAGTCTGTCCCTCCAGCCGAGCCGAGCTTACACAGGCCCTGGAGGAAAAGGTGGAACCCAGCCGTTGGTCTCGAGGAATGGACTGGGCTCCCCCGTACCTGGCGTCGACTCTGTCCGTGACATTCTGCCGGGCCCTCTGGAGGCCACGCACATCCCCACCAGGCTACCACCTAGAGCATCTGGCAGCACATCAGCTACTGGGGGGGGGGGTCAGGTGACACATATCGGGTAGAGACCGACATACTGTCCGTGGTGCGGTCCTGGACCCCAATCCCCCAGCTCTGCACTGTTCCGTTCTGTGTCGTACAAAGCTCTCTGTGGGAGAAACCTGGTGCCTCCGGCAAGACAAGATCCTTCTGGGATGGAGAAGCCGAGGGCTAAGTGCCCCAAGGAGGAGGACCAGCCTTCCCAAGGGGCACGGCCGCAGCAGACTCATGGAGACCAACCAGGGCCCAAAGCTCCGGCACCTGGGCTGCCTGGAGGCCGAGCCCTTCCACACTGCCCCTCCGACGGCCGGGCCAACTAGCCCAGTGCTCCTCCTCTGTCCTCTCCTCCTGGAGCTTCTCCCACCGCCTCCATGGGGCAGCATGTGCCGTCCTGCATTCCCGGGGGGCCTGTCTGCCTGACCTGACCACGAGCCCTATAGTCAGAAGAAGCCAGGGCTCATGCCTCTGGCCTCGACAAGGCCTTGCATATCCCATACTTCCACCAGGCTATGCTGGAGCTGCACCCTCGCACACCGGCCCCCCACTAAGTACCCCGCCGGCCGGCCGGCCAGCCTGCCCAACACAGGCCCGCCTGGCTCACCACCAGCGCCCGGATGCGGATGCTGTCCTTCTCGCTGCGCTTGTATAGGTCCTTCAGCAGCGAGACGCCGTTGGCCGTGATGAAAGAGGCCCGCTTAGCCTTGCCGGCCGCATGGATGAGAGCCTCCACGGCCACCAGCTGCTCCTCCTCCTGCTCAGAGGCACACAGAGCGATCACGCTCTCCATGACGCCGCTCAGCTCCAGGGCCCGGTTGCCAGCTTCACACGGGCCCTGCAGGAGGCAGGACACCGTCTGGATGGCCCGCAGCTTCCCGGCCAGCCCTTGGCCCTCGAACCAGCTCCTGAGGGGCATAGGGTAACAGCGGTCTCGCCAAGGCCAGCATAAAGGGACTCTCCTTCCCCCCCCCTTCTTCTGCCCACTGGCCAGGTATCTGCACTACCTGGGCAGGAAGAGCAAGGAAAGCTGCCCCTGGGACCGCGAGCCCATGCTGCTGGGCACCGGCTGCCCATCCCTCGCTAGGTTTTCGGGCCTCCTCTGATCATATATCTGACCCAGGTTACTCTCACTCACACCCCCGTTTAGCTCCTTTCCTGTACTTATGACAATCCAAAATTGCTCTGCTCATATCAGGGTTTGTCCTCAGTCCCACCCGGGACCTCCTTAAGGGAAGGGCTGCCGTGGTCAGAATGCACACCCCGAAGGGCTCAGTCCGCATTGTGTGTGCTCGAGAACGTTGGCTGTGGTGTACATGGAGAAAGAACATTCCCTGGGGAGGCCACTTTGGAAAAAGTGGGCCTCGGGACCACTGTGGTCCCTGCGAGGCTTCCCTAAGGCTGCTCTCCTGGTTGAAATCCTTTCATTACTGTCCCTCCCTGAGGAGAGTGAGCCCCGGTTGGCGCCCCCAGCAATGGGCCTCGGGCCGGCTCCTTACTTAATATAGTTCTCGCAGAGCCGGTGGAAATTCTCCCTCTCAGCGTCACACTTCAGGTCATCAAAGAGCTTGCTGAGCAGCACCGAGGCACTCATGCGGCTGTTCGCAGTCACCGCGAGCTCCCCGGGAGGCTCCTGCACAGAGCCCCCCACCTCCAGAATCTTCTTCAGACCTGAAAAGACACCCTGCTATGAGAGCAGCAAAAAGCAAGCAAAGGGGTAGGTTCCCTGGCAGGGGCATGGGCAGGCAGGGCCTCCCAGGGACAAGGGTTCAGAGCAGGGACAGCGGCGGGCAGGCCAGGCTTGGAGAGCCCAGGGCGCTGACCCGCCACCTCCAGAGGCTGTCGTGGCATCAGGGAGGGCCCTCGGAAGTGAGGACCACGTGCTGGCCCTGCCCATTGGGCCAAGCGCTCTGGGGCTTTGAGGTTCCTTGTCCGTAATGTCAAAGGGGAAAATAACACCCAGGCCTCACAGCATTAGGGGGACACCAAAAGATGAGCACCCAATAAACATACTCGTGGAGGGACTTTGCCAAGTTTTCCTTATTTACCTTTTAAGGGAAAAAGAGTACTATGAATTGATTAGGTACATGCATATGTATATGTGCAGGTACGTATACGTGTATGCATGTACTTAATGGCTTTTTTTTTAAGTACTCTCCTACCCAATGCAGGGCTTGAACTCACAACCCCAAGGACCAGGAGTCCCATCTCCCAGGGCCGCCTGAGTGATGCAGTTGGTTAAGCAGCTAAGTCTTGATTTTGGCGCAGGTCATGATCTCAGGATTGTGATACTGCGCCTTGCCTCTTGCTCTGTGCTCAGCGGGGAGGAGTCTGCCTGAGAGTCTCTCCCTCTCCCTCGCCCCCACCATCACAAGCATGCTCTCTCTCAAATAAGAAATCTTTATAAAAGAAAAGAGTTGCATGTTCCACTGACGGAGCCAGCCAGGTGTCCCAAGAAGTGTGAATTTATATAGTAAACTTTTTTTTTTTTAAGAGTTTATTTATTTGATACAGAGAGAGAGAGATCACAAGCAGGCAGAGAGGCAGGCAGAGAGAGAGGGGGAAGCAGGCTCCCCACTGAGCAGAGAGCCCGATGTGGGGCTCGATCCCAGGACCCTGAGATCATGACCTGAGCCGAAGGCAGAGGCTTTAACCCACTGAGCCACCCAGGCGCCCTATATAGTAAACTTTTAAGTACTTTTCTCTGAGTATAGGCTACTGCACACTCACTGGGAAACACCTCAGATACAGAAAGTCAAGCCAGCCTTCCCACGGATGGGCTGGCCGGCCTGCTCAATGCACACGCACGTGCACACGGGCATGGCTGCAGGGTCTCACCCGGAGTCCCTGAGACCACAGTGCAGACACACGGCCAGGTAATCACCCAAGCAAGACACAACAGATACACTCAGCACTGTCTCCTTCTCCGTCTTTCAAACTGATCACCTACCTTGGTCAATGACCCAAAGAGTGAGGCTGTTGTCGGGGTCCTTCAGAGACCTCCGGGGCACTGCTTTAATCAGGAGGCTCAGAGCGTTGTCCCGGCCTTGGCCAGAGACCCCCACCTCAGTCAGCAGCTCCAAGAGGTTACTGATGAGGATCTTTAGCTCCCGGGCAGGATCTGGCAACGGGAAGGTGTCAGTGAGCCCCATGGTGGACCAGCCCTGCCTGACCCCTGACCTCCCCAATAGTCCAGAGAGACCCAGGAAGGGGACACCTGGGCTCCAGCTTTCCCTGTAGGTACCCTTTCCTCCCCTTCCCTGCAGGCTTCAAATCTAGAGTAAAATACTGTCACCGAGCCATATTCCCAAACTGCGGTGGCCAGTGTGGTCCCCAAAGAGCTAGCTCGGCTGGCTCGGCCCCTTCCCCTCCACGATCGCAACACCCAAAGGACCGCAGACCTGCTTCCACTCACCCACGATGATGGCGCCTTCTTTGCCTCTGAAGCCTTTCTTGACCCCTTCCTTGAGGGCATCAAATATAACCTGCAGCAGGTGGCAGGCAGCCAGGGACACAGCCTGGTTTTCCACGCCAAGGATGGAGACCACACGCCGGGTTCCCAGCACACTCAGGGTTGCCACTGTCTGGGTGGGAGAGAGGGTTTCGGAGCCTCCAGTCAGTGGAGGGCAGCCACAGAGACCCCTGACTGTGGGTCGCGAGTGTGGCCAAAAGGGGAGAAAACATCTGGGTGGAAGGACCAGCTCCACGTGGAATCAAAGGGGGCCTGAGGGGGTGACCCAGGGTAATGCCAGGATCAACGTGTGGGAACGGCTTCCGAAAGGAAACATTCCAGAGCAATCCACCACTACCTCTCCTCAGCTCCTCAGAGGAGACAAGGAACACCGTGGCCCCAGGAACAGCTGCTTTGGGTTGTGTTTCCCTAACAGGGAGCCCCAGAAGTCTGGACAACTCCGTGACCCCAGGTCCAAGGACAGTGGGTTCCTTTCCAATGGCGACCCTGAGGTGCTGTCTGTAGCCTGGGGATGCAGACATGCATGGAACAGACAACTAGGCCTCTGGACCCCATTTCTAAGCTGGATATCCCAGAGGTTCACCTGGGATGGGCAGGAAGGCTAAAGGAAATAGATGAAATTCACATGGCTTTACCATTTTTAGTCCTAGGAGACCCAGAAATAGAGCCTGAGTTTGGCCTAAAGAGCTTTCGTGGAATATCCCACAACTCCATCCCTGATCTTGGAATTATGGGCATCTCTCAAAGGAACCAAGGGTCGAGTCCCTGTCCCCTGCGTCCAGCCAGTTCAGGCAAGAGGTAGGGCCCAAGCTCCGCTAGGGCTCACCCCATGCTACCCTGGGAAGGACTGATCTTCTACAAGCGTCTGTGCTGGACAAGTCCTGTCTACATGGACAACCGGTTCCGGGTCGAGCCCCTCATATCTGGTCCCCGTCCCGGTACAGATGCTGTGGGGACGTCACTGACCACACCACTGGCTGGAAGACACCCCTGCAGGGGAAACGTTAGTTTGATGGTTAGGGAAGGATGGGGGCCCCTTTCCTTGCAAGAGCTTGCTTTCACCGCACGACGAACAAGTCCGAACGAGGCGTCTCTGAGCGGGCTCTGGGAAGGCCCAGCTCAAGCCGACTTAGAGCTCAGGCTCAGGGCGTCAGCAGGTAGCTTTTGCTTCCTACAGGCCCAGTTCATCCCAAGTTATGATGGGTTTTTCTGGAGCTGTTTTAGTTTTTCCTCTCATTACATGGCTCGCTGTGCTCCGCCTTCCACTCTCCGGGAATGCAGTGAGGCGTGGAAGGGTGGGGGGTGCCTGAGGAACACAGAGGAGGAGCACGGTAGTAGCAGCCCCCTGCCCCACGTACTCTTGACTGGTGCTCGGAGCAGATGCCGACCAGGGTGCGCAGGGCCGCCAGCATCAGGTCAGCCTCGCCCGTGTCCAGCAGGCGCTGCAGGAGCTGCACCCCGTTGCTCCGGAAGATCTTCTCGGCCCCGGCGTCCTCCCGGGCCAGCACCACCAGGTTCTGGGAGGCCTACGTCAAAGGAAGCGCATCAGCACATGGATGCCGCCCACGGCACAGGCCAGGGTGAGCGGCGAGCCAGAGCTCTGGACCGCGGCTTCTACTCAGCAGCTGAGTGACCCCACCGGAAACAGAACCGCTCTGAACTTCAGTTTCCTCCAGTGAGGAAGTAAAAGGACACACGCAGGCCCTCGGCCCTCGAAGTTCTGGCCTGGGCTCCCGGAGCCCGGCTTCGTGACCCGAGGAGCACCGAGCAGCACAGCAGGCCAGCGGCGGCTGATGGGCCAACAGCGGCTCACGGCGAGGGCACCGCCAGCACGGGGGGTACCGGTAGTAGTGGGGGTCCCGCCCCCACTCGCTCAGCCCAGACCTATACCTTTTGCTTCTTCTCGGTGCCTCTCTCTTGCGGGTCCAGCAGTATCTGAAACATCTGTTCCACCTTGGCATCCGTCGAGGACATGTATCGCACCTACGACAAACCAACGAGGCACGGAGGAGGTCACGCTTTCGGCCAGAGACAGCGCATTCCCTGTGTGCTCTCTTCCGCTCGTCCCGGCGCCTGGCTCGTGTCCCCAGGAGGCACAGCTAGGACATCTGGGCTGCGGGCTCACCCCATGCTACCCTGGGCAGGAAGAGACTCGCCTGGCAGCTTCACCCAAACTTCCCGCGGCTGTTTTCTGTCCTGAGCTACTTCCTGCATGAGCAGTATGGGCGGCACCAGTGCCGAAGGCGGTGCCATTCAGAAGGCAAGGCACCCTGGGAGCCGCGGGGCCACCCCCTCTCGGAGGTGCCATCCATGTCGTGGCAGCACGGGTGCTCTGCCCGTGGCTGCGGACACTCCCTGGGCCTCCAGGATTCTCTTTCTGACAACTTTTACAAATAATCTGATGGAGCAAGATCACCCTAGGCTCTCATCCCCCAGGGCATGGATGGTGGCACGTACCGAGCACGTATGCCACTCCCCACATCCCTCTTTGCATCCATGGCAGACGTGATCAATCAGTCATGCGTGGAACATTCTGCTAGGCCCATTCTGCTTCCTCACCCATCTCAACACAGGGCTCTAGGCAGCTCCTGCTGACCAAACAGAGCTGGCACGGAGAAGAAACCATCTGCTTTCCCAAGTCTCAACCTTTCAGTAAGGTGTTGGCCAGTGTATTACCTGCTGTCCCTGGGACAGCACTGTAACATCACGGGATCCGGTTCATTCAAGCTGGGCTGTGGTTCATGATGGGCTTTAGGTTCTTTTCTCCTGAAGTAACTGTTAACATGTGTACTATGCAAACAATGTCTCTTTCTATATCACGAAGTTAATGGGTGAAGCAAAATCTCTGAAAATTCCATCAATCCCACTCCTTTCCTGGGGTTCATGCTGTTATCACTTTGATGCACATCTCTGAAAATGTTTTTCTTCATATTTACACACTCGAGCGGGTGCACAGAAGACTCACGGTACCGTTTTGAGGGTGTACATGAGGTACTGTTTCAACATGAGTGGTACCCTCCCATGTTACAGCACACTGGGTTTTTTTCATTTAAGGAGCATTCTCTGTCCATGTCTACACACGTAAATCTACCTACTCTTGTAACTATGATATAGGGGTCTGCAGTAAGGCCAGCACCCCGTTTATTTATCCACTCCTCTACTGCTGGGCAGTTAGCCATGCTCCAATTTTTCATTACAACAAACAAGCCTGAAATAAACATACACACGCCTGCTTGTGTACAAGGTCAAGGCTTCTCCAGGGGAGACAGCAAGTAAACATACTGGGTCACAGGATACGCTCATTTAAAATTTTAAGAGCTATGTTCAGGTTCTCCCCGAAGGAGCTATGCCAACATCTACCAACTCTAGCACTCATGATCGAGCCCACCACCTAAGCGTCTGCCTCCCTTTTTCTAGCAAAGTGTATACACTTTCAAAGTTTGCCAAACAGACCACCGAAAAGACAGCACCTTGCTGTTATTTTCATTTGCTTCTCCCTAACCACCAGCGAGGCTGAGCTTCATTCCATAAGCTTGTATGCCATCAGTATGTCCTGTGTTTACACCCTTTGCCCAGATCCATTTACCAGTGTCCCTCTACCACCTGTCAATGCCTCTCTCTCAGTCATTCACGTACCTTCTCCTGAATCTGGCCCCCGATGTTCCTCAGGGCCTCCTGGAAAACTTTGTTCTTGGGCTCCAGGCTCACACATCTCTGAAGGTCAAGGACAGCCTGGTCAAGGCGGCCCAACTTCTCCAGGGCTTGGCTGCGCCGGTAAAGTGCTTTGACATCTCCTCCATCCTTTTCGATGGCTGAGCACAAACGGGAGCTCTGTCAGCACCCATGAGGCCACCGTCTCCAGGCAAGAGCAGTAGGGTAAGGTCTCGAGGGCCCGAGGAAGGTGGGGGGACAGATGTGGGGCTCAGTATTCCAGCCTCAGAAAAGGTGAGGGTAGCTGCAGAGAAGGAAACGCCCGAGGGAGTGGGAAAGAAAGAAGGCAGAAGTGTTTCTGGGGCCAAAGGGAAAGGAAAATGTGAAGGTGCAGTGGCCCCAGAGTCCTTGCCCACCATTAGAAGCCCCACAGCTCCACACCGCAGCCCACAGTCCCCTACCTTTGGATGCCTCGGTTTCTGCTTTGTCATAATCTTCCTGTAAGAAAATGAGCAGAAGCTTGAGAGGCTGGTCATCCTTTCAGAGCATTAGCTGGGCAGCAGGGTTGTACTCTAGTAGCCACTTGAATCCCCACCACCCCGAGGCCCTAAAGACATCAGACAAATAAGTGGAGGTGGCCTGGGAAGATGAATACCCAGCCAGGACCCAAACAGCGGCGAGATGGGCAAGCCGGGCCCAGACAGGACTGAGGAAGCGCAGTCGGCTCTCTCACCAGCTTGAGGTGACAGGCGGCCCGGTTTCGGTGCAGAATGGCCTGGTCCTGGGGCGTAGCGCCCAGATTCAGGGCCTGAGTGTAGGCCGTCAGGGCGCCCTCGTAGTCCCCACATTTGAACAGCTCGTTGCCCTCCTTCCGCAGCTGCTCCACCGCACTGGCCTGTGGAGGGAAGGGGTGGAAAGGCTGGGGGTGGGCTCAGCCCAGGGCCGGGGAGCTGGGAGACACGAGACCGAGGGTCAGGGGCAAGTCCCGTGGAGGGCCAAAACGGGGAGGCTGGGGAATGGTCAGAGCAGGTGGGAAGTGGTGATGGAATGCGAGGACGTGTACGCACCCCGGGGGCGGCCGGCGGGGGCTCGGGGGTGCCTGGACCACTCACAGTCATCGCGGGGCGGCCGTCCGGGGCGCGCGCAGGCGCAGTCTCTGGGGCGGAGTGGGACCTGGCTCAGGAATCTGGCGTCGGCTGCCCCGCCCCGGTCCTGCGTCAGAGGCGGAAGCAGAGAAGGGGCGGGGCCAAGGCGAGAGCGCGTCGGTGGGCGGGGCTCCGGTGGGCGGGGCCCGGGTCTGCAGTGCAGACAGGCGTGGGCGCGCTTAGTCTGTTCCCACCGGAACCTGCAGGGGGCGCGCGGCGGAGGACCGAGGGGGAAGCCGGCGGGGGCCCCGGCGCCAGCCCCCGCCCCGACCGCGGCAGAAGTGCAAGAGGTCGGCGGTCATCAGGGCCACGAGCAGCAGGGTATAGAGGCCCAGGGCTAGGAGCGGGCCCCGACCCCTGTAGGAGAGGAAAGGGTATTAGGGTGCTGGCCCCAGACGCGCGCTTGCTGCTGCAGCCTGTCGGTTACAGAGCCCCTGAGAGTCGGAGAAAGCTCGGGACACCCCCCTCCCAGATTAATGTAGAATTCGTAAAGAGAAATCCAGGGGGCTCAAAGATGCCATGAAGTCATCCATGGATAGATTTAGTTTTTAAAACCCAGACTATAATGGATGTAATCCACAGAACACAAGATCCTCTCAGTCTGACACCTGTCCCACCTGACCCCAGCCCCACAGTGCACGCAATGATTCCCTGTTACCCGCTTACACAGCTCGCTGAACTTCCTTTCACAGAACTGTTTGTGATCGTGTGTTCACGCGATTTTCTGTTTGAAGTCGGCCCCCCCACTCGTCTGTATGCTAAAAGCCTCCCGCCCCAGAACTGAAAAACAGCTCCGGATGTGGGAACACCCTCAGTGTCCCAGTGGCTCTGAGGCTCGGAGTTCTCACCTGAGAATGGGCGGGGGCGGAAGGGCCGACAGGTTGACCTGGTACAAGGCCTCAAATTCAGCTCGAGTGCAGCAGGAACCCCCTGCGGCCTGCAGGTGGCAGCAGTAGGCTTCCTCCGGGGTATCCGAGAGCCGAGGACAGAAAAAACCTGGGTAGTGGCGGCCGTCAGCATCCCAGGTGGTCTGGCACAAGTGGGGGTGGTGGGCCAGTGCTGAAAGGAGGGGCAAGGGGGCTGGAGAACCGCAAGAATGGTCTGCCCGCACCCAACTCCAACCTTTCTGGAGAATGAATGTGATCAGCCATTATCAAAAGGGCAGACGCCCTTCCTCCCAGATCAGCTCACACCCCGCTGAGTTTGTGGGGGCCTGAAGAGGGGTGCGCGCAGAGGAGACTGCTTACCTGAGCGAGGGGTCGGCTGAGCAAGCGTCGCCCAGCTGAAGAGCAGCAGCAGCCCCACGGTCACGCCAGTCAGCAAAAGGCCCAGCCTCCTCTGAAAGCCCATGAGAGGTCACCTCCACCTCACCGCTGGTCTCAGGAACCCCAACATCTCTCTTTCTAAGCCACGGCTGCAGACAGTAGGGAAATAAAAACCAAAACCGCAAGGCCCCTGGGCGCCATGAACACAAACCTGAAGCTCCTATCCCAGACCTCTGGAGAGAGATGAAAGTGACTGAGGTTCTATCTTCTGGTGGAGAACGTGGGGACTGTGACTCCCAGCTGCCTAGAGTTTTCCGAGCTTCGGTTTTCCCCTTCAAAAGGTTCAGAAGACTAGAGTGCAGAATGAGGCTTGAGAGAGAAGCCGAGCCATCAGGCTGAAGAACAGATAAGCATTTAGAGCCAGATACGTTTCTCTGTGCCCACTCTCAATTTCCAGGCTGCTGTGGAAGCCCTGGGAATTCTAGTCGCTCCGTTTCAGGCCCCAGGGACCTCGCTTACAGGGTTTGGAGCTTCCCTCCCTAACTTCTGCATCATGGCAACCACTGAGACTAGCTGAAAAACAAGGCCAAGTCCTTCCATTAACTTTTCCCTTGAGCCCTCGTCTGCCCCCGCCTCCAGCCAAAACACGAAAGCTCCCAGTCTGACTGGAGCACTATACTTCGCAAACCAGTTCACAGGAAAAGCTCTTCCAGGGTCTCCGGTTCTCTCTTACCCCTTAAACCTCAGAGCAGCCATCTGCTGAGACAGAGAATTTCTCTAGAAGGCCCAAGGCCGCCAGCCAGCAGTGCTGGGATGTCACGCTCCCAGAGCGGCAGGACAGCAGTTATCATCCGAGGGGCCCACAGCAGGTGTCTGGGGACTGAGGCAGGAACGCTTATGGTACAAGAAAGAAACGCAGTGCCCGAGAACAAAGAGGACAGTTCTTGCAGAAACATCACTGCTGCCTGGGAGTCTAAACCTGAGCAGTTAGGCAGGCTTCTAGAGTGAGTTCCAGTTTCCAGAGGGTCAGGCCGTAGGGTCTTCTGGGCCCAAAGGTGAGGCTGCCATGTCCATACCAACCAGTCCCTCCCCGCAGGGATAACCATTTTTAGAGCACTTTGAGAATTTGCAGAACACTGACATTGAAGACTGTCTTTTCATGGGAGGAGAGGATCCTCCTGGAGGAGGCTGCCTTAGACCCCGGGAGGCCAGGTGAATTGCCCTTCCTTCAAAGCCCCATAGTCCCCTGTGTCGTCCTGCCCCCGATCCGGCGCACCCTGAGAACACTGCCTTATTTCTTGTTTGTCTTCCTCCTTCGCCGAGACTGTGGGTTCTCAGAGAGGCAGGCCACGTCCTTCTTGCCCCCCCAGCAGAGCACCTGCTCCAGGGGCTGCGACGCTGAGGGCAGCTCCCCTCTCACCAGTTGTTCTCCCCGCCGGGATGTCGGCTCCAAAGAAATCTGCCGGCTTCAGACTCCACAGTCACCGGCCTCCGCGGCGCCAGGGGGCGCTGTGGACGCTCTGTCCGGGCTCCAGGGGCTCCTGGGACGTTAGTTGCCCGCCCCACCCGCGCGATGGGCTCCGAGGCCGCAGAGCTGTTGGAGGCTGCGGACTTCGCTGCTCGAAAGCACCGACTGCAGCGGCGGAAGGACCCCGAAGGCACCCCCTACATCAACCACCCTATCGGTGGGCGCACCGCCCGGGGAGCAACCAAAGCGGTGTCTACGGGGGTGGGGACCAGGAAGGGAATGCGGAGGGTCTACACCTCATCGAGCACCTACCCTGTACCGGGCTTTGTGCCGGGCACTTTTTTCGTGTTTAAGCCTCAGCCTCACAACAGCGCGGGGCGGTAGGCATGATTGTTCCTCTGCACAGTTAACACCCAAAGACAGTAAAGGTCGTCTGGCTAGCGAGCCACATCTGGCTCCGTAAAACCCGCAGCATGCAGCCTGGGGACTCCCTCGGGTCTGACTTCCTGCTTTGCCCCACCAGGTGTGGCTCGGATCCTGACCCATGAGGCGGGAATCACTGACACTGTGGTGTTACAGGTAACTCCCCTCGTTCTCTCCTCGCAGGCCCGGGTGGGGACCAGGGACCCCATTCGGCCTTGGGCACCCCTTGCCTAGATTCACAGGGCTAAGTGGAAGCCCGCCCCCAGGCAGCCTTGCTCCATGACACAGTGGAGGACACAGACACCACCCTGGATGAGGTGGAGCGGCACTTTGGGGCGCAAGTGCGGCGGCTGGTGGAGGAGGTAACAGATGACAAGTCTCTGCCCAAGCTGGAGAGAAAGCG
This sequence comes from Procyon lotor, assembly GCA_028646535.1. Taxonomy (NCBI): domain Eukaryota; kingdom Metazoa; phylum Chordata; class Mammalia; order Carnivora; family Procyonidae; genus Procyon; species Procyon lotor. The sequence goes on along the minus strand of CM053609.1, from coordinate 3,164,196 downwards.
GCTGCAGGTGGAGCGGGCACCCCACAGCAGTCCCGGGGCTAAACTGGTGAAGCTGGCAGACAAGCTCTACAACCTGAGGGACCTGAATCGCTGCACCCCAGAGGGTATGCTCCCCCACCTGCTCCGAGGGAAAGGGGGGTGTCCACCTTCTGGAGGCACAGGTTGTTCAGTTCCAGTGGGAAAAAAAAGAGCCTGGGCCTTCTTGTTTCCCCCAGCTAATTCTACTAGACCACTCCGATCTTGCACCTGTAGAAATGCAGTAACTGGGCCAAGGGGACGTTTTCAGGACAAAGCCCGGCAGGAACTCATCTCGTGGTCCTGCACCAAGCCCTTCAGGAAGTGGGCAGAAGTGGGCAAAAGGCAATGCTGTCCTGGATGCCCTGTGAGCAGTTTCCTGTCCATTCTCATGCAGGATGGTCTGAGCATCGAGTCCAGGAATACTTCGAGTGGGCAGCACAAGTGGTGAAGGGGCTTCAGGGGACAAATCGACAGCTGGAAGAGGCTCTAAAGCAGCTGTTTAAGGAGCGGGGGCTGACACTCTGAGCGGTGCCTGGAGCCATCAGGGGCCCAAACTCCAGCTTTGGCCAGGCCAGGAAGGATTCCTGTTCCAGCCTTTCAGTGCCTCTGCATCTCCCTCCCTGACTGGTTCAGCCCAGATACAAGAGGCCAAAGACACTTGCCTGTTCTCACTCGAGTGTGTCCTGCCAACTAAGCTGAGCCCTGGATTGTGGAAATCAGACGAAGCCCGTCGGATCCTAATGCACTTACGGCCCTTTCTCCGGGCCTTGGGTCTGTTTGCTAGCCTGTATGAGCGAGCTCTGGCCCTGCAGGGACTTGGGCTTCCAGAAACACTAGTTCATAAGTCATTATGGAAAAATAAAGCGTTTTGGGTAAAGCTTTAAGTTCTCGCTGCTCCTTCCCCAGCCCGCCGAATGCGGAGCGGGAACGCGGGATACCCGCCCTCTGGCAGGGCAGGGAACCGACTGAGTGCGTGTCCCCAGGCACAGGTCAGCGCCTCGACCCCCTCCCCCACCTTCCCACCGCCCCGCTCCCCAGCCTGGCTTCCTCATCGGTGAGATAGGCTGTGTCACTGCTAGGGTTAGACTAGGTCACGTGTCAGACGGAGCCTGACACGTGGGTGTTCAAGAAATGGAAGGAGTCCTCCTCCTTTAAGGAAGTTGGTGGAAGAAAAAAAGTTGGATGGGAGGACAGATGTTTTGGAAAGGAATGCCACCTGCTTACCAGCAACGACAGGACGGGGCCGGTGGGGGTCCCTCACACCCCAGACCGCCCCGGAAACTAGTCGCCATTCGCAGCCCATCCCCAGATCTCAGCCCTAACAAGCCGGGTCCTTTGGTTGCTAAGTGACATGGACTTCCGGTCGCCTCCGGAAGTGGCCCGGAGGCATCCCCACCCGCGGAGACCTGTAGTGGGCGGGGTCTGGGAGAGGCGGCTGGCCGCTAGGTGGCGTCCGTGTGCAGGGGTCTGCAGGTGACGGATTTCTGGTCGCCGCTGAGCTGCTGGGGCTTATTAGCCCCTTGGAAAGGGTACACCTGGGGAAGGAGGCAATGGTTAGGATCACGGTGGTTATTTACCCGAAGAAGGCTCCAGTGCTGTTTCTGCAGGAAAAAATGGTGAAGGGCCACAAAAAGGCGACTTAAAAGGAAACGAGTTTTGGGGTGGTCCAGGTAATCGGATCAGCAAAGTTCGAAAGTTCAGTGTAACTTCTTAAGGCAGGCCCGGATGTGGTATGTTTTGGAGAATTTTGGTTTTAGTTTAACAAATTATTTGGGGGAGGTAGAATTACAAGGTTTCTAAAAACTTTATTCCTTACACTTAAATACATACATTTACATATATACTTACATATAAGTAATGTTAATAAATCAATAATTTATTAATACTTTATATGTATATAGTA
>CM053609.1:3130861-3161775 GCA_028646535.1 Procyon lotor | reverse complement strand
CCCCCCCCCCCCCCCCGCCCAGGCCCAGCTGCCCGCGTCCCCGCTCTGCGCGCCCCGAGCTCCCGGGGCGGGCGGCGGTGGAGACCCGAACTCGGAACCTTCGGCTAGGGCTGCCAAGGGCTTGAGGAGGCACTCTGAGGTCCTTGCCGGCTGGATGGTGGGGGAGCCGGGTCTCTACCCGCCCGCACAACCCCCACGACTGCCCCATTCCTGAGCCAGGAACTTGGGCCCGACCCAATTAAGTGTCCCGGGGTGACCGACCTGGGGTAGCTCCCCCTGAGGTCAGACTTCAGCGAGGCGGGCACACCTTCCCAGTGCCTACTGTCAGGGGAGTCACGACTGTTTGCATCTATATAGACAGGTGGATAAGGCGAACCAAAAGCCCACGCCTCTTGTTTTTTTTTTTTTTTTTTAAACACCAACCGCAGACCAGTCACGGGGACAGTCACTTTAGATTACCTCCTTCTTGAGTACATTGTTTAATTCACATAATCCTTCCGGGCGGACATTATGAATCCCATTTTACAGATAAGGAAACTGAGGAGCACAAAGTTAAATGATTTGCCCAAGGTCCCCCACCTAGCAGGCCTCAGAGCCTGGACTAGATTTGGGGCTTTGGCAGAGCCTGCATCCAAGCTACTTGCAGCAGTATACCGACTGGCTCCTCTCCCTCCCTGGGTCCCTGCCCTAGAAAACGTCTGTGCTACTTGGCTGAGGCCACCACTGCCAGAGCTGAGAAAGAAAAGTGGGGAAATGTGGCCAAGAGCTCCCGGGGCTCGGTTATTCCAAGGTCGTAGAGCAGTCTCTGCCCGTCCCATCCCGCGCCCTGTGAGACTACCTTGCTGCACGGTACTATCCTTGGTGTCCTCAACACAGGCGGTGATGACAAAACCAAACCGCCAGGTGCTCACCAGGAGCCAGGAGCCATTCTCAGCTCTTTTCCACTTATTAACGTGTTTCTCCGTCCCACGAACCCCACCAGGTGGGTACAACACGTTCTCCTTTGGCTCCTTTTATGCAGCACTGTCTACATTTTACAGAAGAGGAAACGGAGGCCCAGGGGGGTCAAGTAGTATCCCTAAGGTCACTACGTGGCGAGTCGGCTGGCGAGCCCGGGTTCAGACCCCCGTGGCCCTATTCCACACCCACCACCTTAGCAAATTACTTCATTCGGAGAGCCTCCACCGCCTCAGTAAAGTGGAGACGGTCCTCAGCGAGTGCGATGAGGTACCACTGGGACGCCCCTTCAGGTGCCGCCGAAACTGGAAACTTCGGTTAGAATGCGGGGTCCCGAAAGTCGGGCTGGGAGCTAAGTCTGGTTTGCTCCCGCTCGGGGTGGGAACTTCCCTCATGAGGAGCTGGGACTCCTAGGGGCCACCCTGGGGTAGCCCCACCAGTGGCAGCAGCCACATTTGGGAGAACAATGCCTGTGCAGTCAGACTGAGGCAGGAAGTGAGTCATGGTTCTTCCTCGGTCTATGAGCAAGAGAACCCCATTGAGAGGAAATTGGGACAGGGCTAGCCCCACCTAGGCTCGGAGTCCCCCACTTGTCCTCTGGCCTAGAAGTAAGGCCGGCGCAGGAGGAGAGCGAGCCGGCGGCCTCTGGGTGCCCCACCCGTCCCCAGGGCCGCTGCGGGTCTCAGGAGGGGGAGGGGCTCGCTGTCTCAGATGGCTGCCGCCCAGCTGGCCGGCCTCTCGAAGGAGGTGGAATTCCTTCAGCTGTGTGGCTCAGAGGGGCATCATTTGGTGCGGGGGGAGGACTGAGCGAGTGAGCGCCTGTCCTTACTTTGCCCAGAGCATCTTTACCTTCGTCCCTCTCCAACTGGGGAGTTTCACGTGCAATCAACCGTATTTTACAACAGGCCTCTTGGCTACGAGGAATTTGGAAGCCACTCTCCTTGAGAGGAGACCCTCCCTTCGGAGAGGAGAGAATCCCACCTTTGGCACAGCTGGCGACGGGTAGCCACCCTCTTCCTTTATCTCCCCCAAACAAGTCCTGGGGGGCATGTATAGTTCTGATCCCCCCCAGACATGTCCCTGAGGCCCTAAGGCCCGAGGGAGCTAAGCTGCCCCTGCAGCCCAGGTCCCCCTGACGGCGGGCCTCGAGAGCCCGAGGGTCTCTGGACCCGGTTATCAGTGGGAAGATGGTAGCAGCACGGGACAGAAGCTGGGAGCAGAAAGGCCTGGGCGGGCGGAGAGCGGGGCCTGCCCCGTAAGGCCCGAGGGACGAAGGGGCTGTGACAGGGGCTTCCCACCTTCCCAGCAAGGCTCTGGGAGGAAGGCTGCAGCTGGCCAGGCCTCTCTTTACCTTCGAATGGGGGCGAATCTGCAAGGCTCCTGAGGGCAACCAGCGTCCTGTGGCTCCGTCCACCCGGGTGCTCCCAAGTCCCCTGAGTGCTCCGGGGGGTCCTCTTCTCCCCGGATCTCTCCCCACTCTCGGGCACCTCCGAGCCCTCCACAGCAGCACCCACACCTGGTTTTAATCAAACCCGTTCGTGCGTGCACTGAAGGGCCCCGGCCAAAATGTAACTAGTACTTTCTCTGAGAGGATGGGATTTGGAGAGATTTTTTTTGTTTTCTTCCTTTTTGCTTACCTGCATTTTCCAGAACATCTACAGTAACTGTTCTAATAAAACAATTAAACCTTGAAGTCATGCAAAATCGAATAGAGCATGCCCATACTTCACCAACTGGCGCCTGAACACCCGGCGGGGTCCATCCTGAGCACCTCGACCATGGGGGGCAACAGCCAGGCTCCTCCTATCCGGTCACAGGGCAGGGCCTAGCGGGTTCTGGCCGAACCACCTTGGGAAAGCCTCCTTTATATGACCGGCAAACAGGGTGTCTGTGGGTGGGGGGAGGAGCCAGAAACGATTGGGTGCTGCCTGCTGGTCACGCTGGGACAGGACCGCAGCTCGGCCAGCCCTCCTCAGTTTCCCAGTTATTGGGATGGGTCTGCACTTACCCTTGCCTGGTGGCTCTGCCGCGTCCCCGCTACATTTGCCATTTGCTGGTTTAACGGCTTCCCTCTGCCCACTTTGGGTCTTCTTCCTCGCCTTCAGTGCCCAGCCAGTGTTACCCACAGCTGGGCACTTGATCGGTGCTTTGGGTGCAGTCTAGCCTGGCAGACATTCATTCATTGAGCACCTGCTGTATGCGGGGCTCTGGTGCCCAAGCACAGAGGCCCTTAGAGCTTGTCCTCGGGAAGCCAGTGATCACCTCTGCTAAGGTTGGAAGGAGGTGCCTGTGAGGATGCCAGTGTCCCCGAAAATCTGTACCCTCCCACAGCCTTGCAGCTCCCACAATTTCCCGCCCTTCCTTCTCTCTCTTGACCCAGAAAAGTAAGACAGTCCATCTTCATTTTTTTTTTTTGAAAGATTTTATTTATTTATTTGACAGAGAGAGAGAGCACAGGCCGGGGGAGCAGGAGAAGGAGAAGCAGGCTCCCCAATGAGCAGGGAGCCCCAAGCGGGGTTCGATCCCAGGACCCTGGCATCATGACCCGAGCTGAAGGCAGACACTTCACTGACTGAGCCACCCAGGCGCCCCTAAAATAATCCATTTTCATGACTTCTTGTTGAGTTTTCTGATCAGTTTATCAGCATCCAGAATGGGGTCTCTCAACCTCAAAACTAATGACCACTTGGGCCACTGGATCACTTTCTTTGTGGGGACTGCCCTGCATATCATAGGATGTTTAGTACTCTCGGTGGTCCCTAAACACTAGGTGCCAGGAGCGCCACCACCCCATTGTGACAACCAAAAAAACCATCCCCAGACATTGCCTAATGTCTCCTGAGGGGCGGGGGGCAGAGTCGCCCCGAGCAGGGGGCCACTGGTCCAGAGTGCGTAAGGGGAATGGCGCAGGGGGCAGCAGCTCTTGTCTGCAGGAACCACGCACGGAGACAGTTGGCAGCGAGGGAGGAAACTGCCAAGCCCCGGGGCAAACAGTCCTCTGTGTCTCTACAGCATCTCCTCGGTAACACTCATGATAACGCCGAATCCAGGTAAGGAGAACCATGGTGATGGCACTATTTCCTAAGGTCGAGAAGACAGCTTTGCCTTAAATATGGGATTAGAAAGCAGATTGGTAGCTGCTTGGGGAAGAGGGGCCAGGAGGGGCGGGAGGAAACTTTTGGGAGTGACAGACTTCTTCGTGATCTTGATTGGGTGGAGGGTTTCAAGGGTGTGCACAGCCGTCAAAATGGATCAAATTGTACCCTTTAAATATGTGCGGTTTAGAGTGTCAATCATATCTCGATTCATCTGTTTTTAAAATGTATTTGTTTAAACTTACAGTGCTTGGAAGGTATTATTTGGAAAATTTATGAACATGTGCTAGCCTGTTTCTTGACTGTGACGGATAAACTGGGGGTCCTTTAAGATTAATGTGGTACTTAAGAAGAAAATAGAAAAAACGAAGACCCTGGGCCTCAAGGCTGGCCTAAGGAAGGAGGGAAAGCTGGCCTGGAGCCAGCGAGAGCCCGTCAGCCCCGCGCGGGGGAAGCGCCCTTGGACGATGCTATCAAAGCAACGTGTCTGGAACTGCATTATCGGGGGCTTGGGGAAATGAAATGACAAATGTGGTGCTGGCTGCCAGGAAGGGGACAGATGATTCTGGACCTTGCAGGCTCCGCCGCTAACTTTAATCCCTAAAACAAACACTGCTGGGGAGAAAGTCAGTTAATCCTGGAGGAGGGCTGGCACTCTCGCTCCATGGGGCATGGTATGCCCAGGGAGCAGAGACCTTTCTGGGGGCCACCTGCCCATTAAAGGCACAAGTGCTAGTGCCCCGGGGAGGGGGCACTTGGCAGGGCGGGGTGCTGGAGATGCCCAGGAGGGAGAGCCATTGCCAACAATGAGGGGCTTCGAGAGCTTTTCAGCTGATGGAAACCCCCAATCTAGGTTCTCGAGAACCCGAAGAGTGAGGCTGGGGAGTGGGAGGACTCGGGGTGAAGCTAAGGTACTAGGACCATGAAACCCTGTTTGTGGAGGGTTGATTGTGCACCAGGCGTCTCATACATCACTTGTTCCTCAGACATTGATTGAGCACCTTCTGGACGCAGGACCTCCTCCAGTGGTCCTGTCGTGGTAAAGGAGGCAGACCGCAGGTGGGTAAGCCCGGTTACAAGAGAAGTTCAGACCACCGTAAGTACTCTGCAGCACAAATAACAAAAAGGGTAATGTGGTAGTGTCTGGGGGTGGGCGACGGCTGCTGTCCCTAGGGTAGTCAGGGAAGGCTTCTTGGAGGAGGTGGTATTTGAGCTGAAGCTCAGGAAGGAGGCAGTGATGTGGAGATCTGGAGAGAGGACATCCCAGGCCAAGGAAACCGGGAGTCACAGGTCCGGGTGTAAGCTTGTGTGCTTGGAAAGCAGACACTTCTTGGTGCGGTGGGAGCAGCCAGAGCGGAAGAAATGACATGGGAGGGTCAGGGCTAGGTCATGGAGCACAGTGGCAGGCCAGTCAGGGTGTTGAACTGAATTCTCAGAGCACTGGACAGTTTTTGGGAAATGTTACTACTACAGTGGGGAGAAGACATGTAGGAGGTAAGAAGGGGAGCCCCACAAAAGCCCCACGCGGGAGGCACCGTTAGCAACCCTCCCAAGCTCCCTGTGGGGCAGGGGACTGACTCGGGGAAGCTGAGTGACTTTCATCGCTTGGTCAGCGGGTCTGTGGGCTCCTGAGCAAGCCTGGGAAGGATGGGGTGTCACTCATCCCCTTGAGAAACCACACCCCTGCAGGCCCGGAGTTGGCCAGGGTTGCCAGGCTGGGGGTCCCACTGCCCTGCTATTCGCTCAGGGTGCGCTCAGGTACGTCTTCCAGAACCACACGCATGCGGGCGTCCGAGCAGGTGACCGGGCAGCCAGGGCTGCTCCGAGTGAGAGCCGAAGCCCCAGCATGCTCGTTCGCTGATTCCGTGATGGGGCTAAGCGCCTTGTGCTGGTTGCTTCACCCCTGAGGGTGTTAGTATCCCCTTTTACAGATCCGGAAACTGAGGTCCAGATGGCTTGCTGGGAGTCACCGTCAGGAGAGGGAGACCATGCTGTGAAGCTGGAGCCCCATCATCGAAAGCCCACATACTCAAACCACTCGGCTCTCTGCCCCTGGAAGAGGCTGAGCCAGGCCGGATCACAAGCCAGTTCCCGCAGGTGACGTGGCGCCGGCTGCCGGGCTGGGATTCACCTTTGACTATTCCCTGGACAAGGCCCGCTGGCCCGCATCCTCCCAGAAGTCCATGTTGCCGTTTCTGGAACGTGTGTCCCGAGGTGCCGCCGCCCCACCCCGCCCCACCCCGCCCACCCCCACACCTCGTGGGAGGCCTTCCAGGTGTGCCGGTTGTCCATCCAGATCCTGCTCTACAGGCCCCCGGGGCAGATTGCGTCACCTCCTGGGGCCCCAGTCCCCTCCTCTGTAAAATGGGATAAAAATCTACCCCGCGCATCAGGTGATGCCTGTAAAGTTCTCAGCTGGCACCTGGCCGGAATCGATGGCCTCTGCGATTAAGTGGCTGCCTCCTCCTTCCTTCCGAGGCAGGAATGCTTTCCTGATGCTTCCACGCTGGCCTAAAACCTGATTTCCGGCACGAAATCTCTGCCCTCACTGCAGGCTCTCTGGGGCTTTTCCTAGATGGGAGAGTTCCAGCCTTCTCGCACTGCAGTCTGTGCTCAAAGCAGCCTCTGCTGTGGCCTGGTCCCTGGGTGGCCCCCGAGGTGACTTGTACCCGTTCTGCAAGCTACCTGCTCCTCTGACCTCAAATCTCTGCAGTCAGAACAGAAATGTTCACATCATGACACGCAGGAGACGTGGGCAGCCTGCCGCGGCGAATGGACCAGGCCGGGGGGCCCTGGTGGCAGCTGCCTCCCGGCGTCCGGATGCCTGCTTCGCGGCTGGGGGCCGTTTCAGGCCCGCTAGAGGACAGGGCCACATGGGGGACAGGTGGCTACACCCCGTCTCCCAGCACCGGCCACAGCGTCTGTGCTTTCTGGGCTCGCTCGTCACCGAGTCCTGCTGGGGCTAATCTTCGTGACCTTCTCGTTGTTTAGACAGAAGAAATACTTCCAGATAGTACTCTAGGAAGATAGTTCTGGGAAGCAATAGGGCTGTTTATCAGCGACAGCGCGCCTCTAATCTGAGCCTCGCGTGTTCCTTCTGTGGGAGAGAGACCCCTGCAGCCTCCCCAGTGTTGCGTGAGGAACACTATTTCTGTTCCTTGTCCCACTTCTTATGCAGTCATGCATCCAGAACGATTCGAAGGTCAACACTATACAGAAAAAGACCCATAAAGCGATCCCAGCTCTGCCCTATACGCCCCCCTGCTATGCTACACCTGAGCACCAATTTTTACTAGACCTTATTTATCCTTCCAGAAAACACACACACACACACACACACACGCCTACATCTTTCTCTCCATGTATATTCTTGTACTCCCCCTTCTTATCAAAAGGCAGCATATAACACTTTGTTTTGGGGGCACCTGGGTGGCTCAGTCAATTAGGCATCTGCCTTCGACTCAGGTCATGATCCCAGGGTCCTGGGATTGAGTCCCACATCGGGCTCTTTGGTCAGCGGGGAGCCTGCTTCTCCTTCTCCCTCTGCCTGCTGCTCCCCCTGCTTGCGCTTGCACTCTCTGTCAAATAAATAAAATCTTAAAAAAAGAGTTTGGGGCGCCTGGGTGGCTCAGTGGGTTAAGCCTCTGCCTTCGGCTCAGGTCATGATCTCAGGGTCCTGGGATCCAGCCCCACATCGGGCTCTCTGCTCAGTGGGGAGCCTGCTTCCCCCCCCACCCGCCTCCCTGCCTCTCTGCTTACTTGTGATCTCTGTCAAATAAATAAGTGAATAAAATCTTTTAAAAAAATAAATAAATAATTTGGGTTTTTTACTTGGCAATATATTCTGGAGAAACTCACATAACAAATACAAACAAAACTACAAACCCAGTACAGTTCAAAATGAACATTCGTCTAAAGGGAAGGATGATGTTTAGCTGAATCCAATCACCGCTCTTGGGGACGTGGGATCGACCAATGGGAGCAGTGCTCCTCGGGCGTTTGCGATCCCTATGGGTGCTGCCTCGTGCTGGATGACTCCGTGCTCCCACTACTTTTCTCTATTTGAATTACTGCAATACTTCTGTTTACACAGTGGGCTGTTACATCATTTGGCCTTCACTTGGCTTCAACGCATCATTTACGCATTAAATCCGCCTCTGTTCTTTTCTTGTTAGCCAGCAGCAATTAAAAGGGACTGCTGGATGCCAACACAATCATAAACACGAATGCAAACTCGGGCAGTGAAATCCTGTGTCAACAGGAGATTGTAAGGTGGTCAGGCCGACAGTAATGATGATGAAAATAATCGTAATGGCCAACCCTTGCCGAGTACTTACAGTGTGTCCGCGATGCCGAGTGCTTCACAGGCGAGGTCATATGTAATCCTCTCTAAAGAAGCATACCCATTTCAGAGATGAGAACGTTTGGTCTTACAGGGATGAAACAACTCGCTCAGGATCACATACATGTCCAGGAGATGGTGAACCGACATCACTGACCCTGATGACCACTCTAAGGGCTGGTGGCTGGGGCAGGGGCCTTCCTCCTGAGCTCTTTGATTTCAGATCCTGGCCATAGCTGCTCACCTTGGCCAGGTCCTGCTGGGCTGGGGCTAGGCAGGATATACGGGGGCAGAGGACAGAAGGGGAGTGTGGGGGTCACAGTCCCTGGTGGGACCTGGACTCCCAAGGGACCCCCTCCCCGAAGTCCTGGGTGAAAAAGTGTGCTGAGCCTGTGACCCTGCCTCCTGTCTCTCGGTATCAAAACAAATAAACGCAAGCCAAAAATACCATTTAGAAGAAAACGATCTATGGCCGTGACTATAACAATGACACGCTGTCAGGTCCTGGCAGACGACTGAGAGTTCTAAATGTTCCTGCAGAGTCCCTGGCCAGCTCTGCCGGGCTGGGGCCAGGCTCACGCTGGGCAGGGGCTGGGCAGTACTTAAGATAAAAGTGCAGATGCTTGGCCATCACCTCCCCGTGGCCTTCTATTTACCCCGACTCCTGCCCTGCCTCACTTCACCTCCTACCCCTTTTCCTGCCACACTGCGTGTTTGTTCTTTCCCTGTGCTAGGCCTGACCTTGCTCCCCATAGCTCCGGGTCCAGGAGAGAAGGTGGTCAGGTAGGCCAGGAGCCGGAAGCCTCCACCCAGGCCTGGGGACCCGGTCACAGGGCATGTCTGAGCTGCACGGGCTTCCTGGAGATGGGCAGCGATAGTCTGATGCTGAAGAGGATGATCCAGGGCAGTCCCCTCCCCAGTGGCTGCCCCATGGTGGGCGGGGCTTTGGTCCTGAGGGGTCAGGACACTCTGGGACAAGCAGGCTGCTGGGGCTCAGTCCCTGGAAGGTTCACATAACGAATGCCCGGGCCCTCTCCAAGTCTAGGTATTTCTGCTGTCTGCCAAATACTCTTCCCTGGCGAGGGTCCTGGGGGGCACTCCCAGGCCCAAGGCAGCCAAGGAGGGTACCATTCCACACCTACCTTCATACCCTCCGTTAGCCCCAACTAGGTCCAAGGAAGCCCAGTCTTACTTGTTTTTCCATTTTCCTACATCAATACAATTACTGGGGCGCCTGGGTAGCTCAGTCGTTTAAACAGCTGCCTTCAGCTCAGGTCATGATCCCAGGGTCCTGGGATCAAGCCCCATGTCGGGGTCCCTTCTCAGAGGGGAGCCTGCTTCTCCTTCTTCCTCTGCCTGCTGCTCTGCCTACCCGTGTTCTCTACCTCTCTGTCAAATATATAAAATATTTTAAAAAAATACAGTTGCTTATAAAAACTAAGTTACCTTGTCTCTTTGGTTGTCTCTTTGGTTCCACGTGACGTGCTGGAGTTCCAGAAATGCTGATCCATTGTCAGTTCCCAGTGTGGTCTTCACTTGGTGTGCCGTGATTGGATCTGGATGTTCTTTTTGTCTAGGCTGGAGCTTCTACTGGAATCCAAGCCTTTCCTACTTAAAAAATTTGGCTTCTTGCGTTACCAAAGCCACACGCCTGCCAGAACCATCTACTCCACCCCTGGACCTTCCTGACCCCATCTCATCGCCCACAGTTGTCCACTTGGCTCATCGGCTCCAGCACCCCGGCCTCCCTGCTATTTCTCAGGTCCTGCAATAGCACACCCACCTCAGGGCCCTTGCACTGGCCATTCGACCTGGACCTCTCTAGCAACATACCCATATGCCCGGGCCTGGTCATCTCGCTCAGGACTTGGCTCAAACGTTGCCTCCACTACCTACGGTGTGTTAAAATGCACATACTCCCAACCCCCTTTCCTGGCTTCATTTTTTCTTCATAGTACTTTTCAACATGGGACAGACTCTGTCTTTTCTTTTCATGTATTTTTGTTGCCTTTTCCCCCACTGGATTGTCAGCTCTACAGAAGGCAGGATTTTTGCCTGTTTTGTTCACGGCTTGTCCCCAGTGGCTGCAAGAGCATTGGCACGTAGTGGGCACATTCAGTTGTTGAAGGAGTGGTTTCGCTGTAGGAAACTTGAATCTACATAAAGACACAAAGAAGAAAAAAAAGATGCCTAGAATTTCCAATACTCCAACAGAACTCCTCGTCTTTGGAGGTATGTAAGGGGTAACTGGGCATCCATCTGGTGAGGAGTTGTAAGGGGACGTGGGCACTGGGTGGAAGTGGGACTCTTACTCTCGGGAACGTTTGGGGCGATCCTGCAAAATGCTCTCCACCATTCGAAGGCGTTCTCTCTGCCAGCTAGAGCCACCAAGCAGCACAGCACTTTCCCTTCGGTCCTTCCTCAGCACTGGGTGGGGAGCCCTATGACCCAGAAGGCTTGGGGAACAGGGTGGAGTGGAATCACCTATCACAGCCAAACAAGACTGTCCCAGGAGGAAATACAACAGAGATCTGCAAAACGGTGACAAAGGTGGGGGGAAGCTGATCCAGACGCTCACGGGCTCAGCCGATTTGAGGAATGTCGGGCCATCCCCACATTGCCTGACATGTCCCAATCACCAGCCACAATGTCTGGCGTTCTCTCATTAGAGAGACCTAAGTCTCTGCTTTTAGTATATGTGCTGCCGAAGCGAGCACTAAGTCTCTGCTTTTAAAATGCCCTCCTGGGGGTGGGGTGGGGGCACCTGGGTGGCTCAGTAGGTTAAGAGTTTGCCTTTGGCTCAGGTCATGGTCCCAGGGTCCTGGGATCGAGCCCCACGTCAGGATCTCTGCTCAGTGGGGAGTCTCCTTCTCCTTCTCCCTCTGTCTCTCTGTCTTTCTCTCAAATAAATAAATAAAATCTTAAAAAAAAAAAAAAAAAAAAAAAAGCACTCCCCGGAGGGTCACACATTCTTCCACGTCGGCCACAGAAACGAGGTCCGAGTTTGCATGAGCAAACCCTGAACGGGTCATGAGGCAGGTGTGAGACTTGATAATGCAGGTTTTTTGAAGCAGGGACACTGCCAGGAAAGAGAGCAGCCTGCAAGCCCCGTGCTCCAGGACGGGAGTCCCCAGAATCAAAGAGCTCAAAGACAGCAGCGTGACCTCACAGGTCAACCCGGGTGCAGGTACTGGAGCGAGTTATCTGGGACAGGAAGTGGCTATGAGGCAGGAACCAATGCAAAATCCCCTCTCAACAGCCGCGTAATTTCTCCAAGGAGTCTTCACAGAAATGGGGTTACTGGGGCACGTCACCAGTGGGGAGCACTTGGGGAACTCCTTGAGGGCTCACTTGGGACAAGACACTTGGGGATCACAGTTATGGCAAATGCACAGCTCACGTGCTACCACTTCTTTATCCTTGCCCATGGCAGACATTGCTAATCCATCACCGCACGGCTGTGGAATCCTTTTCTCTAGTGTTCCAGTCACTGCTAATCTATCGGCACTCACCCGCGAGGTGAAATGTAATGGCTATCACTGGCGGAAGGGCCATCCCGAAGGGGGAAGGTGGGAGGCAAAAGAAATGTCTTCACCATGCCTGCCCGTCGAGAATCATGGGGTTAGGATTCCTTAGGTGAGGAAACCAAAGCTCAGGGAGGGAGTGAGACTCGGCCAAGGTTACGCTGGCCTTGAGTGAGGAGAGGTGGGTCTGGAGCTCTGGTCTTCCTGCTCCTCGCCAGGAAGCTGTCACCTGTGACTGGACAGTTGGTCCAGGGACAGAGCACATGCCTATGTCCCCATGCCCACGTGCCCTGTGGAAAAAGCCGTTATAGCTCTACATGTCAACAAAGGCAGAGGATGTGAAATCCCAGGGTGCTTGGGTTGACCTTATAAAATTTGGACTTTCTGGGCTCCGTGAGTCAGCGGGATAGCAGTGGGTAGATGTTGGGGAGGCCCTGTGCCCGGAACGTGGCTGCTGTCCAGACAGGTCCATTGGAGCCTTAGTCCCCGGCCTGTATCCGGGGCAAACTCCCCAGCACCCTCAGGCAGAGGGAGCCGGGCCCAGTCCAGGGGACAAGCCTTGCTTTAGGATGGTCCCCATCCTGGGCGGGAGACATCTCTGCTCCCTTGGCCTCAGATGCCTGAGCCATTCGTGAGGAAGCTGACTTGTGACTTCACTTCGCTGAGGCTCAGTTTCTTCATCTATTAAATGGGGATAATGACACCTCCCTGCTGGGATGTCACAAGAAACGGATGAACTAATTCTATAAAGTGCTTGGCTCAGTGCCCTGCGCATAGCAGGTGCGGAGGGAGGGCAGCTGCAATCACCTGAGGATCTTTCCGGCCGCCGGAGCCCAGCCGGTGACCCACACCTGCCTGTGGGAAAGAGGCCGCCTCATGTCGGCTCTGCGCTCACCAGAACTAACACACCTTGGCCAAGCTTGCAGGGTGAGAAAATGGATTTCTCCTGGGTTTGAGAAGGGGCAAGAGGGAAGACAGTGCCCTCTGTCTGCAGGGCAGCCCAGGGGTCCCCAGACAGCTGCCCCAGGCGCCCACATTCTGGGGTGGGAGCTGCAGACAGAGGGACCCTTCCATTCCCCGAGGGAACTCCCCGTGGGGCCTGCTGGCTGGGGACCTCCTGCTCGGAAGCCGGTTCCGGCAAGGAGAGGGTGTCACTCTGCCTGCCTCTGGCTTCCCCAGAGCCCGTCCCCAGGGACCTCGGCTCCCGTGTGCCCCCCACATCCACAGGCGATGCTGGGGGACGGGGCCCTGGGTGCCAGCGGGTGGGAGAAGGAAGAGTGGGGTCTGCCCTGTCGCTAACAGTGTGAAAGCACAAATATGGCCCGTACTGTAATTTTAGAAGAAAAAAAGGACCTGGTTATAAAACAGCACGTGTCCACGGAGTTTACATTTGCACACGAGCCACAACTAGAAGGAAAGACACGGGCAGGCTGAGAGCGGTTGTCCTGGGTGCTGGGCTGGAGGCTTCATTTTTAGTTTCTTCCTTGGGCCTTTCAAACTTTTTGACTGTGAACAGGATTTGCTTTCATCGTCAGAACAGCAACAAACCCCACTCCGGTTAAACAAACCCCACTTCGATGGCCCAAAGCCTACGGTTTAGGCCCCCCACAGACTTCCTCGAGCCGCCCCTGCCCTGTAGCTGGTGACCCCCCCGCAGGAGCGGGGCTCCCCGGGAATGGTGAGATCTGGTCTGGCCCTCGGGCTGCTGGGGGGACACTTCCTCCCTCCTGCTGGGGGATCGGGTCCAGCCCTCTCCTGTTCCCCAGCCCTGAAGCTGGCAGAGGTCATGCCAGCCTCTGGGGCCGAGGGGGGGCGCGGGGCTCTGGGGTTGGCCACACCCCCGGGGGGGCCAGACTCCCTGCCGGGAACTGGGCCAGGCGGAAGGACACGGTCGCAGGCAGTGGTGACGTTTCCCCCACTTCCTTTTACCTGCCCCACTGCATGTGCTGCTGAGTCAGGGTCCCTTTGGGGACTGACCAAAGGATGTGACATGACACAGCAGGATGTGGCGATGCTCTGGGCCGTCCCCAGGGGCTCGGCAAGAAGTCCTAAGGAAAATGAGAGTGAGAGCGGAGACATGGAGCGCCTGGGTGGCTCGGTCGTTGGGCGGCCTCCCTCAGCTCAGGTCATGACCACGGGGCTCCCGGACGGAGCCCCAAGTTGGGCTCCCTGCTCAGCGAGGAACCTGCTTCTTCCTATGCCTTTGCCGCTCCCCCTGCCTCATGCTCTCTCTCTAACATATAAAATCTTAAAGAAAAGAAAAGAGCAGAGACATTGTGTGTCCCCGCCCATAGGACCACCCCCTGGTTCTAGAGTTGGTTCTCTGCAATGTCTCCTCTTGGACCTTGGCCACAGGCCTGCTCCCCAGACCCTCACATCCCCATGGCCCTAGCGGCCCCCCAAAGGTAAGGGCGGTGGGAAGCGCCAACCCACGTCTCCAGCTCTCCGTTTCATCGCTTCTACTCTAGAGACCTCAAAAGCTTTGGAGTTTTTCAAAGGGAGATAGATGCTTTGGGCATTGTGAGGGGATGATCTTCACGTACAATTGTTCCCCGTGTTCCCCCTTCCACTAGATGCCTAATCACTGTGATGACCTGACATGTCCCCCCCACCCTCCATTTCCAAGCACCCCACAGACGCTTAACCAACAGAGCCACCCAGCGTCTCATGAAGACATTTTCTGAGAGAAGGGACAAAGATCCTCTGTCCGAGCTCCCAAACCAATACCAGTAACCACACATATCTGGGCTTTTCCAGATGAGAAAAACAGGGCCGCTGTTTTCTGCAAGAGCTACTGAGTATTGGGTCCTCGGTTACCTGAAGACTAATGCATTCTTAACATCTACACGTGTGGAAACAGAGACACGGGGAGACTGAGTCACTCACCCGGGGTCTCTTGCCTGGTAAGCAGCGGAGGCAAGATTAACACCTGGACACTCTGGGTCCAGAGGCCCCACACGTAACCGCTGAGCTAGGTGGACTCCGAGTGCCCTGGGACTTTGGCCTGAATGCACTTTCCTTCCCCTGAGGGGAAGGGTCATTCCTTCCATCAGATTCTCAAAGGGTTCATAATTGAACAAGAGCCCCCTCTTTCCTTTGTTTTTTTGTCCCACTCATTTTACGGGTAATAAAAGGCAAGCCCCAAGACGGAGAGTGCCTTGCCTCGTCGGTGCCCAAGCTGAGATGATCAGTGGGCCTCACCTGCAATTCCGTGTCCTCCCCCTGCCCCTTCCTCACAAAGGCCTGGACGGGTGCAATAGCCTCCCCGTGGGCCTCCTTGCCTCGAGGCCCACAGCCTGACAGGCTCCTCCTCAACACCTGCTGTTACTTACTCTGCCCCAACTCATTCCAGCTCGAAATACTCGTATTTTCCTATGTCTACTGTCTAAAGATGGCCATGGAAATCTTTTCAGTCCCACATGGTCTGAAACTTTGCTGTGCTCCACAGAAGGTGGAGGCCATTTCCCCTCTCCTTGAACCTGAGCAGGCCTTTGTGGCAGCCTTCCTGAAGCCGCTGTGGGTGGCAAGGGCTGCTAAGGCTTCAGCCTCCCTCCCCTCCAGTCGCTCCTGACCTTTGAACCCACTGCCATGGTGCGAGGATGTCCCTGGCAGGGCCTCTGGGCAGGCTCCCGCCAGTGCGGAGCCAAGATCTCTGCCGATCGATCAGCCCCCGGCAGGGAAGGGCCTTTGGATTCCAGCCTCTGCTCTCGAGTCTTCCAGCTGAGGCCCCAGGTACGGTAGGGTGGGCACGGCTGTCCCCTCCGGTGGGCCCTGTCCAAATTCTTGAGGCCAGTTGTAGTTGTTACTTCCTTGAACGGGAGACTCCTAGAAACTTGGGCTCGGGAACCATGGGGGCTGCCCGATGCCTTGGAGTAGGGGAGCGCAGTGGCCACCACCGAGCTGGCTAAGAGAGGAGAGGGGCCTTCCCAATCTCCTCCCCTAGCCATGTCTGAGGCTGGGGTCCACATGTGGTAGAGGCAGGGTTTTTTGTTTCGTTTTTTGAAAGAGAGAGAAAAAGAGAGGGGGGCAGAGGCAAGAGGGAGAGGGAGAAGCCGGGTCCCTGCCCAGCAGGGAGTCCCATGTGGGACTCAGTCCCAGAACCTTGAGATTGTGACCTGAGCCAAAGACAGACATTTAACTGACTGAGCCACCCAGGTGCCCCTTTCGTTTTGCTTTGCTTTTTGCCAGTCCGATGGGGGAGACAGAATATTTTACTGTTGTTTTAATGTGCATTTCTCTGAAACCAGCAAGGGAGAGCCTCTTTCTTATATGGTCCGTGGCCTTAAGGGTTTCTTTTCCTGTGAGGTGTTTGTTCACAACTTACGCTGAATTTTCTGTTGGGTTGGTTTATCTTTTTGATTTGTAAAAGTCCTTTACATATTCTGGAAGTTAATCTGCTGCTGGTTGTATGTATGGCAAATACTGCCTCCCAGACTGTGGGCATATCTTATCATCTTGGTTATGGTATATTTTGTTGAGGATTTGAATGTAAATGTTATCAGGCTCATTTAATATTTTCCTTTACGGCTGTACCTGGGATATTCTTCCTTATCAAGAGGTACTTCAGGGACTTTCCAAGTTGTTGGCTGTGTCCTATTTCTTGGCTCAACCGCTGGGTACAAGGCTGGGTTAGCTTTGGGAAATTTTATCGACCTTGCACGTATGACGTGCACTTTCCTTTATGCATGTTGTAATTTACAAAAAGTTTATTTAAAAAAAGAAATCATGGGGCGCCTGGGTGGCTCAGATGGTTAAGCGTCTGCCTTCAGCTCTGGTTGTGATCCCAGGGTCTTGGGATCGAGCCCCACATCGGGCTTCATGCTCAGGGGGGAGCCTGCTTCTCCCTCTCCCTCTACTGCTCCCCCTGCTCCTGCTTTCTCGCTCTATCAAATAAATAAGTAAAATCTTAAAAAAAAAAAAAATTTTTTTTTTTTTTTTTTTAGTTTTTAGGCAGAGGAGACACCCCACCGGGGCGCCAGGGTGGCTCAGTGGGTTGAAGCCTCTGCCTTCGGCTCAGGTCGTGATCTCGGGGTCCTGGGATTGAGCCCCACATCGGGTTCTCTGCTCAGCGGGGAGCCTGCTTTCCCCTCTCTCTGCCTGCCTCTCTGCCTACTGGTGATCTCTCTGTGTCAAATAAATAAGTAAAATCTTAAAAAAAAAAAAAAAAGAAATCATTCCTTACCCTGAGGTAACAAAAACATTCTCCTAGATTTTCTCCCAAATGTATGACACTTTCGTTATTCACAGGTAAACCTTGAATCCACCTGGAGTTGTGCGTGTGGTGTTAGGTGGGGATCTAATTTTACTTTCTCCATATGGATCACCACTTGTCCCGACGCCATTTGTAAAGGTCTCTTCCCCACGTGGGGGATGCCTCTCTGTCATGTAGCGAGTTCTCCTCTACACACACTTGTACCTCTGCGCCCTTCCTTGGTTCCCTTCATCTCTTCGTAGCCTGAAGCCAAAGCTGGTGGGCTTCGTTTCTTTAAAAAGCTTCACTGTGTGGTAGGATCCAGGGGAGGGCGTGAAGGCAGGAGACGGTGTGGTCGGAAAGATGCCGTGACAACATCCTCCCGAGGAGTGGGGCGTGGCTGCCGTGGGCGCCAAGCCAGCGGCTGTGGGTGGCGGCTGGGAAGTGGGCTGAGGTCGGCCGTGCGGTGGAGGGGAGGACAGGGCTTGCTGTGGGTCAGAAAAACTAGGATCGAAGAGGACTCCTTGGTTTTCGGCCAGAGGCCGGCAGTGCCATTTGCTGAGCTGGGAAGGCCTGGGGTGAAGCTGACAGGTAGGCCCTCGAGAGGCCCCTGCTGAGTGACTGAGTGGGAAGGGTGGGGGTAATGGTGGTCCCGTCCCACTTCCGGTGACCTTTGCACCCTCCGGGAGGCTGAAGGACAGCCCTCCTGTCCAAGCGGGACGTCACTGCTGTGGGGGGAGAGGGACATCTTCCCCGCCCAGGTGCTGGTACTTCCCCTACAAATTCTGGCTCAGGGCCCGGCCTCCCAGGCTTCTGGTCCCAGGACACTGGCTCTTGGAAGGCTTCCAGTCCCCCGGGAGGCCGGAGGAGGCCCCGTGGGCCGTCGGGCTGGCTTTGTCACCCGCCTCGCTGCTCGGGGACACGTGGCCTCGGTGCAGCTCCGTGGTATTTTGGGAGCCTGTGCTGCTTGCCGGGGCGAAGCAAGGATCCCTGGGCTTCCCCCGGGCATGAAGGAAGCATCTCAGTGGGGAAGCGGACGGCCTCCGAGGCTCTGCTCATGGGTGGGGGCTCAGACCTGGGCGTTTTCGACCAGATCGTCTTTGTTTACTGTCTGCTGCTGGCTCATCGTCCTGGCTGTTACGAAAACACCTTTAGTTCATAAAATGTGGAAATTGCGTCTGCGCGCTCCAGCTGAGTCATTTCTCTGAGCAAGACTTCGGCTGGGGCAACATTTCTGGCCAGGCCCGGGGCGCGGCTCTGTGTGGGCCCGGGTTTTGCCTGTGGGCAACCCCAGGTGACCTGGCAGCTCCGCTCAAACCCCAGAGCCTGAGCTTCCTTCACTGAATCGAGGCCCATCTTAAACCCCTTCTTTGTTTTGTCACCAGGGTGGCTGAGGAGAAGGGAGGGACCCCCGGGGCCTCAAGTCCCCAGACGACTCGGGGGTACGCAGAGCGGAGAGGCCTGGCGCAGGAGCGGGCCTGGGAGAAGCTGGGCCGCGGGGGGAGAAGGCCGGCTGGGGCTGGAGCCGGCCTTGTCTGAGGGCCTGCGAGCCCTCGGCCTGAGGCGCCGTCCCTCCCACCACAACCCTGGCCAGAGGTGACCTTCAGGCCGGGGTCCAGCACGGCTTTTGGACAGGAAGGAGGAAGGAGGGTGGTACCGAAGAAACCGGTTTTTACTAAGCACCTACTTCATGCCAAGCCCTTGGCTAGCTCGTTCTCCGGCCTCGTGCCGGGTCGGGGAACCTTGGCCCCTCCCCAGCTGCAGGCCCTTGGGCCGGAGTGCTCTGTCCCCATCTGCCTTCTCTTCCTCATCTGGCCTCGGAGCTGCTGTGACGGTCAAGCGAGATGGTACAAACACAAGTCAATAAATGGGTTTTTATAGTCACACGGCTCACATTTACTGAGCACACGCTGGGCTGGGCTCCAAGCTGCACATTTTTCTCGCAGAAACTCACAGAACCCTCCCAGCAACTGTGAGGGGGGTTCCCTTTTTAGTCCCATTTTACAGACGAGGACATGGAGGTGCAGAGACACTGGGTCCCCTGTGGAAGGCCGCGGGCGGGCGGGCGCACACGGGGCCGGCACTCTGACACAGGCAACAGCAATCGATGCCACATTGCATAAGCCCAGGCAGGTTGGATTAGGTTGGTCTTTCTCCGTGTGAATTCTCCAGAACCCTCATCTTTTCTTCATTTTGAAGGAGTTGCTTCACCAGGGCACTTGGGCGGCTCAGCCGGTGAAGCATCTGCCTTCAGGGAAGGTTGTGATCCTGGGGTCCTGGGATCGAGTCCTGTGTGGGGGGCTCCCTGCTCAGCGGGGACTCTGCTCCTCCCTCTGCCCCTCCCCCTGCTCATTCTGTCTCGCTCTTCCCCCCAAATAAATAGATAAAATCTTTAAAAAAAAAAAAATAGAAAGTTGCTTCACCATCAGACAAGCATGAAAAACACCGGAACATTGGATTCTCCTTCTGAGACATTCGTTGGGAACTTTGATACAGTAAAGGCTCTCAGAGGGGCTGCGGTTAAAAGGGAAGAAGCGGACGACCAGCTTGTGTTTAACCCAGCATTTCTGAGCTTGCTTGCTCTTGGAGCCTTATTTCTGAGGAGCCCTTATTAAGATCAAGCTTGAAGCCTGCATGTTTCCCCAGACCGCAGGCCTTTGCCTGTCTTATGGGGGCAGCCCGAGGAGCGCCCCGGTTCCAGGGCCTTGGGTTTCTCCTTCGTTCTATCATTCGGTCACCTGTGCCACCTGCCTTCCCTTCTTTTTATTTTTACTTTTTAAAGATTTTATTTATTTGAGAGAGAGAGAGAGAGAATGAGCAGGGAGGCGGGGAGAGGGAGAGGTCTACTCCCTGCTGACCAAGGAGCCCGAAGCGGCGGGACTCGGTCCCAGGACCTGGCTTAACCGATTTAGCCCCCCAGGCACCCCACGCCTTGACTACTCACTGGCGTGATAGGAGGTAAAGACGCGACTTTGGCTTTAAGAGTCTTAAGACTGACAGGGCAGACAGGACAGTGCGACCAGAAGTTCAAGGGAGCCCAATGGACGGCACCTACCTGCTCCGGGAGCCAGAGCGTCTCCTGGACAGGACGAGGGCTCAGCTTCCAGGTGAAGGACTTTGGGCGGTCAGGTCAGGGTTGCAGGAAAACATGTGTACATCTGTGGGAACGCAAGGCAGTAGTTATCTGGACTCTGGGGGACACCTCTTGGATTATCTGATTCCATTCCAACCAGGCCATTTTACAACTCTGCAAGTTGCAGACAAGTAATGCAGAACCATTCGTATCTATAGACCCGTGGCCCCGGAATTGTCCCGCAGATCACCAGCTGACCTCCCCCTCCCCACTTCTGCCTTCATTTGCACATTCCTGATCAATAACGTGTCTGTTCTTCAGACTCTCCTGTGAGCTGGTAAGACCGTGTGTCTGGTTTGCTCACTGATTTAGGAGTTTAATAAACTTTTTTTTTTTTAAAGATTTTATTTATTTGACACAGGGAGAGAAGGACAAAGAGAGAGAGTGAGAGAGCGCACAAGCAAGAAGAGCTGCAGAGAGAGAGGAGGAGAAGCAGGCTCCCCGCTGAGCAGGGAGCCCAACATGGGGCTCTGTCCGAGGGCCCTGGGGTCATGACCGGAGCTGAAGGCGGACACTTATTAATCGAATGAGCCCCCCAGGCGCCCCGGAGTTTCATCAACTTTACACATGGTCATTCTTATATGGCAGTCATGATTCTGTCTCTTTTTTTTTTTAATTTTTATTTTTTATTAACATATAATGTGTTATTTGCCCCAGGGTACATGTCTGTGAATCGTCAGGCTTACACATTGCACAGCACTTACCATAGCACCTACCCTCCCCAATGTCCACACCCCAGCCACCCCATCCCTACTCCCCCCACCCCCTCCCAGCCACCCTTAGTTCGTTTCGTGAGTCCAGGAGTCTCTTATGGTTTGTCTCCCTCCCTGATTCTGCCTCTTTTTAAGAGGATGCCAGTAAGAGGGTCCTGGGCAGAGAGACGCATGTGCGAAGACCCGTGCGCTCTCGGCACCCGGCCGTGAGGAACAGGTGCCCGGCCCGGGGTCCTTGCCGGAGCGGACCGCCAGGAGCTGCTGTGATGGGCTGGTTTTCGGCCCCACTCAGGAAGGGTGGAGGCGGGTGGGGTGAGATGAAAACAGCGGGGGATCGGCTGTCAGGTGATGGGGCGTGCCTCTGGGGCGGTGGACTTGGTGTCACCTTGACTGGTGTGTTTGCAGAGGAACTAACTCCGCTCCGGGGAGCCCGCTGGCTCTGGAGGGAGTGTTTGGGTCCGTCCCCAGTGAGGGGCCCTCCTTGAACCCACACGCCCTCCTCGTGTGGGGCCCAGCAGCCCACCTGTGGGGCCTCGCAGAGCCCTGGAGGGTTTCTCCTACACAAGGGCAGAGAGGAGTGGGACAAAGGCAGCCCTCGGGGCCCTGCTTGGCTTAGCAAATGTAGAAATAACCTGCGTGCCCAACAGTGGGGGACCGGTGAGCCTGGCACCCATTCTGTGGAGTCCCCAGAGCCCTTAAAAAGACAAGGTTCCCCGGAGTGTTCTCACACGGGAGGGGCAGCTCCTGCGCCCCCCATGCAGGCACCGGCCCACCCCCCGCCCCAGCCAGGCACCCCCCCAGCTGCGCTCAGCACCCCTACCTGGTGTCGCTCCGGCCCTGGCCTGGCACTGAGGTGGGGCGGAAGATGGAAGACTGCGAGCCTGGTGGGCCTACCATCCCAGCTGTGTGGCCTGGGGTGACCCCCCCACCACTCTTGGCCTCAGCGGCCGCCTTTGTGCAATGGGGACAATTTACCAACTTACAGGTGAGACGGTCACCTGGCCTGCCAAGCAGGTTTTCGGTGAAGGGGACTATGACTTGAGTCTTGCCTAGTGGGAACTATGGGGGTGCAGAGCAGGGGCAGAGCCCGGAGTCGTCTGCTGGGAGGAGACGTGCCCCCGTCACGTGCTCTGTGTGAAGGTTACGGATGTTGAGCTGTGGCTCCCCAGCCGCCCTCATAGCAGACGACGGGCCCCCCAGAGGAAGAGTTCATGCCAGTGTTTCTGGGGGAGGAGGCACAGCAGGTGACACGGTGGTTGACACCCACAGCCCTCACTCTCGTCTGCCCTGAGATTCACCCGGCCCTGCCAGCAGTGGGGGGGACCTCAACTCCCCCACGGGCGCCGCAGTCAATCGCTCCGTGAGGAGACTGGGTGACCTGAGGCAGTTCTGTGGGAGCTGGGGGACATTGTGGGGGCGGCGCCTCCCGAGGCTCTGGGGGACGTGGGGTTCTGGGCTGGAGGTGGCGGGGGTGCTGAGAAGGGAGGTCCCGCAGGGCCTGGCAGCCAGGGACCGGCCATGTCCCAAATCCTCAAAGTGCTCGACCCCACAGCCCCCACAGACTTCTTTTCCAGTTAACTTTTTAGTCTTTTCCTTCCCTTACTGATTCCTCCTTTCACTTCCCCCTCCTTCTTTACACTCATTGTCATTCTTCTAACAAACCTTAAAAATGCAAACTATGTTCTTTATTCCTTTCAAGGACCCCATGAGGAAGACTCTACCACATCCCTATTTTTCAGATGAGGGGACAGCCAACAAGGACAAGGGCCCTGCTGATAAGAGGTGAGGGGCCAGACTCACCCATGTGCCTTTCTGCCTCGGGCATCACGGGTCACTGGGCCTCAGGAATGAGCAGAGCCACATTGGCCTGTCGGGAGCTCACAGCTGGTGGCAGGGGCCTGACCGGTGGGGCTGGGAGTGTGTCAGGGAAGGCTTCCAGAGGAGGAGACCCAGGATCTGGGGTGAGGGAAGGAGGTGGTGGAGAAAGCATGTGCAAAGGCCCTGGTGGTGTGGGAAAGGGGAGCTTAGGCCAGTGGGGCTAGAGTGAGGGTGCAGATGGAAAAGGGCTCCGCTCAGACGAGATGACAGTAGATGAGGGTGGTGGAGTCAGATGGAGCTCAGGGGCTTCCAAGCCTGCAGGGAGGAGAGCCTTGCCTGGCAGGCATGTCCCAGACACTTTCCAGGCTGGGCTGGGCCCCCAGCTGCCTGGGTCTGGTGCCAGCTAGAATGGGCATCTGTTAGGATGTCTGGGTGACTCAGTCAGTTAAATGTCTGCCTTCGGCTGAGGTCATGATCCCAGGGTCCTGGAATCGAGTCCCACATCGGGCTCTTTACTCAGCGGGGAGTCTGTTTCTCCCTCTGCCCTTCTCCCCCCCTTGTGCTCTCTCTCTCTCTCTCTGACAGATAAATAGAATCCCTGGCAAGAGGGACTTGGGAGACAAGCTCAAGGATTCTTCCAGGTAAGAGAGGCTGAATTCCTTGGGGAGTGGCTCCCCTCTTCAGGTCTTTGTAGGATCCCGCTGCCTGGGTCCTCACGTTGCTTCCTGAAAACCTTATTCATACTAAAGTGTCAATGGCTTAAATGAAAGGTGGCTCGAACTCAACTCTGGCTGTCTAGAATCATCTGATGTGTGTGCTTTTATAAAAATAACACTTGCTCATTCCCAAAAAAACAAAATGAGTGATACAGGAAAGTACAAAGAAGGAAGCAGTGACCCACATGACCATCCCCATTAGAAGTCCAGCTTCCTGAGGGCAGGGTCTTTTCTGTTTTCTGCTGTCCTCCCAGCATCTAGAACTTTCTGGCACAGAGTGGATGCTTAATACAGCCCACTGCCCAGTGTTCACATTTGGGGGATGTCATCTACACACAGGGAACTTGGGAGGGGTACAGAGGGGTAGGTAGACAGACAGGTAAATAGGTCCAAATACTTTTAAAAGATGGGATTGTACCACACCTGCTAGATTTAAAACTAAAAGCGATTTTACTTGAGTTTAACAGGAAAAAAACAACCACCATAAAAAACTGCTGAATCTTAGGTTAAGTTTCTACTTTCCACAGAGGTGTTCGTTCATGATGAATTTGTTTCATGTTAAGAAAAAAGATGATGGGGGCACCTGGGTGGCTCAGTGGGTTAAAGCCACTGCCTTCGGCTCAGGTCATGATCTCAGGGTCCTGGGATCAAGCCCCAAATCGGGCTCTCTGCTCAGCAGAGAGCCTGCTTCCCTCTCTCTCTCTGCCTACCTGTAATCTGTCTGTCAAATAAATAAAATAAAAAATCTTAAAAAAAGAAAAAAGACGATGAAATTCATTGAAAGATTGGAGTCTTGGGAAAAAACAAGAAAGGCTTCTCTCGGGCACGTGCCCTCTGTCCTCAGGATGAAAAAGGTGACTGCCTGCCATACCGGTCTTCCCTTCATTCTGGACTCAGACTCTAATATTTTCCCATTGTCACGGCTTCCACCACTTAGATTCGGCTCTGCAGCCACAGTTCTTAGTTTCTCATCTCAGTCCTGTATTTCGATGGATTCTATCTCCCTTTTTTAAAGCACATTTTGTCCCTGGGTTTTGCATTAGGACTCATCTCCTGGTTGTACCAGGAAAAGTGGGGAAAGACTTTGAAATGGCACCCCGTCCCTGAAAACAGCCCATAGGGGGTCCTGTATTTAGGGACCTGTGCCTTTTGTCATCTCAGGGCAAGTTGAGGTTGTAGAAAGCTTAAGGCAATGCAAACGGTTCTTGTTCAGAGACATGAAAACGGATTCTGTCTGGGGGATGCAGCGGACTGCTGCCCTGTGGTTCGTCAGTTTCGTTCACGTATGTAACATTCATTTTTGGACTTTGTAACTGCCTGTTTGTGTGTACTTGTTCTAATTTTCCTTTAAACCAGTTGGAACCTATTACTCGTCCCCTAATTATTTGATGACTTAAATAAAATTTTTGACATGTGTTCATTTTATATTGTAGGAGAGTCATGATTTTACCCTTAAAAAAAATGGTCCCTTTTGACTTTCGGCTAGATTTTCATTGCTGAATAGTTGTGTGTGTGTGTGTGTGTGTGTGTGTGTGTGTGTGTGTGTGTGTGTGTTTTTTCAAAAGAAGGCTCAAGGGTGCTGTTTTCCCTGATCCTTTCCATGTTGTCCATAAATCTGAACAAACTCACTGGGTGTAATGTTCTTGGTTTCCCCCTTTCCACACAACTTTGAAGACTAAGCTCCCTTGTCCTCTGGAATTGAACGTTGCTGGGGAAAAATGAGAGACCAGATTGATTTTTCTCTCCCCTTGTTCGTGACTTGGGTTTTCCTCCTGGGCGCCTGAATGCTTGTTTTCTCTGTTCTTAAAGTTCAGTAACTCAGTGAGAGTCGGTCTGCTCCTGATGGTGATTACCCTGAATCCCTCTTGTGCCTTCTCCATCTCTAAATATTCTTGGGCTTCAGCTGTTGGATAATCTACTTCAAGGAGCCAATCCGTCTTAGGTTGGAGGCTCTGGGCTCCGTAATGACCGTCTTCTCTTAACTGTCTGTCCTCTGAGTTCATAGTGATCATTTCACCTTTCTCTCTGTGCCGTGGGTTTGCCTTTTAGACATGCCTGCTATGCTGTGACTTGGTTTCTTAGATGTCCCGTGGTCCTACTTGGGTCCTCCCATCTGTAAGCTCCCTTGGTGTGTCCTGATGTGGTTTCTTGACTGTCTTTTCTTGGTGCTCTTTTTTTTTTTTTTTAAATATTATTTATTTATTTATTTGACAGAAAGAGACACAAGTAGGCAGAGAGGCAGAGAGAGAGGGGGGAGGCAGGCTCCCCGCTGAGCAGAGAGCCTGACTTGGGGCTCCATCTCAGGACTCTGAGATCATGACCTGAGCCGAAGGCAGAGGCTTTAACCCACTGAGCCCCCCAGGCGCCCCCTTGGTGCTCTTCTTATATTGGATTTGGATTCTCAGGAACTTTCCTCCGTCCTGGGGCTGCTGGTCTCATGGAAGCTGCCTTTGATCCTGGGTCCCTGCTCCCTTTCAGCTTTCATGCCCTCATGTGATTTCCTTCCCCTTCCTGGCAGTTGGCAGGGTGGTCCTGCAAGTAGTTTTATCTGTGGTTGGTTGAGCACGTCTCTCAGTCATCCTACTCATGGCTCTAACACGGGAACCAGCCTGCGTCCCCCCAGGACAGCTGTGAGGGCTGAGTGGTTTTCGGCTCCTTTTTTTGGGAGCCCAAGTGTGGGGGGACAGAATCCTCTACGGAGGCTGCCTGGCCGGGGGCTACGGGTCTTGTCTCTGCTGCCGTCCCCCACACGCTCTGCACCCAGATCCCCGCTCTGCCCAGCCGTGATGGTGTCCTTCACCCACCACAGGGCAGCCCAGGATCCGTGAAGAGGGAGGGTCCTGGAGGACACGGCTATGGAGACTCTCCTTGGTTTGTTGGCCGTTCTTTTCATCAACAATTTGTCCTTGTTACTCAATTCATCTGTATGGGGAAGGGGAGCCCGATCTGTCCCCTCACTCTGCCCCCAGAGGTCTGAGCTCCTCTCCTGAGCAGCGTCCAAAAAGATGCCAGTCCTGCTGCCCAGAGGCCCTGAGAAAGGCTGCTTCTGTGGGTCTGCATGGGACCTCTGCCCCCACTCGGAGTGGTGGGGGTGTCTAGACCTGGGGGTGAGAACTGCTGAGTCACCTACCAGGGTCATTCGCATTTTGGTCACATTAAAGGAAGACAGCTCGTATTATGTGAAATCATGTGGCTCTGGACGGTTTAGTTTTGAAATGCCTAAGTGGGTGGGCAAATTGGATCATTCACTCATTCTATTGTTGGTGAGGCCTCGGAGGCCCAGAAAGTGGAAGTGACTGGTCCAAGGTCATACAGCAAGCCAGCAACACACAGGTTTGAAGAACTGGAAATGCCAACCCCAGACATGGGGCCTGGGGATCAGAGCAGCCCACCTCCGAGGGCAGGAAGGTCTTCGTCAGTGGTGTGAGGAGCCCCCCCCTTCCCATCTCCTGGCCTCGCAGAGAGGAAATGGTTGTGGCCCTGCTCCTGGGGAACTGTGGTCATGAGCTTCCTTGGGGGAGGGTGGCCTACCCAGGAGGCCCGCTATCAAATCCCAACCCTGGAAGGAGTGGCCCTGCTTCCTCTCACACCTGGCCCTGCTCCATCCACCTGATGTCCTAACAGCTGTGTTTTCGGCACAGGCCGAGGGCCTGGTGACGACCCGGGGCCAGGTGGCAGGTGGCGCGGTCCTGGTAAGGAAGCAGCGACGGAAAAGGCAGGGAGTCTGCGATCAGTGCCGGAGAGGGCTCGGGTCAGGCCTTTCTGAGAGGGTCCCCCATCTGCCAGGGGAAGGGGCTGCCAGAGCTGTTGGGGCCCTGACCAGGCCGTGCAGCTGAGCACTGTGGCCAGAGGACTGGGCCAGGGCCGTCAGGGCGGTCGGACGAGCCACTGGGCCTATCCTGGCTATATGTCGGCCCCTGGCTCTGTTCTTGCCGCCCCCCAGCAGCCTGGTGGCCTCGGGCAGCCCGAGGAGAAGCCCGGGGCCACCCCTTACTCCCTCCGCGGCCCGGCTGGCTCAGGAAGGTAACAGGACCCTCTCCACAGGGCTGTGGCGAGGACCAATTCCCGCAAAGGCGCACAGGAAGCAAGGCTCCCAGTAGCGGAGCCCCCGAGCCCAAAATAGATCCATTCCACCAGGTAACGAGAACCATTTCATTGGAGTTTTTTGTGAGGTGAGGGGGAAAAGACTGTTCACCACAGGTGAGGGGGAAAAGACTGTTCACCACAGAGCTGCAATTTAATTTCTCTCTGGGGACATTTTTGATCTTTCTCTGCTAAATTCCCCCTCCTCTTCCTCCTCCTCTCCTACCCACCACCTATTCCCAGCGTCCCTTGTACCGCGAGCGCGGGGCTGACAGCAGCCCCCCAGCTGTGTCCTGGGGGGGGGTGAGTCACGACAATGGCTGCAGCTGAGCCAGGCTCGGGCAAGCACACGCGGGGACTCTCTGGGCCCCCAGACATGGAGGACCGGGGGAGGGAGTGCCAACTCTGGCCTCAAACTCAGGCGCCCGGGCCCCAGCCGCCTCCGCAGTGGACTCTGAACACGTCCTCCCCATTCGTGGGCTTCCTGGCTCTTCACAGCAACCCTAGGAGGAAGATGGGCCAGGCAGCCCCCGCCAACTCTGGCCCCAAGGAGTCCCATTTTTCAGAGGAGGAAGCGAGACTAGGAGAAGCCGACAAGCACAGGCCCGGAACAGCCCCCAAGTCTGACGGTGTGGCCGCCCAGCCATCCCACTGAGCACGTCAGCTGCTGGGTCTTGAGGGGGCGGCCTGCTCGTCTTCCACGGGGCCCATCCCCCGGATGAGGCCGCAGACCACCTTGTTATTACGGCCAACCGTCGTCACGCATTTGTGCCTGGGATTAACCTCATTTGCTCTTACCATTTCACTGTGTTGAGCCCTCCTCCCACTTTGCAGGAAGCCTGGCTCTCAGGGAAGGATAGGCAGGGCAGAGGGCGTGGCTCGGGGGAGGCCCTGTGTGTTCCCAGGAGGGGCTGTAGGGTCCAGGGAGCCTGGCAAGGACGTCAGCCTCTCTGAATCGGGCCTCTTAACCTGTCAGGGGTGCTGGCCCCTTGCACAACCTGATGAGAGTCCTGCCCTCTTTCCCAGAAATCTGCATAGACTCACAAACATAAACTTACAAGTTGGGAGTTGATACACCTTCTCATCTCTCCTCAGGTTTCCCTGGGGTTCCGGGTCTAGATTAAGGCCTCCTATGTTATGGGCTGCTTTCTGCCAATCTTCAGAACCCCAGAATCTGGATGCTTATGATGCTTGGACGGCTGTGTGTGGCCATGCCTGAAGCAGGCATCTCTGTGTGAGAGAACAATTTTATGAGAGGATTACATTGAGAATGGCTGACCCCACTGAGTGAGAACAATGTCCACATTAGTCGGTAGTCACCTCTGGCACGGAGAGAGGCCGCATACAACGACAAGTAGACAGAGGGGGTGTTTGCTGGACTGACAACCGCCCACAGCCAGTGAGTGCCAGGCACTGGGCTGCACGCGCTCATGTGTTGTTGAATCTCCCTAAACCACCCGTCCCACGGGGTCACGCTATTCTGGTCTCTCTGAGGCCAAGGAAAGTGCAGTAAGTTACTCCAGGTCGCGCAATACATCGACCCGGATTGGCGGCCTTTGACCTCAACTCCTCCGACCCAGGAGGCTGGGACAAGTCTTCCTTTCTATGAGCTGGGGACACGCACAGCCAGGGGAGGCCGGCCTCGTTCTGTTCAGAGACAACTCTGTCCCCAACTCAGCTGAATCCTCTTGGGTCTGGGCAGAGAGAGCAGGCGCTAAGTAAACACCGAAATGGGGTTTTTCTGGAAAGCCTCTGAAACACATTGGTGCCCCGGCCCCCTTGTCTTAAGAGTCCCTGATGGACCGTATCATGAAGTGGCATTCGCCTGGCCTGGCAGGGAGACAGAACTCCGCTCTCAGGCAAATTTGGACGGTAATGTGATCCCATTTGACCCCACAGGCCGGCAAGGCCTGGGAAATGTCAGCTTACACTCGTTTCCACTGTTTCCGAGGGGGTTTCCTTTGCCCCCAGTGTGCTCTGCACAGTGCCTGCTGGGAACAGCGGGCCTGCAGTGGCTTCCCGGCTGTCGAGCCACGGGTGAAGGCACACTTGGGCACTGGAGGGGCTGCAGAGCCTGGCTCTCTCGAGATCCCTGCAAAGGGCTCCCGCTGAGCAAGGCTGTCCCGCTGCCACCTTCTTAAAACCCCTCCAGACGCTTCTGCCCCACCCAACAGGCTCGTCCAACATCGTGAACAGAGGAAACTTCGTCATCGCCAGAAAGCAAGAGTGAAAGAGAGTAGCATGCCTCACACAAGGCCCAGAGCTCAAAGTCACAGCAGCCGAGGTTTGTGACCTGGGTGCCCTATCCTCTACCTGAGGCCAGAGGATCTCAAAATGTGGGCTGGGGGGCCTAGCGGCATCAGCCTCACGGGGGTGCTCGTCAGGACTGCAGACCTTCGGGCCGCAGCCCCGAACCAGAAGCCCTTTGCACCTGCCCCGTAGTGATGCCCAAGCCGAGAACCACTGACCTAGGCCTCTGCCTTCTCGGCTGCCCGGTGGAGCCCTGCACAGGCGAGAATGACTCAAGTTAGAATTCCTGCCCCTCCACGGGGCCTTCCTCACACGTCATGACTCCAGATACGTCGCAGAAAACAGGGAGCTGGAAGCAGAGGCCGGTGATGGTACGAATCTTAGCACGTGGCACGCGATACATCTCCAGATCAGTAAATGGGGAAATCCGCCAGCTCTCGGATAACCAAAAATGTCCGCGAACACACAGGACAGGGACCTAAGTGAACAAGGCCACTTGCACTCGACTTCGCGAAGCCAACAGAAGCGGTGAGGGAAGAAGCGCGGAGGGACGGGCCTGCCACCTGGGCTGTGGGAGCCTAAGGTTCAGCAGGCCCAACACCCCAGTCCCCAGCTTCCCAGCTCAGCCGACCATGAAGAGGGCAGTCCGGGCAGATGCCTGGACGGTGGCCCTCTTCACCCACCCACCACCCGTCTACCCATCGCCCCCCCAGCAGACGTTATTAGGCACTGGCCGAGTGCCAGGTTCTCCGGCCACAAGGCGTCTGGAGCACAGCACAAAGCTAAGGCAAGGACTGTGGAGGGAGTGATGCGACTCGTGGGGTGTGTGGGGGTCCTTGCAGGCTGCCTGGGCCCCCACCTCTTCCCCTACACAGCACCTGCTCCTCGAGTGGGAGCTCTTGCTGGGCTCCCTAAGGTCCCCTAAGCGGGTGAGCCAGCCCAGGGTGCTCGTCCCCTTGAAGCGAGGAGGGCAGTCAGGTGGAGAAGGGGCACTTTCTTCTCAGAAGTGGGCTCCTGGGCTGGTTCTGTGACCCTCTCGCCCTTCCCAGAAGGTGAGGAAAAGAGAGCCGCAGGGCTGAATGAGCCCTGGGC
>CM053609.1:3113892-3130761 GCA_028646535.1 Procyon lotor | reverse complement strand
CTAGGCCTCCCCGGGGGCTCCCCTGGTGTCCTGAATACTGCTCTGTTCCCCCCCTCCTGGGGCCCTGCTCCTCCCTCACTGACTGAAGCCTGCTGACGGCCGCAGCCACGCCCGAGTCTCGAGGTCCCGTGCAGCACAGGTTTTCGGGGTAGGGGTCCCCAGCGGAGCCCACTGCCACCACGGCACACAGGGACCCGGGGTTTCCTTTACAGTGCGGATGAGAAATAGAAGCTCAGAGAAGCCACGGAGCACGCAAAGGTCACTCACCTAGCGTGGCAGGCGGGGTGCTGTGGAGCTGGGGGTGACAGAGGGACCGCGGTGCTGCACTCAAGGTGCACGTGCAGACAGTGAGTCGCAGCGGGGCTCGCGTGGGCGACTTCTCTCTGGTACGAACTGTTAAACCACAGCCGCCGCAGACGTTCACGCTTCTGTCTTGAGGTTAGAAGGGTTACAGCCTCCCGAGGGTCACGAGAGGTGACCGCCCCTCGCCGGGGAGGCCCAAGGGTGCCGGGTGTGGGCAGCCCTCCAGCCAGAGGTCTCGGTTTCGGAGATACCCTTCCTGGCTGGGATTCGGTCTCACGGAGGCTCTTCGGATCCTTCCTAAATCCGTGAAGGTCAGCTGGGTCAGGGTTCCCAGCCCACCGCCCTGCCTTCCACTCCAGGTTCACTGCTCTGGCTTCTGCCCCACGGAGGGAGTCCTCTCTTCAGGAGGCAGGGACCTGCATGCTCCGGTCTGACCCAGAGCTGGGCAAAGGGCCAGAGTCTGACCTTCGTGGGGCCTCAAGGCTCCTGGCAAGGACTGGGGACATGGGCTAGGACAGGCTGACACCTGTGGCCTGTGCGTGTGCCAGGTCCTGTGTGGAACCCAAAGGGACGGAGGCCCACGGGGGTGAACTCCAGCATCGTGGGTAGGCCTATGGTCGCCAGTGGTCACTGAACCTTCTGTGGAAGGTTCACCACGCAGCCAACCTGTGAGAACACCAAGAAACCCAGCCTCAGGCCCCCATCCCTGCTCGAGGGATGCCTCTCCTCTCCAGGATTCTGTGGCCTCAAATTTGGACTTCTGTCTACCCTCTTATCCTGTCCTCCCCCAACACCCAGGAGAAGAACAAGGACCCAGCAGCCACCCCAACCATGGTGGATTCTTGTTCCCTCTCCCTTCTCTCCCCACTGGAGGGGACACGGGTCTAGTGAGGAAAGCCAGTCTGGGGGTGGAGAGAATAGGAGAACGAGTGGTTTTTGGAAAGCAGGAGCTTTCTCAAGGCCAAGGGTGCTTGTCCGAGCAGCTCCGGCGGTGCCCTGCCCAGCTGCAGACGCTGAGGCCGCGCCTCCCAGCAAAAGGGTTCTGGTCAGGGCTGGGTTCCCCTGAGCACGTCCCACCAGCTGGCTTGTCCAAACCGTCTATGAGGCCACGTGGGGGCCCTGGCAGCTGCACCAAGGGAGAAGTGGCCGCTGGAGCCTCTTGGGGACTCCACCCTGGGCTCACAAAGGGCCCACAAGGCCACTGTCTCTCTGCCCAGATGTCTCTGCCAGGGTGGGAGCCCAAGGCTGGAGAACCATGGCGGCTGCCGACCCTGGCAACTGCTCAGAGGAGAGATGGGCGGTGGCGCTGGGAGAGCCTCCTGAAGGTAGGTGGGCCTTGGGAGCTGAGAGCAGCTCCAAGTCACAGGAAAACAGTTTCTTAAGAAGAGCAAGGGGACCTGGACCACGGCCTCCACTTCCTCTTCTCCTGTTCTGGAGAAAAACCATAGCTCAGCTGTGTGGGCGGTTATTTCTGCAGCCCTATCCCTGGAGCCTACCCCCCAGGGGTCTGATGTTTCGGCAAGTAGTGGCAGGTGGCCCCTGGGGCTTTGGATGGAAAAATGGGGCTGGGAGAGGAGGCTGGATTGTCCGGGGAAAGAGCCCAGGCCTGGATTCCTTACAGTCTATTGTCTAAACTGGAGCACCTTCAGGAGTGAAAGGGAGCCGTCTTAATTACTATACCAGGACAGCAAATACAAACTGGGGCAAACCAGGATGTACGTTACTCTACTTACCACCACTTCCTTGCTGTGTGGATCTGGGCAATTACATAACCTCTCTGAATTGTGGTTTCTGCATAAAAAAGGCTACTATATGCCTGCCTCCCAGGGTTGTTGGGAGGGATTAAAGGAATGAATTAAATTATGTGAAAATTCCTGGAACAGCCCTTGGCAGAGCGGGTTTTGCAGGTTTGTTCTCTTCCTGAGAAGTGGGGTCCTTGTCCTTAAAAGTAAGCAAGGGCCTGTCAGCTTGTTGGGGTCCTCAGGATTCCAATCCTCCTGTTCTCCACAGGGCGGGTGGGGGAAGGTGGCAGAGCCCCCGCCCCCACCCTCAGGCCTTCCTGTACCTCGGGAGGGTGGGCCAGCGCAAGTCCTCTGCGGAACTCGACAGACTTGTCTGTGCCCAGTAGGGTCAGGTGGCTCTGCTGTCACTGGCTCTTTGGCTGCCAGGGGCACACACAAAAGTCCTTGTGCTTCTGTTGTCCTGAGATTGCGCCATGTGGATGTGGCCACATTCCACCCCTAACCGCCAGCCCCCTCCTCCAGTAGGGGATCTGAGAAGGCCGGAGGCTGAAATGGAGGAGGCGGCCACATTTGTTCTCTGGGACTGTCCCAGGGGCCTGATGAATCGACCAGAGCCTGTCCCAACCCGGAATCTCTAAAGAGGTGGCTATGGGGCCCTGCTCTGCCCCTGGGCTGTGGGCTGGCCTCGGGTTCCTGCTGCGAGGTGGGGTTAGGGTCAGGGTCAGGGTCAGCTCGGCCCCCCTCAGCACCCCACTCCTGTGGCTCCCCCTGCACCGCCCTTCTCTGCCCCTTGGCCCAGAGACCCCTGGAGATAGCAGTCTTCAGGATCTGGGCAGGAGGCCTCAGGAAAGGAAAGCGGGGTTGGAGCCAGGAAATGAACCTGCGCCTCTGCAGAGCACCCCCTCCCCAAGCCGAAGCTGCCACAGGTGGAGGGATGTGACCTCCTGCCAGACACCCTTGTGTATCACCAACACTCAGGTGACCCTACGCCAGGAACACTGTCCCAGCAGCCTCAGCCACAGGCTACTTTGTCCTGCGTCCTTTCCTCACCCAGAGAAGGTTCTTCTGGCTACTCGAGTCAGAGTTTGCTGGGAAGATGGGTTCTTTGAAAATGTCAGCTCTGGAAGATATCTAGAGAGAACAGGGTGCAGTGCTCAGTAGACTCCTGTCTGGCCAGCCTCCTCCGCCCGGTGTGGAGCCCAAAGCCCCAGGTGGCAGTCCCAGAAGCGGGGGAAGGCGGTGTGTGGCTGAGGGGTGCCCCTCAGGGGGGTGCAGGCTCCCCGTGGCACTGGGCCTCCGGGCACATCCCACCCCGGGCACCTCCTGCCCAGGCGGGGCCCCGTGCTCCGCTCTCCTGACCGAGGTCCAGGAGAGAAGTGGGACAGCAAACAGGTCACCAAGGTTACTTACACTGACAGGTCTCCAAAATCGAGGTACTAAAGCTCCAAAAAGAGGTGCTAAAACCCCACATTAAGACTTTCTGGAAATAAAATCTTTAAAAAAAAAGGGGGGGGGGTGCCTGGGTGGCTCAGTCGTTAAGCGTCTGCCTTCGGCTCAGGTCATGATCCCAGGGTCCTGGGATCGAGCCCCGCATCAGACTCCTTGCTCAGCAGGAAGCCTGCTTCTCCCGCTACCATTCCCTCTGCTTGTGTTCCCACTCTTGCTGTGTATCTCGCTGTCAAATAAATAAAATCTTAAAAAAAAAAAAAAAACAACTTTCTGGCCTATCTGCAGAAGCTCTTGAAAAGCTCCCTAATATTAACCATAAACAGCTCCTATATTCTCGCCAAATGTTTGGCCATTCCCATTGGCTCCCGATTTGGGGATATTATCCAGTGTTGACAACTTAAGAGGGAGAAGAATGGCATCTCATTGTTCTAATTTATATTTGTAACTGGGGAGACCGGACGTTTTTCACATATTTGTGGGCCATTTGTACTTCTGGGAAGAGCCTGTCACAGCCTCTGTTCATTTATCTACCCAACTAGTTTTCTTTTTTTTTAAATGATTGATCTAGATACTCTGTATTATGGATATTAATTCTTCGTCAGATATTTTTTTGTTTTTGCTGTCATTTGTCTTTTGATTTTGTTCATGTCACCTTCTGCAGAGTTTTACAGTTTCACAATGTCCCGTGCGTGTCTCTTCCTGCGGCTTCTGTGTTTCACGTCGTGCTTAGAATTTCTCTCGCTGAGATGATTCAGCTGCTGCTTCAGACGTTCTGAGAAACGACGGCCACAAGGCTTGCGGCGGCAGCAAATCATGCTTATTCAAAAGAAAACGTTTATTTTAAAAATAAGAACTGTCACCCTAAGCATTTATTTAAATATTAATAGTTACGGGTAAAAATTATAAATGGTATAACAAAACTAACAGCTTTATGGTCACAGATGGTGAGATGCTGACAAACAAGAAGTAAGATCTATGTACATTGAGATTGGTTGTTATGAGAATGCATATGAAGGCTTAAGAAATGGTCTATTTATAGGCTTTGGTGGAGCCATAATCCCCAATTTTCTAGGGGCTCCTGACGCTGCTTGAGAACTGGGCACAGATGAAGGGGGTCCATATATATTGGAGGATCTACTTTTAGAAGATGTCCTTCTGCACGCGGTGGACCACCTAAAAGGTGACAAAGAAAATCAAAATGTTAAATAAAATCAGAAGTGAACAGTCTTCTTGCTCTCAACCTGCGCAGAGTTCCAGTAACCAGTCTGCGGTTCTCCTCACTCTTCCGTGTCTCTCTGCATTTCCTGCCTATAAATGCCCCGTAAGTTTCCTTTACAATTCAAGGAATAAAGGACTGCCGCCCTTTGCACAATTTTGTCCTCAATTTGTCTCCCTAAAATGGCAAGGACTGTGTATTAATTTGGGGACTTGAGACCGGCCCGCTGTGCCTGCTCCCCACCCCCACCGCTCATGGCTGATGATCGGACCCCTCCCTCTGGACAACAGAGCCCAGATCCACAGCCCTCAATCTATTCTGACCAACTGAAGAAGTGAGAATCCTTGATTTAAGGTCCCACATGCCCAGACAGTAGACACTGTGGAATTACAGTGCTGGCCCAGCTCAGAGAAAGGTAACTTTGTGGGTGAGTGGAGCGGGGGTCCTGCTTTCAGCCTGGGGGGGCAGTGGCAGAGCCTGGGGGGAGCCTAGCAGCCGGCCCCCAGCGAGGGGAAGGTGGCAGAAGCGGCTCCCCAGGGAGGCGCTCGGGTCTGGAGTGTGCTGTCGGGCCACGCCGCCAGCAGCTCGCTCTCTTGCCCGCTCTCCTCTCCCACTCGCTGCCTTTAAAACCAGCTAAGAAGCCTGGCCACAGCCTATGAAAAATCCTGCCAGCACCTCACTTCCGTTACTGACCTGAAGATACCAGCTCTTTTCTCCCCGCTAATGAAACGCAAGAAAAGAGCCACAGGGGCAGCATCTCACAAGGCTAACAGGCAAAGCCTTTCCAAACAGTGTGGTTTTTTTCTCCATGGTTTGTAACCAGGCTGAGTCGGTGCCTAGAGTTAATTCTGTATCGTCAGGGCCTGCAAGTGGCCTCCCCCATCTCTGGAGAGGCCGTGGTCTCAGGGCCACCATTGGTGGTTAAAGGCATTCCCGGGGAAGAGTGCCTTTTCAACATTTTTAAACTCTTGCTTGAGGGCAGTCCCGGCAGAGAAGCAGCCTTCAATTTCCCTGCGCTGATTTCCTGCTGAGAAATTAAGCCCTGAGCGAAAACCTGCTGTTTACGTTGATTTACAGAATGAATCTGTCAGCGGCAGTCCCTGCAGCACCCAGCACCTGGGCCATCCATTTCACGCCCGCTCCGAGTGCCCAGGACACAACCTCGTGTGCTCCTGGGAAGACGTGAAGCTCGGAGGGCGCGGAGGGGTAAGGTCTCTGGCACCTCTGGGGCTGCGCAGACTCGGCAGGGTGAGCGGCCTGGAAGCTGTGGGAAACCGTCGCGGTGGCTCAGCGGCAACGAGGGGAGTGAAACACGGGTACCGGGAAGGCCGCTGCGGAGGGCCCCCCAAAAACGTTACAAAAGGCCCTGGTTTTGGCCAGAAGGGATTAGAATAGAATCCCATTGTAAACACGTTGGCTAATTAACAACTAGCATTCAAATCGGTACTGGCTTTTGAAGAAGTGTGAGTTTTACTAACTTTCTAGAATAGGTTCTAACCCGTAGGGCCAAGTGCTTCACTCTTATAAACAGAAGTTGGAAAACTGCAAAGGGAGCCAAGGGCAATGAACATGGAAATACGGGGGGCTCTGTTCGAACAAGTAAGAACGGGAGGATCATAATCGTGCGTCAGGGATCTCCGCAGGCAACGTGCGGAAACGAAAGCGCTGTGGGCAGGGCAGGTGAGCCAGAAGCCAGTCCTACCTGGGAAATCGAGACCCGGCTGGGAAAAGCCTCACACAAACCTTCCCCAGGCCAGGCCTCAGCTACCTCATCATAAACCCCAGGGGGCTGAGCCAGATGCCTTTTAAATTCTCCTTTTACTCCATAAGCTCCTGAGCAAATGAGTATTTCCCAAAACAGAGGAATAAATGAGGAAAATAAGAAAATGTTCCCACTGAAGAACATTTGCTGGTCACTTGCGTACTAAAAACCACAAAATGAAACTAACATTTACTAATGCCTTTAATTCCTGTACCCTGGCAGAAGGATTAGCACATACAAGATGTTTGTTTATGGACTTAACAAGAAAATGACAATTTGGTAACATTTGCCTTCCTTTCTCTTCCCCCAATCAATTTTTGTTTTTTATTACTCATAAGGGAAAGAGGTAGAAAAACTGCAAAAGAAAAACACAACAGCTTGCAAAAGTTTGCTGAGGACTTGCTTCCTTTCTCCTGTAAGCATTTCCGTTAGATTATGTGGTTACTTGGGGGGGAGGGGGGGCACGTTCTCCTGGCCGATGGGATGGTCCCGATCCTGCCAGACCTTGCTCACCTACAAGGCAAGGGCAGAGCAGTTATGAAGACATAAGAAATACTGCACGGATCATCGGCCGGGCCTGATAGGGCCTTGCTCCCCGCCAGCGTGCAGGGAGCGCCCCAAAGCTGCCACATCCCAGGGCCGGGGCCAGGCAAATGTGGGAGAGGGGAAGTGGGAGCCATTCACACAGCCCCTGGAGGCCTGGCCTAACTGACCTTCTGGTTTCCTCTTCTCCTCTACCCAGCACAGGTTGGGAGACAGGCTCTCCCAGGTCTTACTGCAGGGCAGGGGGCGTGCGGGGCCTGGGGGTGGAGGCTCCCAGATTCCGCAGCAGTGAAAGCAGAGTATAGCAGTACTGATGGGATCATAAAAGCCACGGGGAAAGGAAACCCTTTGTTTACTCAGCTAGTATAGGATCCATAACATTTGAGGTGGAAAAATCCCTTATGAAGAGCAATTATAAAGAAAAAAAAATTCTTTTTCTTCAAAGGTAACGTCAAAACTGGAGACATTTTTGCAAAGTAGAAAACCTGAGTGATAATCAACTTAGGAGTAGAGATTTTAAAACTCTGAAACAAGTGTTTCTGTTTTGGATTCAGTCTTAGTTATCACTCCATTAACTGAAGAGGCAACATCTAACAATGGCTTATGTTAATAAACGCTTCAAAGCAAACCACAGCCCTGGCACTTTTGTATTTTCGTCCCTGATGCAGCCACTGGCCCGTGGGACAGGACCTACCCTTTGGTCTTGGAGCCACCAAAGCCAGTTTTCCTCCTCTTCGGCCTTTGGGAGGCTGACATCCTCTTCCTTTTTCTTTCGTTTTTGGTTTTATTTGCAAAGTAGTGAGAAGATACGGGTGTTTCCTCATCGAACTCCTCTGGGCTGCTTCTTCTGGTACCCCTGCCACTGCCCAGGCTTCTCCGCGGGGAAGCGTCGTCAGCTACAAGTGGACAGTGCAGACGTTTGTCCCTGATGCTGTGCCGGCCCAGGCGCCGTGACGGCCCACCACGGGGAGGAACACCGCCAGGGGTGCAGTTGGGCTGATACCCACCCAGCTGCTTTCCTGGGGGCCTCCTGCCACATGGGTTCAACAATTCCACAAGAATGGAAGATTTCTTAGATGTCAGAGCCCCAGAGTCCTCAATGGAAATTTACTTTTAAAGTAAGGAGATCAGAATTTATTAAAAAAAAACCTGTGATAATTTCTCTTTTTTTTTTAAGTAAGCCCTATGCCCAATGTGGGGCTTGAACTCACAACCCTGAGACCAAGAGTCACATGTCCCACTGCCTGAGCCAGCCAGGCGCCGAGAAATTTGTAAAACTCTAACTAGAGACTGTTTTCAGGTGCAGCTCATACTCTGCTGTGCATGGCCTGCGTCCCTGTTATCGTTTGGGGAGTTAATCCTGCTAAGCTCTTTGAAAAGTATGAAGTGCTATATAAAAGACAATTTTATTTATCATTTAACACATGCTGAAAAAAAAAAAGCCCAATATAAGAGAAACATAACAGACAACGCTCTGTACCTCATCTTGAACAACGGTTTCGCAGTAAACATGTGCCAGAAAACCCTAGGGCCTATTAGACTCTTCGAAGACAAAAAAATGCTTCTTTATGTTATGGTTGGGAACATTTCACACACTCTGCAGGAAATGGGTTGGTATGAAAGCACTAGTTTGCAAAGGAGGTAGTAATTTCCACGAGTACTGGCACCCTAAGGCCCCTAAAAAGCATGAAACCTCCCTGTGGGTCAGCAGGGATCCAGCTCCATTCTCCGAAGGAAGGTATTTCCGGGCTGGTCCGGTTTCCCCTGGGGCTACCCGCCTGCCTGGCGGGAAGGGGCCTCAGCCGTGGGACTCCAGAGTCCGTCCAACACTGTTCACACGGGGAGCTGTCATCCCGTCATCCTAGCTGTGGGACTTGGCAATAAAAGGCTGTGCAATGGGGTGTTGTGAGGACTGAATGATACAAAACAGGCAAAGCTCTTGGCACGGCGTCTGCCCCTTAGTAAGTGGGAGCGATCATCACCACACTGAGGGCTGTTTCCACAGAGCAGCCCGTCTTATGTGGGCAAAAATCCCCTTCCAAACAAGTTACTACACTAAACAAATGTTAAGTTCCTACCAATATTCAAAGCAAGGCTCTTAACGGAATAATTACTACAGAGGAATTTATAAAAACCTCACTTTTCAGCATTCTGTTAATGGGTAAAAAATGGAGGAGGAGGGACAGAACTTGAAAGAAATGCGCACTCATTCCTCATTCTGCTTGCCTTTTCCATCAGCCTTGGGAAGAAACCCCTGCCGTTTGTTACACAAACGGGAGAAACATTGAGCATGAACTTGGCTCGTCAGTCGTGTCTTACTGCATGGCGATATGCGGGAGGAGGGCATGGGACCTCGCATCACCTACGAGATCTCGCTCTGTCTCCGGCTCCTCGCTGTTCCTGCTGTCTACAGCTCAGCGAGGGGCTCCCAGCAAGGGCTACCTGACCGGCCCACCACAACCCTCGGGACAGTCTGCTAGGGATGCACTCACTTGGGCAGATTCTTTCTGATAAGGATGATTATCTAGCATTCCAATTGCACATTCACTTTCCCAGAACATTTAAACTCTACTCTTAAATTTTATCTTTAGACATGCTTGTCAGATAACATGTCCCTCCCACAGATAAGGAAA
This sequence comes from Procyon lotor, assembly GCA_028646535.1. Lineage (NCBI taxonomy): Eukaryota > Metazoa > Chordata > Mammalia > Carnivora > Procyonidae > Procyon > Procyon lotor. The sequence goes on along the minus strand of CM053609.1, from coordinate 3,121,113 downwards.
CCAAGCACAAAGAGGTTACTTGTGGTCTGCCAAGGCTAGCAGAGGCGAGATGGGATTCCCTGGGCACCTGCCTTAACAGAATGGAGCTCCTGGGCCCAAAGGTCCTCCTCTGGGTCCTACCAGCAGGTCCAGTCACTGGCCTTCCTGGGGGGCGGGGCCAAGCACTAGTGTCCTCCAAGAGGTGCCTGGCACAGCCACAGGGCTGCTCTGCACTTGAATGCCAGTGTAACAAGGTGGAGGAAGCATTAACACAACCCAGAAACCACAAAATTCTAATCCAGTGAGATGCACTGCTTAACTCTCAAATAGGCTTCTAGAAAACACATAGTTAGCTGTATACGGTACCTGGCAATGTCCACTCAGAGTATTTCTGTAATATTGGAATCACTTCTGCACCGTATTTTTCCAGTTTGTCTTCAGTAACACCATCAATTTGAAGCAAAACCTCAGGATCAGAAGATAAAGATTCTGTGCATGGGCATAAAATTAGGAATTTAAATTACCACCCATAGAAAACCCACTGAATTCACGCTCATTCACTCATTCAGCACATGCCTGTGAAGTGCCAACTAACTGCGGGGCACCAGGCACACGGGCCAATTTTCTAAAAGGCAGTTGGTGCCAACAGAGGCAGCCGATAGGCCCTGAGAACAGGAGCCCATCATGCAATTCCTGTAAGTCAGGGCAGAGGGGGGCAGACAGCGAAGGGTGTGGGGAGGGAGGAACTGGAGACGGGTACCTGCACTACGTGTCCCAGAGCTTAACCAGACATCGCTCCCGCCTGCTGTTCTCACAACAAAGACTTGTCTAGCTGCCACACTGATGCTCCCTGTTTTCAGAGAACGCCCACATTTGTATTTCCAGCTCTGTCTGCTCCCCAGCACTCCAAACATGGATATCCTCTTCCAGAAGGCCATCACTGAATTCTCACTCCGCCCAGCCCAAACCCGTGCTTCCTCTAGTCTCTCCGCCATGTGGGGTGAAGCAAGTACTCGGACGTGAACGAGTGGGCCATCAAGAGTCCTCTGCATACAGATGGACCATCAGTCTTGCAACTAGACAAGCCTGTCATTTTAAAGATCGCTCTGGCTACCACCTGGAAAATGACCTGTCAGGGAGAGAGGAAACTGGGACCAGACGCGAGCCCCTGCGGGAGCAGGCCAGGATGCGGGAACTCCGGTGAGGCAGGGGGTGTGGACAGAAGGGAGAAATCCGGACACATTTCACAGGCTGGGTCTGGGGGATTTGCCAAGGCACTGGCTCTGGGGAGTGAGGAAATGAGAATTCCTCCTCTTTGAGCAAATAAAGGGCCGATCTCAAATCTGTGATTTTCACATCATTTCTGTGTTTAGAGGAAAAGGAACAGACCTATGGGAGAGACCAGCAGGTTTATGGAGGGTTAATGGAAGATGAAGTTGGGCAGGCAAGCAGAAGTCTGTCCCTCTTCGAGAAAGCTGGTGGAGTTTCAGCGGACTTTGTGGAAGATTAAAATGTGTCTCCTGTTCATATCTGGAGTTAGAGACCAGGTAGGGAACTCACTAATAGCCTAGGAACGAAATGCTGTATTTCCTCGATTCTAAGACACACGCTGCTCCACACCATGCCATTCCCGAGGCCCGGATGCGTTGGACAGGGGCTGCTGACCAAACAGCCGCCGGCACCCGTGGGCACAAAGCCTTGTCCTGGCCGGCCGTGCTGTGGGGGCCTCAGCTGCGTCGCGGCTGCCCCATGCAATGTCCGCCAGAAGACGAGACTGTGAGGACGCTGGAGAAGTGACCGTGACCAAGTGACCAAGGCATTTGGCACGAATGCAGCAGATATCTGCCTTTGAGGAAAAGGCCACAATTCCGTAACTCCCTGTGAGCCACAACCAAGTGCTTAACGGGACCCGAAAAGGATCCCCACAGCCGATGGAGCAGCATGACATTTGTGTCCCTGAGAGCTGTGTGGCCTCTTGCGGATGCTTTTGGGCACCCTCGGGGAAATGCCACCATCGTATCAAAGCAGCTGACTGGAGAATTTGGTTAAATTGCTGGGGAGAAGAGTGGAGTGCACTAAAAAGACTGTGTCACCAGCGTTCTCAGCGACACAAGGGAAAGACATGGACAGCTGAGGCCATAAATGATTCCCAAGAGTTAAGCTTTGGATACGAATTTCTATAAGTACCTAAATCAACTTGCTTTGATTTTATGCGATTTTTATATACGCACAGAGTTATATGCAATAAAAAATCTGTATTTAAATAAGTCAGAAAGAATTCTTTCCATAAAAGCACCGTGTCACTGTTTAGCACATTATCTTCTTTCTTAATAGTTCACAAAATAGTCTCTGCAAACAGACAGCATCTCAGAGTTGATGAGACACTGTGATGACCCAGGGTGGTAGGAATGGGAACAGAGCAGAGAGGTGTGGATCGTGAGATTTTATGACGGAAGAATGCAGAAGGCAATGTGTTCACTAATCAGTCAACTATGTGAGGGACTTATTTTATTTCCCAGGGGCTTTCCTATTAGGATTCTGGGTTGAGCAGTCAGAAGCTATGGAAATTACCATGGTCATAATAAATAGCTATGGTAATAACTTAGGTCACAGCTTAACTCAAGATAAGCAGTGTGCCAGATCTGGGTTCAAAGAAGCATGAAACATAATGTCTTTATAGGGAACGTAGCTCCTCGTTGCAAAGACATTCGTACTTAACATAGCCAAACATCATAAAGCAGGCAGGTAATGAAGACAAAATCAATGAGTGACAGCCGGTATTAGAGATTACAATTATCCACATCCTAGCATCCAGCATTAGAGGGAGAAGTATAAAATTAAAATTATACTGTGTGTCCAAATAACACAGTACTGTATATATCTTATTATTGTTTAAAGATTTTATTTATTTACTTGTGAGAGAGAGAGAGAGCACGTGCGCGCACACAAGCTAGGGAAGCAACAGGCAGACGCAGAGGGAGAAGCAGGCTCCCTGCTGAGCAAGGGAGCCTAACTCAGGACTCAATCCCAGGACCCCGGGATCATGACTTGAGCTGAAGGCAGAGGCTTAACTCACTGAGCCACCCAGGCGCCCTACTGTATGTATCTTAAAGACCATATTTCATCTCAAGTTTAAGTTGTTTCTTTGAACTTTCAATTTAGAGATTAAGTAAAAATGAAAATAAACTGAGCTAGATCGATGCACTTAGAAAGTTCCTTAGCAAGATTCATTTTGGGCTTATTAATTCATGCCCCACGGCAGAAGACCTACCTACCTGCAAGCTTCTTGAGAGTGACAGTATTAAAAATATTGAAGTAGTGGACACCAAACACTTTCCCCAGAGATTTGCAGACTTCTGTCAGTTCTCCAAGACATTTCTTCACTACCTCTTCCCTTTGAGATATCTTTGCCACTAAAGCTTTCTGTTTTTTCACACTGGTGGAATTTTCCGTTTCCATAAAGTCTACCTTTGTGAGAGAGAAAAGGATCAGAGGAGTGGGTACACGCGCACTTGTATCCAAACATAAGCTTCATTTAATTCTTGCATTTGCGTGGGTTTTGTGTTTGTTTTTGTTTTGTGTTTCTGTTATGCCGAGCGGCTATAGCAAACTCCTCAGGAATAGGGGCTGTGGATTCCTCATCTTTACATCTCCAGTGCCTGGCACAGAACGGCTTCTTGATAAATGTTTACCTAATGAATGTATGATGGTTCAGAGATCGGAAGACCTAATGGACAGGTACTAAATTACTTGGGTTTGATTTTAAGCTCTCTTTCCAAATTAAGAGGAACAGAGTATATTCATGTAGGACAGTATATATAAATTCAGTATCCATAACCTTTGGAGAAGACCCTCTAATTTGCAGTAATATATTTTGCCCATTCATTGTAAGATAATTAAATAAAGTAAACACTTAAAATATCATACCTTTAAATGCCCATTTAGTACAGTTTGGGCTTTATTTCCTGGCATCACATAGGCAATTGGTTGGTCATTGGCATTGATATATAAGTCTTCATCCAAAATCTTGTCAAGTATCAATTTTTTAAAAAGTCTTTCGGCATTGTGTCGTGAATAAGTAGATCCCTTTCCAAATATCCCCGACTGAATTTTTGCACTCTTACTCCCTGGTAAGAAGGCCCAAGGAGTTAGATTAGTAAATGCAGGTACGTCAGAAGCCTCTAGTAGGAGAGGCTGAAAAAGTCATTTATGGACAGGCCTGGATAAATGGAGTAGATAATCTGTTCCACAGGAAAACCCATGGCACAAATAGACACGTATTTCCATAAAATGAGAATATCTGAGTAGAACTCTAAAATTTCTCTAGTTACATGTACTTTTCCTCATCTTTTTATAACATGCATTGACCAAAAACAGCAGCAAAATAAAGCCTATCATTTTAGGATGTTGCACTTACAACTTCTAAAATTACATTAGAGCAAAGAAATCAAAGAGAGAGTTATATAAACTCTAAGCACTTCGTATCTCTGTGCTACATTAGGATAACTGTGCATTACTGATCCACTTACAAAAACTGGATAGCCCTTCGCACAAATGCTTTCTGTGGTCCTGTACTAAAGTACTACTTGCATGCAGTCCAACTGTTCAAGCCCATACTTTCTGTGACGCTCATGGAGGAAGCCTTGATAGAGCGTGAGACAGAAACACATCACTCCAGGAGACTGCCTCCTGCCCTCCTCTTCCTCCCGGCTGAAAGCACCACACTGGGCTGGATATCTGGTCTCCTATCCAATCTGCTGTAATTATTAATGTCTTCACTGTAAACACAACTTTATAAGAGCAATCTACTTAAGAAGCCTCGTGACGCGGATTATAATCAGAATTAACAGTTACTCTGTAAAGCTTTGGTTCTATTTTAAGAGTTCCAAATAATTACATTATTGTACATGGCAGATGGCTTCTGGTCATATACGCCCCATGATTCAAGTTTTCCTTTCTTGAAGTGGTTTGAATCCCTGAAATGTCACATTACAGGATCAGCCCTAGTGCTGCCAATAACTAAGAAAACTGGAAAAACTGGAAAAAAAAAAAGTTTAAGTTTTTTAAACTTAAAAAAAAAAAAGTGTGTGTGGGGAGGGCTGATTGTGAGTTTGAGCCCCACAATGGTTGTAGAGATTACTAAAATGAATAAATAAATAAAAAAGCTGAAACATAATCATAATAAAAACATGAAAGAGCTAATGAGGAACTAGATACGTCAGAATAATGTTTGATTTAGTAATCTTTCTAGGAATCTACATGAAAGGTGCAATCGAGATGCAGCTGAAGGTGTAATTAAAAGGCCATTTATCACATCGTATGTATAATAGAAAAATAAAAAAAATTAAGTAATGCTTATATCTTGTTATATAGAAATGATATAAATTATATGTACAATATGATATGTGATTATGAACAAATACACATTAAAATATTAGCAGTTTTTTCTGGAGTTACTTGTATTTTCTACATATTGCAATGTGGAGTGATCACGTATCACTCTTATTATCTGCAACCCCTTTTTCCTCCTGACCCTGAAAGAGAATCCAGAAAGGCGGGCGCCTGGGTGGCTCAATCAGTTAAGTGTCTGACTTCATCTCAGGTCCTGATCTCAGGGTCCTGGGGAGTCCTGGGATCCAGCCTCACGTGGGTTCTGTGCTCAGCCGGGAGTCTGCTTCTCCCTCTCACTTTGTCCCTCCCCCTGCTCATGCTATCTCTCTCTCTCTCAAATAAATGCAATCTTAAAAAAACAAAAACAAAAACGCCCTAGTGGCTCAGTTGGTTAAGCGCCTGCCTTTGGCTCAGGTCATGATCCCAGAGCCCTGGGATCGAGCCTCCTTGATCCCTTCTCATTGGGATCCCCCCTCCATGTGGAGCCTGCTGTTCCCCTGCTTGTACTCTCTCTTCTCTGTCAAATAAAATAAAACTTTAAAAAAATATACCCCCCCCCACATATATATATGAGTTGTGCTCTTCCTACTGAGCCAGTTGGGTGCCCCAAGGCAGTAATTTTTTTAAAAAATATTTTATTTATTTATTTGAGAAAGCGAGAACAGGCGAGCATGTGAGCACGCCCAGGCTGAGGGTGTAGTGAGGAGTGGAGGGGGAGGGAAAAGAAGAAGAAAAGACTCCCTAGCAGACTCAGGAGCCCATCTCAGGTCCCTGAGATCAGGACCTGAATGGAAACAGAGTCAGGTGCCTAACAGACTGAGCCAGCCGGGCACCCTGGCAGAGTCCTGTTTTATCATTATTTTTTTAAAGATTTTATTTATTTATTTGACAGAGAGACACACTGAACATCGAGAGAGGGAACACAAGCAGGGGGAGTGGGAGAGGGAGAAGCAGGCTTCCCACTGGGTAGGGAACCCGATGCGGGGCTCGATCCCAGGACCCCGAGATCGTGACCTGAGCCGAAGGCAGCAGCTTAATGGCTGAGCCACCCAGGCGCCCCCAGAGTCCTGTTTTAAAAGCTTTTGTTTTCTGGTGGCCACCTCCATAAGGAACCCAAACCCTTGCTGTCCCTCCCCCAGCCAGCGCTACTGCCTGCTATTTACCTATGACCCCTCGACTATGAAAGATGAGGGTTCATCTTACTGAGACTACTCCCTACACTTCGCCTTGCCCCACACTTGGCTAGTTATATATCGGTTAATCTAATGATTATTTTGGAACTTTACTTTTATTTTTTAAAGATTTTATTTATTTATTTGACAAGAAAGAGAGAGAGCACAAGCAGGGGAAGTGGTGGGCAGAGGGAGAGGAGGAAGCAGGCTCCCAGCTGAGGAAGGAGCCTGATAGAGGGCTTGATTCCAGGACCTCATGACCCAAGTCAAAGGCAGATGCTCCACCCAGATGCCCCTATTTGAAACTTTAGACAGAACTTCTGGTTACTCCACTTCTACACAGGAGATTATTAGCACCCCAAGCACTCACCTTTTGTTTATTAAAAAAACCTTTTACTTTGAAGTCATTAAGATTAGCATATCTTGTCCTGTTTCCTAAACCTATTTCAGTCCATACTTTGTAACTGTTGCAGTTCATCAGCAGTGTTTGTGACAAGTTTCCTTCCCTACTTAGGTCCTGACTCCTGTGCAACCCTCAAGAGAATGTCTACTGCACCCAGACAACTGGATTGCTTTTGTACACTTATCAATTACTCAAAATCCTGTAACAACTTCCCTTGTTTGACATTTGACTTTCGCTCTCATTGTATAATCTTTCCCATGGAATTTCTAAATGTCT
>CM053609.1:3095750-3113792 GCA_028646535.1 Procyon lotor | reverse complement strand
TGGGGCTTGATCCCAGGACCCTGAGATCATGACCTGGGCCGAAGGCAGAGGCTTTAACCCACTAAGCCACCCAGGCGCCCCATTGACTTTATCTTTCAACATTTCCACTACACTTACTTTGTCAATCATTAAAAAAAAAAATTTTTTTTTAAAGATTCCATTTGTTTATTTGAGAGAGGGAGAGAGCACAGAACAGGAAGTGAGGCAGCGGAAGAGGGAGAAGCAGGCTCCCCACTGAGCAGGGAGCCCGATGTGGGGATCAATCCCAGATCATGACTGAGCTGAAGGCAGATGCTTAACTGACTGAGCCACCCAGGTGCCCCATCATTTAAAATTTTTAACAGCTTTTGGAACGCCTGGCTGGCTCAGTTGGAGGAAGCCTGTGACTCCTGATCTCAGGGTTTTGAGTTTGAGCCCCGTGTTGGATGCAGAAATTCCTTAAAAGTAAAAAATTGGAAAAAAAAAAAATTATAACAGCTCTTTCTCATTCTTTGTTTCTTTTCCATAACATTCTATTATTACTTAAGTCTTGGTAAAGACTCTAAATTAGGAGTTTCTCCTCCACCTCCCCCTAAAGCTACGGCTTATTTTCTAAATTCTCTCCATCCCCAGGGTCAAATACTTCCTTGGCTTCTCTTGGTTGCCCAGTGGTACTTAGTCTTCAGGGATCAGGTTAAACTTTTGAGGTGGATTTCCTCTGTTAAATAACAGAGGAAATCCACCTTAAAATAAATAAAAATTAAAAATTTTTTTTAAAAAAGATTTTATTAACTTATTTGAGAGAGAGAGGTATGAGTGCACGGTGGGGAGGGGCAGAGGGAGAGAGAATCCCATGCAGACTCCCCCACTGAGCTCAGAGCCGGACATGGGCTTTGATCTCACGACCCTGAGTTCATGACCTGAGCCAAAACCAAGAGTCAGATGCTTAACTGACTGAGCCACCCAGGTGCCCTTCCTCTGTTATCTTCTATCTCCCTTCAAATTCCTCTCCTGAATGGGAATATCTAGGTTTGCTTTAGGGTAAGTGGGTGCGCTGGGTGGTCCCCAAATGCTACTTAGGGGCCTGGCCCCTAACTCAGCTGCCTTTCTATTCCTCGGGCCGTTCATTTTTGTTCCAGAATCAATTCCAGGCTGACATTTGATGCAGTTCTTTCCTCCTATTTCTGGCTCTCCTGCTTTCACTCCCACCCTCCGGACCTACAGACTCAGTCTGAAGCCTGATAACGGACTTCTGCCTGGTCAGCAGTCGCCCTCTTCTATGACTCTTGCCTTACATTCATTTTGCAGGTGGCTTATTGTATTTCGTTCCACTTGTCACCATGCTTCTGTCCATTTCCTAAAAGATCTGAAAAATCGTGAATCTGATGATGTCTCTCTCTGGTTCTCTATGCCCCAGTGAATTGAATCCTCATTTTATTTCCTATTATTTTAATAGGGCCTCAAACAAACAAAAAGAAGTCATCCTTTTGCCCAGGCTGCCATCCGGAACTGGGAGTCACTCAACAGGTAACTCTCCAAGCAAGTCAGATTCCACTCATTCCGATGAAATCGTACATGCTTTAATATTGTCTTTGTATATATAATCATTACTATTGTCTTAACTGTCGTATAGTTGACACACAATATTTCATCAGTTTCAGGTGTACAACACGGCGATTCAACAATTCCATGCATTATGCTGCGCTCAGCATGACGAGTGCAGTCACGTCATTACAATGTCACTGATGACGTTTCCTGTCCTGTTCTTCTCGTTCCCATCACGTATTCATTGTATAACTGAAAGTCTGTACATCTTAATCCCCCTCACCCATTGTGCCCTATGATTTGCTTTTCTGAATGTGAAAACTTCACCTTAGGAACACATACAGTCTATACAAATAATGGGTGTAATTCATTAAAGCTAATTTTCTTTCATTACTCGAAAAAGTTTTATTCTGAAATCTTTAATTTTCTACAAGACAGATGAGAGATTTTTTCTATGTGATGAATTCTTTAGATGTTCAATTTTATTTTAAAAAATTATTTATTTATTAGAGAGAGAGAGAGCACGCCTACACAAGTGAGCACACAGAGGGAAAAGCAGGCTCCCCACTCAGCAGGGAGCCTGATGCAGGGCTCGACCCCAGGACCCTGGGATCATGACCTGAGCCGAAAACAGATGCTTAACTGACTGAGCTACCTAGGTGCCCCTAGATGTTCAATTTTAATTGCTATAATTCAAACAATAAAAAAGATCACTTACCCAAGAAAATGTCAACCAGCATATTCATAGTAAATCTCCCAGAAGGACCTATATGGTTTTTATTTCTTGTTCCTTGTGATGAATTATGCTCTTGAACAAATCTTACAATATTTTTTACATCATCCGTCACATCTCTGGTCTTATAATCCTATGAGTAAAAAGAGATTACCTTCTGCTGTAATTAAGATGATACTTAGATGGCTAGGGTTTCATACTTTGATAACCTCATAACAAACCATTTCTACACCAAAACCAAGATCCAAACACAAATTCCAAATGTTCTTTCTTTTCTAGGCTCTTACATTAACCTTGTGTCTAGAACATTAGCACTACCACATCTATGTCATTACTGGGTTATAGACACATGTCTCAGTCTTTCAATTACCCTCCAGCATACTGTGGGGAGGAATAGCCTTTCTCTCTTTTTTTTTTTTTAAAAGATTTTATTTATTTATTTGACAGAGAAACACAGCGAGAGAGGGAACACAAGCAGGGGGAGTAGGAGAGGGAGAAGCAGGCAGCCTGATGCGGGCCTCAATTTCAGGACCCTGAGATCATGACCTGAGCAGGTCGCTTAACAGATGCTTAACAACTGAGCCACCCAGGCGCCTCTCCTTTCTCCCTTTTCAAACCCTTCATACCCTCTAGAACAGTGCTCTTTCACCTGGATGGTGATTTCTGGGATCAAAAACACTGTCCAGGGGCGCCTGGGTGGCTCAGTCGTTAAGCGTCTGCCTTCGGCCCAGGTCAGATCCCAGCGTCCTGGGATCGAGCCCCGCATCGGGCTCCCTGCTCCGCGGGAAGCCTGCTTCTCCCGCTACCATTCCCTCTGCTTGTGTCCCCTCTCTCGCTGTGTTTCTCGCTGTCAAATAAATAAAATCTTAAAAAAAAAAAAAACAAAACAAAAAAAAAACAAAACACTGTCCAACCATGCAGATCTGAGTTCTGATCGCTTTTGGGGCTTTGGTGTCACAGTCAACCTTTTTTTTTTTTAATTTATTTATTTGACAGACAGAGATCACAAGTAGGCAGAGAGGCAGGCAGAGAGAGAGAGAGAGAGGAGGAAGCAGTCTTCCTGCCAAGCAGAGAGCCCAATGTGGGGCTCGATCCCAGGACCCTGAGACCATGACCTGAGCCAAAGGCAGAGGCTTTAACCCACTGAGCCACCCAGGTGCCCCACAGTCAACCCTTTTAAAGGGATCTGTTAGTTCCCTTTCTCCTTCTCCTCACTGGACTGCAAACTCGGCCTACTTTTTAAAGCCTTCCTTACTGTATGATCTGTGTATTTTCTTTTATCCTAGATCTCCAAACTAGCAATACTAACAACCAGCCACTGCTCTCAAAAGCAGCATCATGCTTCTGGCCTCTGTCTACGCAGCCTCCTCACCTTCTAACCCTTGTTCGTCTGCCACAGTCTCACAACCTCAAGACGAACAGGTTTCTTGTGTTATTCTAACAGTTGGTAGTGATTGTGAGGCTCTATCTAGAACCATCATGAGACAGTGCTCTGTCATTCTCTCCAACACCATCCCTGCTTGAATTCTTGGTGACTCAGCAGAAAGACGATCCTCCCATCTTGGCCTCTGGCATCTTGATCTCCTCTGCCCCAATGACCCCATCTTCCCCGCAGGCCAGCCACTCCCTTGCTCACACCTACCACCTTAGCCTCACTAAAATCAGCAAGCCCTCCAGCCTCTGAATGCCCCCTCATGCCATCCAGTATATTCTGATTCCAACAGCCCTCTGGGCCTGCCTATCCACTCATTCCCACCCTCGGACGCTCCCCTGAGTCAGCTTAAATTCCACAGCCCCTCATTACATGTTCTTTCTTTTCTAGGCTCTTACATTAACCTTGTGTCTAGAACATTAGCACTACCACATCTAGGTCATTACTGGGTTATAGACACATGTCTCAGTCTTTCAATTACCCTCCAGCATACTGTGGGGAGGAACAGCCTTTCTCTTTTTTTTTTTTTTTTTAAAGATTTTATTTATTTATTTGACAGAGAAACACAGCGAGAGAGGGAACACAAGCAGGGGGAGTAGGAGAGGGAGAAGCAGGCTTCCCACCTACCCCTGAAGATTTCATCTGCTCTTATGGCTCTGAATACCGTCTGTATGCCAACCACTCCCAAACTGGTAGGTACCACAAGCCCCTTTCAGAATTTCTGATTCCAACAGATACCTTTCACTCAAAACACCCAGAATGCCTGCTTTCCCCGCTCTCAGCTCCTTTGCCCTTAGGTCAATTCATCCCATCCGTTGTTTGACGATACACACTAGATCCAACTCTTCACCACTCTGTGCCTGAACCGTGGTAGCTGACCTTGGCTGGAGAAACACATGCAACCATGTTGAAAGTGCGCACTTTGAACAAACGGTCACAGACCAAGTGGACCCTTCATGAGGCCAGGTAATCGTCACACATCCTTGGTCTTGCACTCCTCCGTTCTAGAACAGGCCCATGAGCTGGACGCCTGTTTCCATACATCAAATTTTACTGAAACATAGCCATGGAGAATTGATGGAGTTATTGTTTATGTCTGCTTTTGGGCTAAAAGAGCACAGGTGAGTACTGAAGACAGAGCCTGTGATTCCAAGGCCCACAAAGCTTAATGTATGCACTCCGGCCTTTTAAGATAAGGTTTGCTGACCACTGTCCTAGGTGACCAGACTTCACTTTCTCCTTTCTCTTCAATCCCCTCTCTTATCCTGACTGTCAGCTGACGACCTGGCCTGCTACTTCACTGAGGAAACTGAAGCAACCTCACGAGAACTTCTGCAAACTTCCCTCATGACACCTGTATCACCAGCAAATGTCCACAGTCTTCTCCTTCCTCCTGCTCTTATAGATGAACTCTCTCAGGTCCTGCCTGAGGGCAATTTCTGGACTCCCACACTAGATCCCTCCCCCCACCACGCTGGCCTATCCGAGGACACTGCCTCAGTGGTTCTCCCTCTCCTCACACATCAGCTCTCCATCCTACGCAGGTTCGTTCCTACCAGCATAAACACATGTTACTTCTCCTGTCTTTTCCTGACTCCACTTCCCCTGCCAGCGGCTGTTTCATTTCTCTGATCATCCTTGAAGCAAAACTCGACAGAGTTGTCTATATTTGTCGCCTCCAGGTTTGCCCCACTCTATACCGAAACTGTCAGACAACTCCAGCCACCACGATTCCGGCTAAAGCCAGTGCTGTCTTCTCGGTCCCTCCCCTATCTGGCTTAAGGGCAGCATTGGAGCGGCGGGCACTCCCTCCTCCCTGAAATGCTTCTCGTATGGATTTTTCATTTTCTTCTTACCTTGCTAATTGCCTTTCTTGGTCTCCTTTCCTAGTCCCTCCTCTTCTCCTTAAACTCTTAATGTCCAGGCACTCGGTGGTTTGGTTTTCTTTTTGGTCTAACCTTATACCCCTGAAGATTTCATCTGCTCTTATGGCTCTGAATACCATCTGTATGCCAACCACTCCCAAACTGGTAGGTACCACAAGCCCCTTTCAGAATTTCTGAATCCAACAGATACCTTTCACTCAAAACACCCAGAATGCCTGCTTTCCCCGCTCTCTGCCTACTTGTGATCTCTCTCTCTCTGTCAAATAAGTAAATAAAAATCTTTAAAAAAACCCCAGAATGAACCCATCTGCCCTGCCAAACGGCCATGCCCCAGCCTTGTGGCTGAGGATCAGTCACACCACCCCTCCAGCTGTGGCGCTGGCTTGCCGTTCCCGTTCCCCAGACTGTCTAAGCCCTGCTCAGCTACACGGGCTCCCTTTTCTATCCCTCGAATGCACAGGCATGGCCCCCACACCTGGGAGCCAAGAACGCCCATGTCCAGGGAGCTGCCCAGCTAAGTCACTTTTCAGGTGTCCGCGGCTCAGGCAGACATGTGATGAGACCCCCCTGGGCCACCGCACCTGATCCTGCAGCTTGCACCCCACCCACGACTCCAGGCTCCCACACCTCTGTGCTTCACGTGCCCTTACGCTGTTCATACTCAGCCTCCCTCTGCCAGAATGTAAGCCCCACAAGGGCAGGGATCTTTTTATTCTGTTCAAGGATGCATCCCAATCTCCTAGAACAGTGTGTGCCTCACAGCAGACACTCAACAAACACTCCTTAAACAAGAAGGATACTGATCAGCAATGTCCCCAGGGCAGGGCGGGGGAGTAGAACAGGCCTCGAATCCGCACACCCCACCCTCTGCATTGGTTAGCGCTGCAGATCTCTGTGATTGTGCTTATCACATGGCATTACAATCACGTGAATATGTGTAGGCCTGTTGCCCTCCAGTCTATGAACAGGCCTGGAACACGCTCGTCTGAGTCCCCAGCACCGGGGACAGACATTTCAAATCATGTATCAAATGTGAAAATGCTCTGTAAACCATAAAGGACAGAGACATTAAAACATAGAATTCACCATGAGAGGTAAAATTAAGCACCTAATGATTGAATTTAACAACTTCTCACCGTTATTTTTAGGACAGATGAATTGCCATTAATTCTTTATAGATTTTTAAATAACCAATTTACAGTATAATGTAATTGACCTGATTCAAACACACTGTACACTAGTTATTATAACTCTTCAGAATGAGAACTTCAAATATATATTGGGATTTGAGTCTTAATATTCTCCTGCCCAAGCTGGATCTTTTTGGATATTTACAGATAAATGGTATTTCTAAAATATCCTATAGTACACATATATAACCTCAATATTTTGGATGAGTCCAGGGTATTGTTTTATAGGCTTCTAATTCAAAAGTTATTCCACAGAATTACTGTTAAATGTTTCTATTCCAAATTACTATGGGGAGGAAGCCACTTTTCCCCAGTCCAATCCCCGAGGGCCCACTTACGGTAACCTAACTTGTATCTAACTTCGCTAAATTAAAGTCTCGGCAATTTCCTGAATTACAAGGAATTTAAACCTTTCTTATTTTACCTTTGTTTTGCAGCAATTATCACAAGAAACATCTGGGTATTTCTTACAAAAATCAGGATTAAACCCGTTTTCACCAAAGTAAGCCAAAAGCTGTATTCTCCTGCACTCCGTTATATTCTCACAGTAGTGCACCATACTATACAGATTATTGAAGTGAGTCTCTCTGGTATGATGGTTTCCATCTTTTTCCACTAAAAGAGGCAAAGAACAAAGTAAAAATACTTATTAGAGTGGGAAAACAGATGAAACTATCACAGAAATATTTGGAACAGAGTCATATAACTTTAAATATTAAATGAAATAAAATTACTAATTGCGCTCTATATCAGTATATCATTCTATATTATGACCAACTGCGTATTTATATTTATCCCTCAAATTTTAGCTTTATAGGAAAAAAAGAAGACTGTTATCAGAAGGAGCTGAAAATATTTTCCAAATCTTCATGATTCCCAATGATGAAGATGTGCATCAAACTTACTGTATTTATCAGACAAGCACGCACACAGCTAGACATTCCAAGTCAGCAGAGCAAAGCAACCGTGGCCGTGGGCCAGGAGCTCCCTGGGTGTCTGGGGTCAGAGTAGTTGAGCCAGTGGTTCCAAAGCCGTGTGCCAAGGAGCCCCGGGGTGCTGCAGTGAACTCACGGAGGTGTTGGCAGGGTATTTTAAATTTAAGGGAACCAGAGCAATATTCGAAGACCATACAAACTGCCAGTCTGAGGTCACGGTGTGTACCCTCCTCCCAATGCCATCTCTGCAAAACTCAAGTTTTGGCAGTTGCTGTGATAAATACAAGTACCTCCAGAAAAATCCATGTGAAACAGGAAATAAGGGTGGCAGTGTCTAATCTAATTTCAAGGTTTGAGAATCACATGCACATATTTTCCTTTTGTAAGCAACTTGAGGTTAGCTAAGAATGAAAATAAATTTTTTTTTCTAAGTGTTTAAAACTTAAATGCTTATTGAATTATTTGGATCTAACTTAATATAGGCTTTGTTTAAAAACACAAATGGTCACGCTAAGTTTTAAAGTATAACTTTTTTCACTGAGAATCATCTTTATTTTTTAAAAAAGATTTTATTTATTTATTTGAGAGAGAGAGATGGCACGCGAGCGTGAGCATGAGAGGGGGGCAGGGTCTGACGGAAAAGCAGGTCTCCCAGCTGAGCAAGGAGCCTGATGTGGGACTTGATCCCAGGACTCTGGGATCATGACCTGAGCTGAAGGCAGACGCTTAAGCAACTGAGCCCCTCAGGTGCCCTCACTGAGAACCATCTTGGTAGAGTGGAAGGGATGTGGACTTTGGGGGTTAGACAGACCTGGGCCCCATCAGGGCTCTGTGACCTACCGGCTTTATATCTGCCGTGCTCCTGTCTGAAATGAGGAGAGTAACAGTAGTACCTGTGAGGCCTGTTGTGAAGACTGGATGAAGGGATATAATCAAGCAGTTAAGACAGTGCATACAGCCATGTCATCTATCTACTACTGGATTCCCACTCCTACTGCTACTGCTGCTCATCAGTGCTCTTGAAGGCAAGTTACAAAACCTTAAAGAAGTTTCCTTTTACCATGGGGTGAACTCTATCTCAAAAGCTAGGGATTATGGGCACAAAAGGTGATCTGCTATTTGGCACGGAGCCTGGTAAGTGTCATAGCCCATGTACAGTACCTCTGGCAAGACCCATTCAGAAGTGGTCTCAAAATAGCAAGTTTATTTAGGAAATGTATTTAATTAGTAGAAAAATGGGCAAAGGGCATAGTAAGATTCTAAAATATGTATTCACTTTGACCTGGCAAGTCTAAGTCTGGAAATTTATCCTATATGGGCAATTGCACAAATGCCCAAAGATATCCGCAGAAGGTGCTCAATCCTGCATTGCTGATAACCATGCAAAACAATAAACAGTCTAGGTATCTAGTTAACCTAGATAACTTAGGTATCTAGGACCAGGTAAACGGACATGGGATTCTATGAAGCCGAACTACACATATTAGTTGGGGTCTTAATTACATCCCAGTGTAGACTGAAAACAAACTATATGTCTATGTAAAGAAGGCATATAATATAATCCCAAGCACAAATGGCAAAATATATGCATTTACCAGTGGTAAACACCAAATACAGGATAATGCTTCTCTCTGATGGGCGAGTGGGGGGCTGAGGGAGGAGAGGGATATACACGGTGGGGGGGTTATTTCTGAACCCAGTGGTACATAAGGGTTTGTTATTTTTCCCATTCTACCTTTCTGCATGTTTGAAACATGAGTTATATGCAAGCAGGCACGGAGAGGTTGGATCTGGAAGGATACACAGGAAGCCAACAGCTGGAGTCACTTCCTAGGGCAGGACTGTGTGCAAGGCATGGTCTAGACATTTGCCGCCGTGTCCATATCTGTCTGCATACGCCGTACCATTTGAGTTTCACATGACAAGCATGTGTAACACTCGTATAACTATTTAAGGAAAGCTGGTGCAAAAGCACCACAAAGGCTGGCACAGATTCTCCCAGGAGACTGCAGGGGCCAGGGGCTCGGCTTACTCAGTATGAGTCTCTTCAGTCGGATCACGTCATGGTAGGTATAGAAGAGCAGGCAGTGCGAGATCTCCCCGTCTCTCCCGGCCCTGCCGGACTCCTGGTAGTAGCCCTCCACAGATTTGGGGAGAGACGCATGGATCACAAACCGCACGTCGGGTTTGTCAATCCCCATTCCGAATGCTATTGTTGCACAGATAACCTGAGGGAACGGAACAGCAGAAGACTCTTAGGCTCAGAACAGATGGAAAGGAACATTTTAGTAACAGGCGCCTCGAAAAGCTCTATCCTCTGTTTTACTTTAGAGTGTACCCAGCAATCTAAATTTTAACTTGGTCCCACTAATGAGCAGAATTAATGTGAGGTCTTCCTAGGGATAATCTGTAATCCTATGAAGGTCCGAGAAGTTCGAGGCGTCAGGCACTTTCTCGTGGGATCTGGTGTCACGGGGCCAGAATCAAGAGCTGTCATGTCTTGGGGGAGGGTGGCCACTGCTCGCTCTCTTCTGTTCCTGATACGGAGGTGGAGGTGTAAGGGGCACTGTCCACGCAGCCAGCTGCATGGTCAGGAACAAGCATTCCCAGGCCTTGGGCTCCCAGACGTCACTGCTGCCAGCTTCTCTGATGCTTTGGGGACCATGGCGTTCTCACCTGCCCCCGTGCTCACCGTCTGTGCTCCCAGTAGGAGCAGCTGACGGATCACACACCAGCTTCTTTTCCTCAACAGCTGATTTCAAAGGAAAAGCTTGTGAAATTTTTATTGGAACTCACGTGGGTAAAAGTCTGAGAGGTGCTTCTACTAGAAAAAAAGACTGGAGATTGCAGATGTTGGCCTATGCAAATTACTTAGGACAGGCAAGGTGACAGTTAAATTTTAGGAGCTTCATAAATCCGCTTTTAGTAAAAAAAAAAAAATTTAAAAAAATCGTTTTCAAGAATATCCATTTCAGTTGCAAATGTAGGACTTATTAACCCAGACAAAAATGTTATATCTCCTGGCAAGAATATATCATACAGGGGTGCCTGGGGGTCTCAGTCATTAAGTATTTGCCTTCGGCTCAGGTCATGATCCCAGAGTCCTGGGATCGAGCCCTGCATAGAGCTTCCTGCTCAGTGGGAAGCCTCCTTCTCCTGCTCCTATTGCCCCTGCTCGTGTTCCCTCTCTCACTGTCTCTCTGTCAAAAAAAATAAATAAAATCTTTAAAAAAGAAAAAAGGAAAAAATATATATTATACAAAAAAACCTGTAAGACTTTTTTTTTTTTAAATGCTCTCAAGAAAATAAATAGCGGCTGCAAGAACAGTATTTCAAAAGCAGCGGAACTAGCTGGTAGCCAGACTGAGGCAGAGGACACAGTCTCGGTGACTGAGCACCAGGGCGAGCAAGTGCCGGCCGTGGAGGACGTGGCCAGCGAACGGCACGCTCGGCGGCGCTGGGGGTGGCTGCGGCCTGAACTACAGGCCCGTCAGTCCTCTAAATTTATGGCACTTTAATTGAAGCAAGTGTCCTTGGAAAAGAGAAAGTCTACTGGAGCCTCTAGTGGTGGAGAACAGGTGGAGAGTCTGTGCGGGGAGGTGAGGCACCCGGCAGGCCCGCAGAGTTCCAAGAAGTGAGGGTGTGGGCGTGGCTCCCCAGGTGGGGTGGGCAGGGTGTGGGATCCCAGTGAGGGGACCCCAACACCAACTCCCCCACGAAAGCCTTTACTTCGTGTCACTGGGAAAAAGTGGCTTAGTCAAGCTGTTACTTCCTTCTTTATTTCTGTGTTGCTTTTGAAACTTCAGACTATAATAATGTCTTTGTGGAGAAAAACAATGAAGTTTTATTCTGTCTTATAAATCTAACAAGATCAAGGTTGTCCAGTGACTGTATAATTATACCTTGACTGTGAGGATTAGCTAGTCTGGAAACAGAGACAAAAACTCACCCATTTTCTGAAACTATACTTTTGATCAAAGTGTTTTATATATATACAGATATGTATATATGTGTGCATTAGTATTATAGAATATTTATACTATATGGAAAGATTTAAAAGAACTTGAAAAGATTTGGCTTTTTTCTTTTTTTCTCATCTATTTTTCTATGCAAAATTTTTTTTAAAGATTTATTTATTTGAGAAAGAGCTAGAGAAAGCAGTGGAGATGGACAGAGGCTCAGAGTCTCAAGCACACTCCACACTGAGTGCAGAGCCCGACGTGGGGCTCAATCCCAAGACCCCAAGATCACGACCTGAGCCGAAACCAAGAGTCAGAGGCTTAACTGACTGTGCCACCCAGGTGCCCCTCAATTTCCTTTTCTATAGTTGAGATTTCACACGTTTAGGTTCTATTTGTCCCTATGTTTCTCCATCATTGACATCTGAATATTTTCGTATCATCATGAAATTCTTCAGAAAACATTTTCTTAGGAGTACCTGGGTGGCTTAGTTGGTAAGCATCTGACACTTGATCTCAGCTCAGGTCTTGATCATAGGGTCATGAGTTCAAGCTCTGTGTTGGGCTCCTCACTGGGCCAGGAGCTTACTTGAAAATAAATAACTAATGCATAAGACATTTTCTTCTTTTTTGAAAAGATGTTATTTACTTTTAAAAAAAAAGATTTTATTCACTTATTTGAGAGAGAGTGGAGAGAGAGTATGAGAGTTGGGTCAGAGGGAGAAGCAGACTCGCCACTGAGCAGGGAGCCCAATGTCGGGCTTGATCCCTGACTCCAGGATGATGATCACCTGAGCCAAAGGAAGAAGCTTAACCAACTGAGCCACCCCGGTGCCCTCTGTATAAACCATTTTCAATGCCAGGAAAGTACTATAATGTACCCAGTCACTCTCTCAGGACATTTAGGCTACTTACTATTAAAAATAACACTATCGGGGCACTTGGGTGACTCAGTCATTAAGCGTCTGCCTTCGGCTCAGGTCATGATCTCAGGGTCCTGGGATCGAGACCTGCATCGGGCTCCCTGCTCACCGGGAAGCTTGCTTCCCCTTCTCCCACTCCTCCTGCTTGTGTTCCCTCTCACTGTGTCTCTCTTTCAAATAAATAAATCTTAAAAAAAAAAAAAATAATGCTATCATACAGTCAATGATATTGTAATAACTTTATATGGTTGTAAGTGGTTGGTACAATTATTATGGCAGGCATTTTGTAACGTATAGAATTGATGAATCACTGTGTGGTATACCTGAAAGTAACATACTATTATATACATCAACTGTACTTCAATTAACCACCCCCCCACCCTGAGGGGCGCCTGGGTGGCTCAGTGGGTTAAAGCCTTTGCCTTCAGCTCAGGTCATGATCTCAGGGTCCTGGAATCAAGCCCTGCATCGGGCTCTCTGCTCAGCAGGGAGCCTGCTTCCCCCCTCTCTCTGCCTACTTGGGATCTCCCTCTGTCAAATAAATACATAAAATCTTAAAACAAACAAACAAACAAACAAACAACCCAAACCTATCGACACTGATGTAAATTCCATGCATGCATTTCAGATCTGAGGCTCCTGTAACAGTCTGCCATATTTGTTTCCAGAAAGTCTCTCCAGAGAGACTGTCAGGAAATCGCCTCTTATAGCACCGTCCCCAATAGTTAATAAGTTTCCTAAAACAGAGGTGAAAATGGTCTCTCACTATTTTAGGTTTGGATTCCTTTATTAATTAGCTAAGTTGCACATTGAAAAACAATTCTACTTTAGCCTTTCGTGGCTCCCTCTTTTTGACGTTTCTTGATAGGCTGGGGTAATTTACAATTTGAGACTCATGTTTTTCTCATCAAAGTTTTGGGATATTTTATTTGCGGAAGACATTATTTTCCTAGTTGTTTGTTATTTGCTATTGCCTTTAATTTTGTTCATCGATACAGAAGTGTGTAGTTATTTAGATTTTTAATCTTTTGAGCTCTTTTTAAGCTTAGGTTCTCTTCCAGCCAGAGTTCATACATTTAAAAATACCGATGCTTTCATTTACCTGTGGCTAATTCTGATCGGAGGATCTAAAACGAGTCCCCCCAGCAGGTACGTGGTACCACTAGTTGGATCAGCCTCCTTTCCTCATTATTTTTCAATGTCACCCTTGTCACATATTGCTTTTAACATGTGTTTGTTCAACTGACTACACCACCCAGGCACCCTGTCTTACATGTTTTCTTGTCTACTTCTGGATTTCTGTGTCACTGACCTGTCCGCAGTGCACTGCAAAGCCAGTGTTCATGTTTTCTTGTCTACTTGGATTTCTGTGTCACTGACCTGTCCGCAGTGCACCGCAAAGCCAGTGTTCATGTTTTCTTGTCTACTTCTGAATTTCTGTGTCACTGATCTGTCTGCAATGGACTGCAAAGCCAGTGTTCATGTTTTCATTTTCCTGCCAAATTCTTTCAGTTATTTTAACGTGACTATTCTTCCAGGCAAACTTTAGAAAAAGTTTATCAAAGGGGGAAAAAAAACCCACTGGAATTTTGCTTAGTTCAATATCCAAATTAGGGAAGACTGGCATCTGTGATAACTTGAGTGAAGATAAGCCGGTGCTGCGTTTCTGGACATGACCTACCTGAAAGTGCCTTCTGTTGTGCCCAACATCTGTGACAATGAGCTGGCTGTGAATCCTTTAGTCCAAGCTTCCCTCCTTGGATTCTGAAGACAGTGTGTTCCTGCTCTTGTTATTTACTCAGTCTCAGGCCTGCCTGCTTTTCGTAGAGCATCCCTCTGTATCTTCGTGTGTATTTCTTTTAGGTCTTTGTAAATCAGAAGAAGCGGTGAACTATGTCTACATGTAAGTTTTCCTTCAGCGACTCTGAGATGATGCTTTTAAATTTGTTAAATATTTGTTATATATTCATTTGGAACACATCTGACTACTGTATCTGCTTCAGCCATCCTAATTTCTTCCTTGGATACAATGATTATTCTTAGGCTGACATTTTCAAGTTATTCACTACCTCACTGATGCAGATGTCTGCACCGAGTTGAACCATTTGTGTCTTGATAATGATTCTACTTGTTTTTTGCCTTTTGTGCATTTTCTTATCTAGATAAACTGCATTTTTATTTGTGCCCTCATCTCAGCCTATGATCTTCTTATGGCAAAGTACTTCTAGTTCATATACGCCGAGTATTCTGACATCTTTCCAAGGACATTAGACTAATATCCTCTAAGATTTTCTCCTACTTTCTCTCTTTTTTTAAAGACTTTATTTATTTATCTGGCAGAGAGAGATCACAAGTAGGCAGAGAGGCAGGCAGAGAGACAGGAAGAAGCAGGCTCCCTGCTGAGCAGAGAGTCCGACGCGGGGCTTGATCCCAGGACCCTGAGATCATGACCTGAGCCGAAGGCAGAGGCCTTAACCCACTGAGCCACCCAGGCACCCCTCTCCTATTTTCTGTTACAAAATAATTTTGAGAGATATTTTTCCTTTGAATTTTCGGGGTAATCTCTTTTTGTGAACTGAAAACTTCATGGGCTAAAAAAAAGTTATTAGTCGTTTTTCTCAAATTCATCCCTGTATTTAGAGAGATCTAGCCAAGGCTGGCACCTGTCACCATACAGGATGCCTAGAATATTCTTAGCTTCCTCCCTCTTGATCCACTTGGGTGACAAATCTATCATCTCAGAAATCTCAACACAATTAGTTATCAGGGAAATGCAAATTAAAATCACAGTGAGATGTCACTTCACATCCCCTAGGATGGATATAGTGTAAAAAAAAAAAAAGTAGTAATAAGAAGGAGACAGAGACATTGGAACCTCATACATCACTGGTAGAAATGTAAAAATCTGTAGCTGCTTTGAAAAACAGTTTGGTAGTTCCTCAAAAAGTTAAACAGAGAGTTACCATATGACTGAGCAATTCTACTCTTAGGTATCTATCCAAGAGAACTGAAAACCTGTTCATACAAACACATATACACAGATGTTCACAGAAGCATTATTCCCAATATCCAGAAAGTGGGTGCAACTAAATGTCTACCAACTGATGAATGGGCAACAAACTAGGATACAGCCATACCATGGAATGTCATCTGGTGCACAAAGAGAAATAAAGTATTGATACATGCTACAACCATAGTGTCTTGAAAACATTATGCTAAGGGAAATGAGTCACAAAAGAACCCATAATGTATAATTTCATTTATACGAAATGTCAGGAATAGGAAAATCTATAGGGACAGATTAGCAGTGGTTCCATTAGTGGTTACCAGGGACTGGGGAGTAGCTGCTAAAGGGTATGGAGTTTCTTTTTGGGATGATGAAATATTTTGGAATTAGTGGTGAAGCTTGTACAACCTTATGAATATACTCAAAACCACTGACCTGCAAACTTTGAAAGGGTGAATTTTATGGTATGTAAAGTAAAACAAAAAAAATTTTTTTTTTACAGGATTTTTTTTTTTTTTTTTAAGATTTTATTTATTTGACAGAGAGAAACACAGCGAGAGAGGGAACACAAGCAGAGGGAATGGGAGAGGGAGAAGCAGGCTTCCTGCTGAGCAGGGAGCCTGATGCGGGGCTCGATCCCATGACCCTGGGATCATGACCTGAGCCGAAGGCAGACGCTTAACGACTGAGCCACCCAGGCACCCCTCAAAAAAATTTTTTTAAGAAAGAAAAAGCAACTTAAGAAGTTTCAAAATGGTCTGTTTTTAAATTTCAGTCTTATTTTAATGTTTGCTGTCTTTAAAGTAAAAACAGTTTTCATCTGGCATGTGCAAGTTTGTTCATATACTATAAAAGATTATTTCCTTTATTTGTTTATTTAAAAAAAAAATGTTACCTGGCAGCCATCCTGATTAATCCACTTGTGCTGTACTTCATCCCTGGCAGAGTCACTGAGGCCAGCGTGATACGCAAGAGCAGCGAGACCATCTTTATGTAAAGTATCAGCCATCGTGTCACATTCCCGCCTGGAGAGGCAGTAGATTATCCCAGAGTCATCTGCCAAGAAACAAAACAGTACTGCGACACGAGAGCCTATAACATAAATAACAATTTTCACTATGTTCTTTTTTTTAAAGCAGGCTCCACATCCAGCACGGAGTCCAGTGTGGGGCTCGAACCCACAGCCCCAAGATCAAGGCCCAAACCAAGAACCAAGAGTGGGACACTCAACCAACTGAGCCACTCACGTGCCCCTCATTATGTTCTTAGAAATACACAAACCATAAGCAGATCTCTACAATCTACTTATAGTGGGGGGAGGGGGGTCACATAGGTGGAGTAATTCAAGCAAGGAGCTCATGTGTACTGGAAACCACAAGATGTGACCTTTTGTTCTGGCTCCCGCATGACTCCTGGGGTGGACCTGCGGGAAGCCTGGGCTCTACTTCACACGGGCAATAAAATGGGAGGGCGCCCTACACAAATGCTGTGGAAAGTGCATAGCAGTACGTATCAGCCTTACGAATGCTCCTAGCTTTTGATTTAGTTTCCTTCTAGAAAACTAATCTAGGAAATAAAGTGGTACAGGACTTCTGTGAAAAGTTTTGTTTCTCCTTTTGAAAATTAGAAAAATTTTAATGGCCAACATTAGGAAATTAAGAAAGGACATTATGAAATAAGATATACTGAAACTTAAGTGATTTCCAAATTTTTTAAAAAACCATTGAAAATGCTCAAGATATTAAAGAGGTTAAAGGTAGAAAAACCGTAGACACAGTACACGTCTGTGGACAGAAAAATGCGCACAATTGCTGAAAGGAAATAAACTCCGAACAGTAATGGTGACTTGTCTTGAAGTAAGGTTTGTCTTTTGCTTCTTTCTTCTTGTTGCTTTCTTGGTTTTCTTCAGTGAGCACATGTCATATGTTATGTTTTGAGAATCACAAAATGAAATGGCGGCAGCCATGGCGGTAGCCGGAGAGCGATCCCCAGACATGCTAACCACCTCTCTGCCTGGGAGAAGGAGGCTTACGAGGGAGATTGTGGATGACTTCTCGGTGTATCCCTTCATCATTTGATTTGTTCAAATACATAGACCAATTTTTTTTAAGATTTTTTTTTTTTTTTTTTTTTGAAGTGATCTCAGGGCACCTGGGTGGCTTGGTAGGTTAAGCGTCTGCCTTTGGTTCAGATCACGATGCCAGGATCCCGGGAACAAGCCCTACACTGTGCTCCCTGCTCAGTAGGCAGCCTGCTTCTCCCTCTGCCTCCTACCTCCTCTCTGCTTGTGCTCTCTCTCTCTCTCAAAGAAATAAATAAAATCTTTAAAAAAAAAAAAAAAAGGGATGCCTGGGTGGCTCAGTGGGTTAAAGCCTCTGCCTTCGGCTCAGGTCATGATCTCAAAGTCCTGGGATCAAGCCCCTCATCGGGCTCTCTGCTCATTGGGGAGCCTG
>CM053609.1:3084678-3095650 GCA_028646535.1 Procyon lotor | reverse complement strand
CCAGGCATTTCAGGTCTCATTTTAGTTAACAGAACTCAGAGGCACTCTTGGGAGAAGGCCCCAACACAGAGAGCGGTGTAATTCATACCAACAGAAGCCAGAGGAGAGACACTGAAACCGCGAATTATAACATGGTTGTGGAGGAGAGAATATTTCATATACTTTTTTCTTAGGGTTTATTGTTATCAAACCAAATGTGATTTTATAATTTCCAGGATTGAGAGAGTTGCAATATTCTGTTCTATAAATAGCTAGTTAGTGCTATTATAACAAGAAATGTTGAATATGCACAGATATATTCTATTGTGGTACTAAAAAGACATTTATTACTTCTAGACATAATCTGTCACATGGCTGTACTCACGTGGATGATGCTTTCTGATCCATTCTAAGCAATCAAATGCCACCTTCTTGGGTTTTTTTGGTAACACGTAGTATTTCAGATTATGTCTATTAAAGCTCATGCTGAACCTAGAAGTCCCAAACATAAAATTTTATTATAAGAAAACACATTTTAGCCACCTTCACGCATTGAATACTGTTTTGTACTTTGCCAATCTAATTATCAAGCCGTCTCAAGCTGAGTCACTGGCAGCTTGCCTATCGGAACCCGGGGACGAAGTCAGGTGAAGGGCTCGCGGACAGAAGGGGACAAGGAGCATGGACGAGATGACAAGGAATCAGGAGGGCTGTAGAAGAGAATGTGTAGAAAGGTGAATCAGGAGTCTAGCTGCCAGTGCGAGGTTGACAAGTAGAGGCAGATAAAACGTTATTTCAAAGATTAAGAAAATCAGAGAAAACACACGTTTTTAGGCTACTGGTGTCAGTAAGCTTTGGCTGCGTGCCTGAAGAGCCGATGGCAGGGTGGCAGCGGGAGCTCACGCCCTCCAGGTCATGGGTCCCTGTCCTCTGCTCTGCACCCCCGAAGGGGCGTGGCTGACTCAGAAACAGACGTGCTCCCTGTGCTCCCCCTGCTCCCCCTTCCGCCAGCCCTCTGCTCTGGGTGGCCCACTCCCTCCCTCCCACTTCCTTAGGGAGCTTTTCTCCATTCCCTCCTCTCTTGTATTTCAGTCTCTTCCACGAATTCTTCCCTTTTGTCTGAGCATGTTCTACAGGAACCCTAAAAGCAACAGAAGGGCCTCTGGAGCCCACACCCCACCGTGGCCGGCACCTCACCTCTTTCTTTCTCTCCAGTGGTAAGTTTCTCAGAAGACACTTGCGCCCCCAACCAACTAACCACACATCCAATTTCGATTCTCAACACCTCCAATCTGGCCTCTGCTGGTACCATTCTACCCACATTGTTTTATCTAGGCTTTTAAAACTAAATAGGGGTGTCTTGGTTGGCTAAGGGTCTGCTTTCAGCTCAGGTCACGATCTCAGGGACCTGGGATCGAGCCCTGCATCGGGCTCCCCACTCAGTGGGGAGTCTGCTTCTCCCTCTGCCTGTGCTCCCTCTGTCAAATAAATAAATAAAATTAAAACAAAACAAAACACCTAAAGAAAGGTGAAGGGATTGTTAAAGAGTCCTTGGCCCTGCAGGGACCCCCCCTCCCACCCACCATGATCTCGGGTTCCGACATATCCACAGGAAGGAGAGGTAACACTGAACAACAGTTAAGATTAGAGCATAAAGACATGTCAGTGCCCGTGTTGATGGAAGAAAAGAAAGAGACTAACTGTAATAACCCATGGTTAAGGAAGATGCCTACGGACAGGGGGTGGGGATCAGAGGGAAGAAGATGGGGAATAAAACCACTTGCTTTCTGTCTTTGTCCCTGAATCCAAGCCGATGGGGTCCAGGTCTGTGGCCAGTGGTAGGATACACTCATCTGGTTCGAGGACAGAAGAATGCCTTGTGTGTGGAGGGCAGCGTACATGTGAAGGGACTGCTACACAGGTCAGAAGGCCACACAACAGGCAGCGGTCAACTTCTCACCGTGTGCAGCGTGCGCACCGGTCTTTATGCGGACCTCACTCTGCCCTCTCCATCACTCTGTGTCGTTGGCCGGCCTCACAGAAACCCCCTATGAGCACCGATGAGTTCACAATCCGCAGACTCAACCCCCTTGCTCCTCTAATTTGTCTCCTTATCTTCTTCCTTTGCTTACTCCTTAAGTGGGGACCACTCCCCAGTGTCCGGCTCTTCTCTTCTCCCCCACGTCACCTTCTTCGGGGACCTCACTTGCCGCTTTGAGCAGCATCCGGTGTGGTCCCCACATGTCCCAACTTCCACTCCCCGCTTAGACCTTAGAGTTCTAAACCACAGTCCGATTTCTTTTTAAATCAGTGGCTTGTAAAGGAACCAAGTGGCAGACCCTCCATTTTCATGTGGACTTTCTCCCAGAAGGCTGATCTGAGAGCACTCCTGTAGTCCAGACAGAGACCAGCTCATCAACCCTGCCCTGACTCTCCCTTGTACAGCTGTCCCCTCGCTTGCTAAAAACCAACCAACCAACCTTACCTTTCATCCACTCTGAACCTCATGACTCAACACTGGTATGGCAGTAAAAACCTCCAGGACATCACACGGAACAAACTGAATATAGTATGGGTGAGGCTGAAACTAACTCTTTTCTTTTCCCTTCCCTCCCTCCCTTCCTTCTCTTTCTAGAGGAGCACCTAGGTGGCTCAGTCGGTTAAGCATCCGACTCTTGATTTCGGCTGAGGTCATCATCTCAGGGTTGTGGGACTGAGCTCCACGTCAGGCTCTGTGCTCAGTGTGGTCTGCTTGTCCTTCTCCTTCTGCTCCTGATCTCCCCCATGCTCTCTTTCTAGCTCTTAAGTAAATAAATAAACAAATAATCTTTATTGTTATTTTTTAAAGATTTTATTTATTTGACAGAGAGAGAGAGAGAGAGAGAGAGAGAGCCCAATTCAGGGCTTGATCCCAGGACCCTGAGATCAAACCTGAGCCGAAGGCAGAGGCTTTAACCCACTGAGCTACCCAGGCGCCCCGTATAAATAATCTTTAAAAATAGAGTGTGCGTACACAAGCAGGGATGGAGGGAGAGAGAATCTTAAACAGGCTCCACACTCAGTGTGGACTCTGGGCTCGATCCCACGACCCTGAGATCATGACCTGAGCTGAACTCAAGAGTCCAATGCTCAACTGACTGAGCCACCCAGGCGCTGCTGAAACTTTCTTTAATCAAGGTACCAGAAACCCTTGGCAGGACTTCATGTCTTGTAAGGGTTTTACATATTTCTGTTGGGAGTAAAGTGTGACAAGAGGCATGAAGTATGCTGGCCCTTGCTGGCATATTCTGATTTCAGACAATCGAGAGCAAAGTGGTGGGAAGGGCAATGATTTTCACCCTCCGATGCTGCTTCTTGCATACGTGGCTATTGTCACAGGATATTCCTTGCTCTAAGAGTTTCGTGAAACATCTGTTAACCAATACTCTGAAACCATCCCTCTGACGCTATTTATATGCACAGAACACTTAGAGCTCTCTTTTAGGGCTGGAAAATCTTTTAGGCAGGGGAACATACAGCAGTGTGGCAAGGAAAGGCAGTAGGTAAAAGGCTGATCCATCTATGAACTATTTCGATCGATCGCTCTCAATTATTTACAATCACTTTTGCAGCAAAGGAAACCACAGTTCTAACAGGATGATGGCATAAAAAGAACGGCTATCAAAAAGGTATAAAAACATATATAAAATATTATATAAAAAAGGGATAAAAATGATGTAGATAATCCTTTTTTTAAGACTTTAGTTCATGGGGAGAAAGACAGAGAGACAGTAAAAGAAGGAATACAAGCAGGGGGAGTGGGGGTGGGAGAAGCAGGCTCCCCGCTGAGCAGGGAGCCCGATGAGGGGCTGGATCCCAGGACTCTGGGATCATGACCTGAGCCAAAGGGAGACACTTAATGACTGAGCCACCCAGGCGCCCCAATGTAGATGGTCTTAAAAATCACTTGAGTGGGGTGCCTGGGTGGCTCAGTGGGTTACGTCCCTGCCTTCGGCTCAGGTCATGATCTCAGTGTCCTGGGATCGAGCCCCGCATCGGGCTCTCTGCTCAGTGGGGAGCCTGCTTCCCCCTCTCTCTCTGCCTGCCCCTCTGCCTACTTGTAATCTCTCTCTGTCAAATAAATAAATAAAAATCTTAAAAAAAAATAAATAAAGAGGTGAATTGTATGGTAGGTGGATTACATCTCAATAAAGTGGTTAAAAATAACTGGCACACCTTCTGAAAAAATTTTAATATTTGTGTCATAATTAAAAAAACCTTAGAAATGTTAACTAATTAACATAGTCAAACAAATTACTAAAAATAATAAAATGACATGAGATTAGGAAATAAAAGGGTGCCTGGGTGGCTCAGTCGGTTAAGAGTCTGCCTTTGGCTCAGGTCATGATCCTGAGATCGAGTCCCACTTTGGGATCCCTGCTCGGTGGGGAGTCTGCTTCTCCCTCTGCCTGCTGGCCCCCCTGCCTGTGCGCTCTCTCTTTCTGACAAACAAAATCTTAAAAAAAAAAAAAGATTAGGAAATAAAGTTGCCAATCTCGAACTCAAAACCACAACAGATATCTCCACTGTGAAGGCCCGCTGAAACTCATGGGCCAGCGTGTGTACACGATCAGCTACGCTGAGAATGTTCAGTTGCTCAGAGTCTGTCTTACCTGGTCTGTTGGAAAATGAGATGTTTGGAATTACCAAATATTCTCTCTTTTTTCAGGTATGTATGTATGTATTTATTTATTTGACAGAGAGATAGAGAGAGAGAGAGAGAAACAGGACACAAGCAGGAGGAGTGGGAGAAGGAGAAGCAGGCTTCCCGCTGAGCAGGGAGCCTGATGTGGGGCTTGACCCCAGGACCCTGGGATCATGACCCAAGCTGAAGGCAGACGTTAACAACTGAGTCACGCAGGTGCCCCTGGAATTACCAAATATTCTAGTCAGAGACAGGTCCCATCAACTGATGACTTATAAATAAACATGGAATGCCCATACAACAGAAGATTATTCAGCCTTAAAGAACCCAGGACCGATACATGCAGCCAGAGGGATGAGCCTTGAGAGCACTCTGCTTGGGGAAAGCTGAAGGGCACACATGGGAAGGGGAGCATGGAAAGTGACTGCCTATGAGTATCAGGTTTCTTTTTGGGGTAATGAAAATATTCTATGCTTAGATTTCAGATGGCTGTGCAACTCTGTGAAAAGACAAACCCTCCCCCTCCCCCCTGCTAACTTTTAAATGGGTGAATTTTATGATGTGTCAATTATCTCCCTCTCCATTATTTTTTTTTTAAGTAGGCTCTATGCCCAATGTGGGGCTCGAACTCACCACTTGGAGATCAAGGGTCTCCCATTCTACTGACTAAGCCAGCCAGGCACCCCAATTATATCTCAATAAAGATCTTATTTTTCAAAAAAGCTTGAGACTCCACTGTATTTTCACTTAGGGAGTACTGTATCAGCTGACATTAACATGGTAACTATGATTAGGTCCAGGGTGTCAAACTCACGTGATGTGTCAGGAAATGGAATCAATTTGTGCTCAGCTCTTGTTGCTTTTGAAACTGAGATAGTTGTCTTGGGGATGTGTACTAAACAGTTTACACGGACTGAGAAAGTCAGAATCTTCCTTTTAAATAAATGAAAGTAAGTTTAATTTAGATGATGGGTTTGGCAATGAATGCTGGCTTGGCCAACCAGGTTATATAGCAGTCACGTAACAGTATTTGAAAGAGCCAATTGGTAGCCACAAAATTTTGATAAAACTATTATTTAGGGGCGCCTGGGTGGCTCAGTCATTAAGCATCTGCCTTCAGCTCAGGTCATGATCCCAGGGTCCTGGGATTGAGCCCCGTATCAGGCTCCCTGCTCTGTGGGGAGCTTGCTTCTCCCTCTCCCTCTCCCCCTGCTTGTGTTCCCTCTCTTGCTGTCTCTCTCTCTAATAAATAAATAAAATCTCTAAAATAACCCCCCACTATTTAAAAGCATATCCCACAATAAAAATACCTTAGAATTTATTTATATGTAATAAAATGATATAATTAGTTAATATAAATTTAGTTAATACAAAATATTAACTATATTATATAATAATATATAATTATATTGTATTATATATAAATAATATACTAAAAATAGATTAGAAAAGATGTACTGCAAATAATAGCATTTTATTTCCCCAAGTCTTCCAAATATAATGGATACAAGAGTTATTTCAGTGAAAGAGGAACAAGAATAGTGACTGATTGATTGGTGGGGGAGGGGCAGATGGAGAGGGAGAGAGAATCTCAAGCAGGCTCCATGCCCTCCATGCCCGGTGTAGAGCCTGACGTGGGACTCAATCTCACAACGCTGAGATCACGACCTGACCCAAAACCAAGAGTTGGATGCTTAACTGAGCCACACAGGCGCCCAGGAACAAGAATTTAATGGTCATTAGAAAAGTCTTGGTAAAGTATTTTTTATAGCATGTTTCCCAGAAAAAGTAAAGTGAGTAACTAATGACTGGACTTATTTTGCCAGTCAAATAGTTTATAATTTTCTGCTTTCCACAAAATCTAAAGGACTTGAGTTGTCAGCTGACAGATCATTAAAAATAATTTTTGATGACAGATCATTATGTAATTTTGGCATATACGTCAGAAAAAATTCAAATAATTGAGTGTTACTGTTATAATAAATGCTTTCCATTCCCATCTACATGTTTATATGAGCAATGGTTCTCAATGCTCACATCTATAAAAATAAGAAATAAGAACTATTTTGATTTGCCCACAAATGTGTATGTTGAAACTTGAAAAATATGGTTAAATTATTCTGATCAGTTATATAAAC
The DNA here is from genome assembly GCA_028646535.1 of Procyon lotor. Classification (NCBI taxonomy): domain Eukaryota; kingdom Metazoa; phylum Chordata; class Mammalia; order Carnivora; family Procyonidae; genus Procyon; species Procyon lotor. The sequence continues at coordinate 3,088,849 of CM053609.1, read as the reverse complement.
TAATGATTATAATAATTCAATCTGGAAGAAAATTTTGGTATGGGAAATTTAAAAACAACTTTTACTTAATTTTTAAATATTTTATGTATTTGACAGAGAGAGACACAGCGAGAGAGAAGGAACACTAGCAGGGGGAGGGGGAGAGGGAGAAGCAGGAGCAGGGAGCCTGATGTGGGGCTCAATCCCAGAACCCTGGGATCAGAACCTGAGCCGAAGGCAGCCGCTTAAGGACTGAGCCACCCAGGTGCTCCAAGTTTCAATTTATGTATCTATTTTTCTCGCAGGTAAGTATAATAGAGTAAGCACCAAGACTTCGTGCATAAAAATATGTTACCTTAGGATAAAATCTATGGGGAAACTGAAAGAGAAATAGGATTTCACAGAGAAAAAGGAAAGATGCAAAGTATCCGTTAAAGAAAAATTTGAAGATATTTAAAGTTAAAAAATTTTAATTTGTTTTTTTAAGTGAGTGAAAGTAGGTACAAAATTGCTGTTATATTTATATTCTACTGGATACATTGAAAAGCCCTAGGTAACAATTTTATTTAAAAATGTTATTTATTTATTTATTCACTTTTAAACATTGTTTCTTTCTTTTTTTAAAAAAAAAGATTTTATTTATTTATTTGACACAGAGAGAGAGAGAGAGAGAGAGATCACAAGTAGGTAGAGAGGCAGGCGGGGGTGGGGGGGTGGGGGGGAAGCAGGCTCCCTGCTGAGTAGAGAGTCCGATGCGGGGCTCGATCCCAGGACCCTGAGATCATGACCTGAGCTGAAGGCAGAGGCTTTAACCCACTGAGCCACCCAGGCGTCCCTAAAAATGTTACTTAGAACAGACCACATACTCTTTATTTAAAACTCAGGCTGAAAAATTTCTGGTGTCAGATTGGAAATATACAAGTGGTACCGTCTCTAAAATTCTTTCAAGAGGCTCGTATGACCAAAGAAAGTAGAAGACTGAGGCCATGAGCATCCCTTAAACATCCCCCACACCACCGAGCTAAAAACTAAATCCATCACCACTCCCCCACCCCTGCTTCCCTCCTGCACATCCAGTTACAGTCAGCGGTGCTGGTCGCCTGCACCAGAAACTAAACTTCCATGACGTCTGCCTTTCTTACACCATCAGCCGCCAGTCTCACGGACTCAACTGTGCTTTCCCTCCACCCTGTCCCCAATGTCCTCTGCTGCTGCCACCATCGTTATCCTCTCTTAGAATGCTACGGTGGGCTTCCTAGGGGCTGTCTGGCCTCTGATCTCTCATTCCTCCACTCTACCTTCTGTTCCACTGCCAGTATGATCAGTCTACCATTGGGTTCAGGTCAAGCCACTTCCCAGGTCAAGCTGCCCACAGGATGAAGTCTAAACACTTTATCATTGTGAAAGGCAAGATCCCCGCGATTGGACGTCAAGCTGCCTCCCCAGGGCCAGCCCTTCTCCAGGTCTCTCCACTCATCCCATGAATTATCATCTGTTCCTTGGAACCAACTTGTACTTTTTTTTTTTTAATATTTTATTTATTTGAGAGAGAGAGAGAATGAGAGAAAGCATGAGAGCGGAGAGGTCAGAGGGAGAAGCAGACTCCCCACTAAGCAGGGAGCCCGATGTGGGACTCGATCCTGGGACTCCAGGATCATGACCTGAGCTGAAGGCAGTTGCCTAACCAACTGAGCCATCTAGGCGCCCCACCCCCAACTTGTACTCTGATGCCCAAAACTCCAGTCCTGAATCCTAACTCTCCACCCGTGAAAGCACCATTCTCACCACCTCACATCCACGAGGATGAGCATAATCAAAGAGACACACAGTAACACATGTTGGTGCAGAGCAGAGAAACCACAACCCTTACACGCTGCCTGCCACCGCTGCTTTGGAAAACCATCTGCGGTTCGCATGACCCAACAATGCCCTTGCCAGACAGATATCCCTGAGAAACAAAAGCACCTGTCCACGGGACAACATAGACACAAAGGCTCATAGCAGTATTCCTAAGTATAATAGCCACAAAATGGAAACAACTCCAAATGCCACCACATGATAAATGAGTGAATAAAATGCAGAGTGTATGCATACGATGGAGTAATTTTTGTCACTGAAACAGAATGAAGTGCTGCCATGCACTGCGATGCGGATGAACCGCGGACACGTGATGCTACGTGAGAGGCCAACCATAGAAGGCCATGTTCTGGAAAATTCTATTTATATGAAATGTCCAGTCTAGGCAAAAATCTATAAAGACACAAAGTAGATCAGTGGTTGTCTAGGGCTGGGAAAGTGGGGGGGATAGTGGGAACTGCTAATGGCTATGGAGTTTTTTTAACTAACACAGAAATGTTCTAAAATTAGTGGTGGGATTGTAAAACCCTGTGAATAAACTAAAAAAAAAAAAAAAAAAAAAATCCTAGAATTGCACACTTTAAATAGGTGAATTTTAAGGTATGTAAACTATATCTCAGTGCAGCTGCTTACAAAAAAGACTACTCATCCTACAAAGCCCGCTTCCCTTATAAAACCCTATCTGACCCCTCCTCATTAACAGTTGTTATTTTGGGTTATCGTCAATCTTGCCTTCCTGAGTTCTGCAGTCATTATTTACATCTCTAATTACCACTTACGTCACTCTGCAATTTATTAAAAAGTATTTAGGGGGTTCTAAAACCAGACTGTTTGGGTTTAAGTCCTCCCTCCAGCACTCGCGAAGCATATGACCTTGTTCAAGTTACTTCTCTGTACCTCTGTTTCCTCATCCCAAAGCGAGGAAAATAGGAGTACTTACCTCATAAGCTTTTTGTGTGGAGAAATGAATTAATATACATAAAAGGTCAAGAATAGTGCCTGGCACATTGTATAGGCTAAATATGTAACTGTCAGCTCTTGTTATTGTATTATGATATCATTGTTATATCAACTGTCTATATGCCTGTCTCCTCTTTCTCAGTTTATATTTTAAGGTCCTAAGGAAAAGGAATAAAATCTCTATTATCTACCTTCATATTTTTCAAAGAAGATCAGCAAGACTAGCTGTAGGAGGGGTGCATGGGGGCCAGGGCTCTAACCCTAGGGAGACCTGCCTTCACCAGGGCCCATGACACAGCAGCAGTTGGGTAAATTTAATCCAAACAAGGGCCTATTGGCAAAAGAGATCAGGAAAAAATGTACCAGAAAGTGTCTGTTAAAATCTTTTACTTCCACTAAGAGATTTAAACTCTCCCAAATATAGAAGTACCAAATATATTAAGGAATCAACAGACTTGCCCAAATTTTCATATTTTACCCACATTTACCAAAATTCCTCCATATGTTCCATTTATTCATTCTACTGAGTGCCAATTATGCACAGGGCGCCACATGCTAGACTCAGGAAATGTACAATCTATTGCTTTTCCAGGCTGATCCCCTCACACGACAAGGAAAGGTATTAAAGGTGTCTGTCTCTAGATGCATATGTGCAATGTTTACTCAAAAAATGACAAATTCCATACTTTAAAAAGTTACTCAAAAGGTAAATTGAATTTATATAGTTTTTTTTTAACTATATGGATTTGGCAATTAATATGACTGGTCTAAAAGAAGAGTAGACTGCATCTGGCATAAATTTGATGGAAAAAAGCTAAAATCACTGCCTATTGAAAAGAAAGAAAGGCTTCCACAGATCAATGCAGTACTTACAGAAGTGAATTTCTAGCATTCACTAGAACCTAAAGCATACTATGACACCTTAAATATGTTATAATGTATATCAATTATGGAAGAAAAATCTCCCCCTGCCCCCAAATTCTAACACAAACACCCTTCAGCAAGTGAGATTAAAGTAAAATATTCCATTCCAAATTTTGTGATTTCACATGCAAAACTGAGGACTCAAAAATTCATGTGCTCAAGAATGCCCGTTTAACCTACAAAGGTCCCTGTAGCTGTCTTAATCTCATACCTCCCCATATTTTTTTATTTTTAAAGATTTTTTTATTTATTTGACAGCGAGAAACACAGCGAGAGAGGGAACAGAAGCAGAAGGAATGGTAGTGGGAGAAGCAGGCTTTCCGCGGAGCAGGGAGCCCGATGTGGGGCTCGATCCCAGGACCCTGGGATCTGACCTGGGCCGAAGGCAGATGCTCAACGACTGAGTCACCCAGGTGCCCCAACCTCCCCATATTCTTCACGTGACACTTTC
>CM053609.1:3061768-3084178 GCA_028646535.1 Procyon lotor | reverse complement strand
GCCCGGGGTTCTCCTCCAGATGTATGCAAGACGAGCGACGCTCCTCTGTACCTTCCCTTCCCGCTCTGCAAGCCCAGCTCCGCCGTCTCCTGGGCCTGTCCATCCCCAGCGGTTCCCCAGCACCCTATGCCTGTGTCCCTCAGAGTGAGGGGCCTGGCACTGGAGGCAGGAGTCCAGGTGGGCTGGATGACCCCCCTCAGCCGAGGTGGGGGCCAGCGTGCAGGGGCATCGACAGGGGTGTCTCCGGCAGCCCCACGGTCACCCCACAGAGCTAATGTCAGCCAGCGTAGGCATTTCCTGTGCCAGCGGTTCAGCAAGGTCCTCTCTTCTCAACATGAACTTTTCTATGCTGTTTTCTGAGGCTTAGGAGGGAACCTTATGTTTCTATCTAGTAAATTTCACCTGGTTGGACTCGACCCACATCACACACAACCTGCTGACATCTTATGGGATCCTGACCCCGACAGCCAGCTTCATTTTGCCCACTGGTTAGCGGCACAGCACGGCACAGCACCAAAGAGCCTAGAATCAGAGCCAGATGAGGCCAGCTCCACGTGGACTAGGCTGAGGGACTCTGGGCAACTTACTTAACCTCTCTGGGCCTCAGTTTTTATAAAATGAGAACATCAGTACCTACCATCGTGATCTTATGAGAATTAAAACTAAACAAATTCGTATATATTAAACATTTAAAGCGGTGCCTGGCACACACAGCAGAAGCGATAAATACACATTTGTCGTTTTCTTCTTCAGTCAAGTTACTGGTAAAATCAATAGAAAAACGAGCCTCACAGCCTCTCCTTAAAGCCCTTGTCTCCTCGCAGGCCAACCTAGACATCGGCGTGTTCCAGGGACCGCGGTTCAACCAGCCACTAATCCACGGACCTGTGCTGCTCCAGCTGGTACTCTTCTCCTTGGCTCTCAAGAGAGGACCCCCTGAACACCCCCCCCAATTTCTCAGCCTCGTGCCTTGGTCTCCGCAGACCTGGGCTGGCATCCACAGGTCACGGCTGCTGCTCGAGGACACACCGCGCCTCAACAGCCCTAGATTCTTGCTTAGAATCGGCCTTCAGATTTCTGGGTTTCAGAAACAAAAGACCACTTTCTTTCCCTTTTGGTCACATGTCCCCTCCTGGACGTCGTGGCAGACAGAGTGACTGCGGCATGAAAGCCAGTCCCACTGGTGGCGTGCTCAGGGCCGGTCAGTGCCCACCAAACCCCTGTCCTAGGTCCCTCTTACTCTGCCCTCTCCCGGGGTGGGGACTGACTTCAGCAACAGACACATCTTTAGGGGTCCCTAGCGACCCTCGATGGGGACAGGTGGGCTTTCTCTGAGGCTGAGGGCTCTTGGGCAAGACTGAATGGGCATCTGAATGGGGGCTCCTGGCCAACTTTGAGCCAAGGCAGGATGCCTGCGCTAAATAAAGGCGTATTTTAAGCCACAGGGTACAAGGAGATTCACCTATTTTGAGAATTGTTCACTTCGGAGTCAGGTCAACCGGCTCTGGCTAGGAAACATACTCATTTGGGAAAATAAAACCATTCTGGACAAGGGGGTTCCCTAGGGCCGCTCTAGATTTCCAGGGAGGCGCAGTAACGGAGCTGCCACCTTAGCGGCTGGGGACCTGAACCCACCCTCTGCGCCTCCCCACTTTCTACAGAGGTACAACCCTCCTGCCCGCCGTGCAGCAGAGCCCAGACCGAGGTCACGTCTTCTGGCTCCTCCGGGGAGTGAAATGGCCCAGTGCAGGCCGGGGGCAAGTACCTCTCGGCCACATTGGCATCTGTGATGGCCCGGGGTGGCACCTTCCAGGGGCAGTTAATGCGTCCACCCGGCAAGCGTTTGAAATCGAACTGGCAGCAGATCTTGGGGTCCGGGCCGCAGGTGTGGGGCACATCGTAGCTATAGAAGGGCATCATGTGGCAGAAGATGTCCGTGTTGGCGTCCGAGTCTGGAGAAGACACAGCGGGCTGTCAGTCCGCAGCAGGCAGCCCCCGGAGCTGGGCACAGGGACGGCGGGGGGCAGGGTCTGCTCCAGCTCCGCGGGCTCCGACAGCAGGCGAGACCTGAATCAAATAAGGCTGCAGAAGATGTGCGGGCCGAGGCCGGGGACGCACAGAGGGCTCTGGAGCCCATAGCCCCTCGCAGGGGCGGACGCTCAGACCCGCGGTACACACAGCAGGCCCTGCAGGTCAGCATGACCCCCGACCTCCCCCGAAGGAGAGCCCTCTGGCCACCAGCACCCGCGCTCGTTGGTCTGCTCTGGAGGCCACCGGGTCTTATTCCTCACGCACCTGTCCTTCCCCAGGGAGAACCGTGACCCCCTCCACCCTACCTGGTCTTACCCCAGGTCTGCCTCCACATGAACTCCAGACTGTGGGTGGAAGCAAAGTGCTTCTTGATGGCATAGTGCACCCTCTGGATCAGCATGCTGGTCAGGTTGGCACGGCGCAGGAGGTAGGGAACGGTGGAGCTGTAGCCGAAGGGGTCCACTGCCCAGCCCGAGCGCGGGGTCGCACCTGAGAGAATGCGGGGGCCACAGGTAGGCTTCCTGGTCCCGGGGACCCAGCTTCCTTCTTGCCGTCACGCCAGGCCTGTGCTGGTGGAATCAGCCCAGAAAGGGAACCCTCCCCCACCCCCGCCAATCCCTGTGCCTCAAAGGCCCCTGCTGTCCCCTGGGCCCAGCTAAGGGGACAGACCCCCATTCCTGGGCCTAGACTCACCGAGGTTTCTCTCCAGCCACTGGTGGCCCTCAATGAGCTGGTCAATGAGCGCAAAGTAATGGGAGTTGGCCTCGTCCGGCATTACCCAGCCTCCTGTCACGATCTCCAGCTGCCCGTTTCCCACCAGCCTAGAGTGAGGGACTCACAGTCAGTATGGGGCAGGGATGCTTGCCTAGCCCTGACAACCCGAAGATGCCAGGAGCCGTGCACGCTGGCCTCACCGAGCCCACTCATGCAAGCCCAGGACCAACAGAACCAACGAGCACCCTCCTCTCCCCCCGTACAACCTCCATGCTGTCCTGGCCTGGCCTCCCTTTGGACCCCCGTCTGCACTTCCTGGGGCCAGGCCCCAGGCTCCTTCTTCGCCAGGCCTACAGCTTCACGTGACTGATTTCTCCTAACACCGGTTCTTGTCTTCTTAGCCTCGGCCCCTCCGCCATCGCTCCTCCCTACCCTGCTCCCCCCACCTCCCCCTGCCACACTGGCGCCCACCGCTTGGCCTCCCGCTGCTCCGGCACCCATCCCGGGGCCCAGGGGGTAGCCCTCCCATGCCTCCCTGGTCGGCACTGGCCTGCGGACGGCTGCTTTCTTTTGGGCATTGATGTTGTCCCACCACTTGGCGAAGAAGGAGACTTCTGCCCAGAGGAAGCGCCGCCGGGGGTCCTCCTGCAGCTTGCCCACCATGCTGTTGAGGATGTGCTGGGTTTGCTCCACGTAGTACTTGTCAAAGGTCTTGATCCAGCCTGGGGAGCCAACACGGGGGCCCCTCAGGACGCCAGCCTCTTCGTGGGGACCGCCCTCACCTCGGCCATCGGAGAGCCCCCCCCCCAGCCCAGCGCCCAGGGCCCCACCGGGGCCTCACCCGGGTCATTGTGGGAGTGAGGCACCACGAACACCTGCAGCTCTTCGGCGTCCCAGTCGTGGGGGCTGTAGGAGATGTCGAAACCTTGCTTCCACACACCGCCATCCACGTTGTCAAAGGGCAGCTCCTCTGATATAATCAGCATCTGGCAGGCCAGAGAGCAGCTCAGTGCTCGTCCGCAGCAGACGGACACTCCCCGCCGGTGTGGACCCCTACCTGCAGATCCGGCTTCTGGCCCCGGCCCCCCAGGGCAAACTGGCAGTCTTGAGGGGAGATGGAGAAGAAGCTGGGCCGGGGCTCCGGTGGCACCACCCAGGAGCCATTGGCCGTGTAGTAGGGCAGCAGGGCGGCCGGGCCCTCCGCGTTGGCCGTCAGCTCCAGCACCGAGTCCTTGATGTGGCTGATGATCTCATGGTTCTCCTCCAAAAGCTGCTCGAGCTGCTCGATGCGGTTCTGCAGCACAGAGATCTGGCTCTGCCAAAAGACCAGAAAGCAATCACCCACGGCTCCAGGGGCCACGGCGAGGAGCCCCATGTGGGGCCTGCCCCCCAAGGCCTGACTGTGATCCTTCCCTCTCCAAGTGCAGGCAGAGCCAGGAGCCTACAGGCCTGGGTGGCTCTGGGCAGATGAGGGGAGATCTACAAATCACTACAGAGGACCACAGTCCGCTTGGCTTGGGAGTACCCTCACCCCCTGGCTCAGGGGAGGCGAAGATTTCATCTCGTGTGCCTGCTCTCCAGGTGTGGCCCGTCTGGAGCATGGTGCTGACAAGGGCTGCATCTGGGCTTAGTGGGAAAGAATGTTGCAATCCATTAGCAATGTCTGCCAAGAATTCAGGAGGACAGGACAGGCAGGGCATGTTTCTCCTTCCTTCTTTTTGCTATCCTTGTTTTTAATCTTTGCGTTTCTAGAAAATCTGCCTATCGGGAAGCAACGTTCCTGTCCTGGACCGACACTGACTCTCGACCTGAGTGAGCTGAGCGGACCTGTATGTGACGAGATGAGCAACTAGGCACGACTCACCCGGGGGAAGTTCCCACCGTTCTGGTGGCGGGTGGGGTCATGCTGCACTCGGTCCAGCATCAAGTAGAGCGAGAAGACGGCCACGCAGAAGATCGCGGCCCCACATACCGTCACCTGCTTCTTCAGCTTCATACTGGCCTCCACACACACCTGGCAGGAGGGACACCATTCGAGGCTCCAGCAGGCAAAATCCCTTTATTGATCTTTCCACCAAATGCCCCAAAGAGTTCCTGAGGGCCACTCTCAAGGTGCACCTATTTGCCTGACTCCAAAAAAAAGCAAGTTTCTAAGCATCAAATCCCAGCATTGGCTGTGGAGCCTCCTCTCTTGGCTGAGACACACAGAGAAAGCTCCAGGAGCTGGACCTGGATGGGGGGCAGCTCTGCCCCCAGTCTGCGGAGGCTCCTCCTTCCCAGGGTAACACGACATAACAGACTCCCCAGGTCGGACTCCAGAGCTCACCCCACAGCCTCCTGACCAGAAATAGCTTCCCTACAAGAAAGACACAGCCAGTCAAAGGAGGTGGGTGTCCGGCCTCCTTGACCATGTGCTTCTAGGTTCAGAGGAATAAAACGGGATCTGGTTTGCTTTAAAGGCCCGGACAGGAAAGCCTTTCTTCCTGCCCTCTGGGATCACGCGGATGCTCACCACAGAGCTCCTGGCATAGCGCGTCTCTCATGAAAAACAGAATGAGTTCACAAAGCTGCAAGAGCAGCTCCAGTTTCTAACATCAAGCGGGCCCTGCTTCTTCTCCCGGCTAGTTGGGATTCCTGCAGTGGGAAACTTCTAGCTTTTGCTTCTAGAGCACTTGGGGGACCCCCTGGTAAGCCAGCAGTGATTGGTGCCCAGGGTCCCCTGGCTAGGGAGAGGCTGCGCACAGCTGCTCCGCTGTGGGGCAACGTCGGAGGACCAGGGCCCGCTGCCACCGCCCGCGGACCCCCACTTGCCTGCTCCGGCGGAGGGAGGCCGCTAGCTGCTGGGCCGAGCGTGGGCGGAACCGCCGCTCCGGAGACTGGCTCCCGCCCTGGGGCCGAGGAGCTCCGTCGCCTCTGCGCGTCGCGCCCTACTTAGCACGATCTGATTCCGCTCAGAAGCCTCCGGGCAATATTTTTAGCCCTTGGAGGTTGGGTCTAGGCCAAAGTGGGTGGAGCTGCGGGGAGAGAGTTGGGTCACAGAGTGAGTAGGCACCTGCCGCCGGGTCTTCCGTGGCCTGCCCGCCGGCCGGCCCTGCCCCCTCCCGGCCCTGCCGGCCCTCCCGACCGCGGCCCTCGCCGACCCTCCTGGCCCCGGGGACCGCAGCGACAACGGCCGGGCGCGCGACCGTAGGCCGCCTCCGACCCAAAGCGCCGCTCGCTCTCCTGCCGCCCACCCCAGCCGCGGCCCGGGGCGCAGCCAGAGCCCTCCCCCGGGTCCGCCCGGCGCGTTACCGTCCGCGGCCGGCCTCCGCGCCGCTCCGGGCCCCGCCGGCCGAGCAGCGCCCCTCACATCCCCGGGGGCGACGGCCCGCGCGGAGGCAGCGACGTAGGCGAAGGCGGGCGTTAGCCCGGCGGTCGCCACCCGCTCCGCGCGCTGCAGACGCGCTCCCGCGGGGCCAGGGCCGCCCGCACGCTCCGCTGCGCCCGCCCGGCGCCCGCCTCCCGCCTCCCGCCTCCCGCCTCCCGCCTCCCGCCTCCCGCGCTCGCCCCGCCGACCAGCGCGGGGGGCGGAGACAGCAGCGCCGCGCCCCCTCCGCGCCGGCCCCGCCCCGCCCCGCCCCCGCCGCCCCGGGGCGCCGACAGCAGGGCCGCAGTGCGCAGCCGCAGCCCCGGCCCGGCCTCGGCGCGCTGCGGGACCTCCGCAAGGGGCGCGCAACTCTGTGTTTCTGGATCTTACTAGCGTCAGCGCATTGCCAAGCAGTAGTAAAAACGTCCCTCCTCCATTTCAGCCGCCGAACGGTGAAGCCCATTTTCCGGGCCCGCGCTGTTCTGCTCCGGGGCGCCTTAACTGGACGTGGCTACGCTTCTCAGGCCCAGGGATGCTGCCTCCCGTGGGTGCCGTGCATTGATCACGATCCCTTTCCGTGCTTGTCACCCCGTCAATAAGACATCATCTTCCTGGTGGTTCTTCTTTCACTGGGCGTCTGGGTGGTTCATAATTTTGCAGCATCATAAGCCGTACCGCAGTGAACATCATGAATTCCACAGTTTTCTTTTTATAGTATTACCTTAGGCCAGATTCGCAGCAGGGAGGCTACCTGGGCTTTAAAGATAAAGACCTACGTGACTGAGCATACTAGCGTTCTGTTGCTTCCCCAAAGGATTGTGCTATCAACGACAAACTGTTGAATATCGCTTACACACTTTTTAAAAAATTTAGACTGTCATCTCATTGTTTTAACTCTCATCTCTTTTATCACCACAAACATTCTTCTAGATTTATTTGTGAACTGAAAACCCTGGTCCTAGGGTGTTAGACCTAGGCTAGGTTCATGACCCCCTAGGTCTCTGGGTTTTGCCCTGTATTCAGGGAAATTTATCTTCCAATCTTTCTATTGGGGCTTTCATTTTGGCAGTCATAATTTTCAAGAGCTCTTATTTGTTCCTTGGTGATTTTTTTTTTTGGTGGTCTAAAAAAAAATGGACGTATAATTCAGTTGATGGCGCAAGTCTTAAGTGTACAGCTTAATTAGTTTTGATAAATGTATGCACGAGGATAATCACCATTCCAGTCAAAATGGAACATTCCCATCACTCCCAAAATGTTCCCCTCTGTCAAGAGGTCAAGCAGTCCCTAAGCACAGCATGAGTGGGTCCTCATGGCTAATAGGACCACGAGGGGCCCCGAAGAAGCTGCTAGTCTTGTCCGGTAAGGACACAACAAGCCCCCTATGGATCCACATAGCTTTCTACTCAGCAAAAGCAAGGCGAGCATGGTGTCCGCTTTCCCAGGTCAGAGGACGAGAGTCAACTGGAGGGACCGGGTGATCGGCAGTGAGGTCGTAGGTCCCTCTGAGGCTAGGGAGCCAACTCAATGACAAGAGTGTTTTCAGGGCCTGCAGCTGCCCTCGAAGTGGAGGAAGGGACCCGGTGGAAAGCCCCACAGATGAGCTAGGAGGAGGGATGAGAGAGGGCCTGGTGACAGTGTCCCCACACTGTCAGGCTCAGGCTGCTTCTGTCCTCTGGCTCCAGACAGAACCGGAAAGCGTTCTGCCAAGACTTGGGTGGTTCCGTGGTCAAGCCCTGTCTTCGTGGCCTCGGGGGGCTGGCCAAGGGCATCAGGGCTCTGTGTTGGGGCTCCCCCCCTGCCACTCTACTTCTGCAGCTCCAACCTTTCACGTATCCATCCAAGAATTCTTTTCAGGAGCACAGCCACTCCATCAGAGAGCTGGTTGTACTGATGGGAGCTCGGCCCAAATTCCTTCTGTTTGTCTTAATATCAGATGAGAGTGAGCACAAGTGTGACTGGTAGCGTGACTGGGCCCACGTGGAGGACTGACCACAGCCAGGCTCCCTCCTCGGAGCCAAACCACGATGTCCCAGATGCCACTGGGGACCAACCTTAGAGCCACCTGTTTCTAAGTCAAGAGATAGGGGCCACAAGAGTCACTGTTGCCGTCACAAAGCCCATAGCCCGCCTCACGTCATAGACTCTGCCAGGAAGGAGACGATAAGCCCCAGTGCATCTAGAGAGCTCTTTATTCACAGACAGAAAGAGCAAGAGCAGCATAGTGCCAACTTTTCCCGCTCCTAGTCCCACAGGATGACGTTGAGCTGGCGGGACTGGGGCTCGGGAGGCATGGTGAGAGGTCACTCTGTGGCCAAGGAGCCAACTTTAAACTGCAGCCAAGCAGGGACACGGCCTCAGGCTGCTCTCTACAAGGGGGCGGGGGCAGGTGACTAGCCCTGCACTCAACCAGAACTAGAGGGATGGGATGAGGCATGGCCTCGTGGGGGTCTCCCACGGCTGGGGAGGTTCCTCACCCGGCTGCAGGAGGAGTTGTCGTGCATTCTGTTAAGACTCAAGTCAGGCGCCTCAAGCCTCGCCTACACAGCCTACGGAGAGACGTGCCAAGTTGTAAGGACGTTGGGTGCGGCTGTGACTCTGCACTCACACCTCTTCCTACGGGTATGCCTCAGCCTCAATTTTAGTATATGTGCTGCCAAAGCGAGCACATGCCTCAGTCTCAAGCATGAGGCTGACATCTCGATAGCTTCGTTCTGCCTGTTCTTGAACCTCATAGAAGTTCATACCATAGAAGAATCACAGAAGGCACACTTTCATGTGTGGCTTCTTTCCTTAATGTGTCTTTGAGATTTGTCAATGCTGGTGCATGCACCAGTGGTCTCTTCTTCCTTATCGCTGGAGAGACATTTGGGTCATTTCCGGTTTATTCTGATCCTAACCTCGCTCTCCTTCTGGAATTTCCATCACTCATATACTGGAATCTCGTGTGTTTCTTCGGATCTGCATTCTCATTCTCATCATCATTATTATTATTATTAGAAAGAGAGAGAGAGAGAGAAAGTGGAGGGGCAGGTGGAAAGGGAGAAAGAACCCCCAAGCAGACTCCCTGTTGAGCATGGAGCCCAAACAGGGCTCTACCCCAGGACCCTGAGATCACCACCTGAGCTGAAATCAAGAGTCAGATGCTTAACCGACTGAGCCACCCAGGGGCCCCTGCTTTCTCCTTTCTTTTATTTTTTTCTCTCCCTATACCTCAGTTTAGATACCTTCTATTAACCCATCTTCAAGTTCACAAATTCTGTCTTCTGGTGTGTCCAATTCCTATGGTTGTGACTTTATCCTTTAGTCCTACGAGTCTCCGTGAAAACCGTGCAAAGAGCACATAACCCCAGAGGGCACTTTTCAGTTCTACCTGCTCCTTTGTTTTGTTTTTTTTTAAATAGATTCACTCCTGCTCTCTATATTTGCACCTATTTATCTTTTTGTGCAGTTAATATATTAACCGTAGTTACTTTTAAGTCTTTGTCTAGCAACTCCAATGTCTGGATCATCGGTGGGTCTGCTTCTATTGTTTCTTTTTTCTCCTGCGTATCGGCCCCATTTTCTAACCCCTTTTGTGCATGTTGGGTATAAAAGAAGGGTATATTGATGAGCACTGAGTAACATATAGAATTATTAAATCACTGTATTGTACACCGGAAACTAATTTAACACTATGTTAACTCTACTGGAATTAAAATGAAAAAAATATATAAAAACCTTAAAAAGAAAAAAAAAGGGAGTAGGACTGCAGACTATGTTATTCCTCTCCTCTACCCCCCATCCCTGGGGAGCCAGTCACCTCGATGTAATCAGGCATTGAGCTGAGATGGGGCAGAGCTATAGTTCTGGTAATATTCAATCCTTTTCTGGATTGTTCCTGTCCCTCAGGAGTAGCCCTCTTGGATTTGAGGTTGAAAGCCTGGCCAGCCTATATCTCTCTAGTCCTTCAAGTTCTCTTTTGAGAGAGGTTGGATCTTTAGCCTCCCAAACCACCCAGGTTCAAAATCTGGCCAATATCTTGAGGGGGAGACCAGTTATTGTTTCAGCCTCACTGGCTCTAAACACTGCTGGACTGTGGGACCTGCCTTTCCAGCCCAGCCAGTACTCAGCTGCCCGCAGTGCTCCAGAACTCAGCGAATGTTCCACAGGGAAATCTGGCTTGGCATTCCAGGCTCCTCTTGTGCCCAACCCACGACACAGTCCCTGCAAGAACCACAAGCTGTTTGTTTCTCTTTTTCCCAGTAGTCTCTCTGCTCGGGGCAATGCTGGTCACTGGAGAGGCCCCAAGTCAACGAATGTCTGAAGAAAATAATCACCCATTATCAGTTCACCTTGGAAGATCTCTTTCCCCCTGGAAATTTTGTTCCTCTGGTCCTTATTCCTTCCACCACTCCTCATTCTCTTTAAAAAATAATTTTCAGGGCACCTGGGTGGCTCAGTCCATTAAGTGTCTGCCTTTGGCTCAGGTTAGGATCCCAGGGTCTTGGGAACGACCCCACCTCGGGTGCCCCACTCAGCAGGGAGTCTGCTCCTCCCTCTGCCTCTGCTTGTGCACTCTCTTGCTCTCAAAAACAAATAAATATTTTTAAAAATTAAAAAAATAAAAATAAAAATGATGATTTCCATCTCGTTTCCTCCTAGCTGTTGCAATGGGAGCAGTGGTCTGTGGACACCCACCTACCACATCCTACCCAGAAACAGAGGTTCCTCAGTTCTGCTTTTTTATCGCTTCCAACGATAAAGACTTCTTAGTATTTTTTTCTTAATCACACTCTAGCTTGATTTCCTCTTGTTTACACAAGTTACAGTGTTTTTATCTCCTTCAAAAATAGATGGGAACTACTTCCTCAGCTTTCTCGAGGGATGGTCATTTTACCTCCAAGTTCGTGTTGCCTTGAACACGAGAGATCCTTCCCGGTTTCTGTTTTTCAGTTTGTTCGGACCTCTTTGTCTTCTCGCCCTTCTCTGGTGCTGCTGGGAAAGTTTCCCACGATTTTATAGATTTTGGGGGGGCCTTCATGGACTTGGGGGAGGTGAGGGCTCCCCACTCTGCTACCCCTTGCTCAGCACACTTGTCTTGATGGATGAGCTCCCTGGGAAGCATGTCCTTCTCTTCAGTCACCCCAGCCCCCTTCTCGGGAGACTCGCATTCCTTGACTCCCTGCTCCTCTCCCGAGTCCAAGACTGCTGCACATGTCACAGTATCAGCTACTCCCCCACGCTTGTCAGCTAGTGACTTTCCAACGTCAGTGGCCAGCCTTTGCCTCCACCTGGGTTTCTAGACTTCTTATTTTATTTTACTTATTTGTCAGAGAGAGAGAGAGACGCCACAGCAGGGGGGAGGAGCAGAGGCAGAGGGAGAAGCAGGTTCTCTGCTGAGTAAGGAGCACGATGTGGGACTCGATCCCAGGACCCTGGGATCACGACCTGAGCTGAAGGGAGACGCCTAACCGCCCGAGCCCCCCAGGGTTTCTAGACTTCTACGTCACACCTATATGCCCACAGGCCCTCAGAGACGACGTCTCCAAACTCCCTGCTGTTCCTGCAGCTCTGCCCCCCTGCCTGTGACCCTCCTTCAGGAAAGACACCGGCACCGACAGAAGCCTGTAGATTGTCTCCCTCTTCCCGGTGTCTCACGTCCAGGGGCTACTGGACCACGTGAGCTCCGCCCCACGGACACTGTCGGTTCTCTCCCTTCCCCGCGGCCACAGCATGGCCCCCGATCCCTCCTCGGACCTTTCCTCCGAGGAGCACACATGCCAAGAGCACTCGATGGGCACAAGTGGTTTTATTATCTCCGCCGGGACGAGGAGGGCCCCGCAGGTGCGGGGCGGCCCGGCCAACCGGAGCTACACAGCTGCTGGCAGCAGGGATGCCAGGGGCCCGGGGGGCCGGGCCAGGGAGGAGGCGGTGGGCCCCGGGTGCCGGCCGGCTGGAGGGCCAGCTTGCCTGCAGAGGCCCCGGGTGGGAGCGGGGACCCGGCCTCACCGGTGCCGCTTCCGGATGCTCTGCAGCTCCTGGTAGATGGCGCTGAAGCCGGGCCGCTGGGCGGGCTCATAGGCCCAGCACTGCTCCATGAGCCGGAACACAGCGTCAGGGCAGAGCTCCGGGCAGGGCAGGCGGCCTCCTGTGGGGACAGGCGCGGGGCCGTGAGGAGCAGGAGGGGGGAGCCGGCGGCCCACGGGGAGCTGCTTGCTAGTAGATACTGTTCTCGGGGCACCACTCTTCAAGTCCCCGTGGACACAGAGGCTCTGACCTCGTTCGTCCCACTGTGCGCCAGCTCGGCGGGCTCTGCAAGCCTGACTCCGTCTGCAGGAGGGATGCGTGAAGCGCACCCGCCCTCGCCGTGAAGGGTAAGCGCTGGCCGGGCACCCACGGGGCCTGCCCGGCCGCAGCCGCAGGATGGCCCTCGCTCTGCCCCCGGGGGCGGTCAGGGGGCCCGGGGAGCCCTGGGAGGGCGGCGTGGCTCTGAAACGGCCATCGTGCGGGGACGCCTTACCCTTTTCCACAAACTCCCGGGTCTGTTGGTTGCTGAGGTTGGGGTACGGGGAGGCCCCCAGGCTGAAGGCCTCCCAGAGCAGGATCCCAAAGCTCCACACGTCGCTCTCCGAGGAGTAGCGTCCTGCAGGGAGGGGGAGGCGTGAGCGGGAGGCCACGGCGAGGCCCAAGTGCGGGCCTGGCCTCGGGGCAGCCCCAGGGGTAAGGTCCGGCTACCGTAGTTAAGAGCCTCCGGAGCCGTCCACTTCACGGGGACTTGTCTGAGGCCCCCGGACGCTGCATAGATCCCGTCGGCCTCCTCTCGGGACATCCCGAAGTCACTGATCTTCAGGACGTTCTTCTCCGTCACCAGGCAGTTCCGAGCAGCCAGGTCCCTGGGGGGAGGGACAGCGTCCAGGTGGCCGGGCACAGCCTTGGACGGAGCCGCTCACCAGCTCCGGGAGTCCTGGTCCACGGAGGGGACTGCAGCCCGCGCCTGCCCCGAGGGGGGCGGGGGGTGCACCGGCAGGGGGGCCCCCAACCCCGCTCTCACCGGTGGATGCAGCACTTGCTTTCCAGGTACTCCATGCCCGCGGCCGCGTCCCCCACCATCTGCAGCAGGGTCTTCATCCTCAGGCGGGTGCCCTCGGTCCGCAGGAAGGTCAGGAAGTCGCCCCCTGGGGGTGGGCAGCGGAAGCCCGGGTGAGCCTCGGGCGGCAGCGTCCTCCCCATGGCGGGAGACCGGCTTCCTGGGCTCACCCTGCACGAGCTCCATGACAATGTAGATGGGCTGCTTCTGGGTGCAGACGCCAATGAGACGCACGATGTTGGGGTGGTTGTACTGCTTTAGGATCCTGGGGGGCAGCGCCACTTAGGAGCCCGCCTCGGGGAGCCCCGGGAGCCCCAGGGAGACTGAGGACGAGAGAAGGCAGCAGACGAGGAGGGCGCGGCCTCTGAGGCCAGCAGACCCGGATGTGTGACCTCGCGTGGGTCACTGGGCCTCCACGTCTCGACATTAAGTGGGGGGTACCACCTGTGCGGTGCGGGGTGGGGGGCATGAGGATTAGGTCGAGCACGTCACCTCATGCCACGCCCAGAGGAACCCTCTGTATGTGGAACTGTGGGCTCGTTGGTTTATCACGCACCTCGCTTCCTGGAGGAACTTGGCCTTGAGGTCAGGTGGGAGCGTCTCCCGACAAGACTTCACCGCCACCAGAGTATTGTCGGCCCTCAGGCGTCCGCTGAACACTTCGCCAAAGTTCCCCTGCAAGGGCCTCAGGCTCCTACCAGGCGTCCCCACACAGGGTCCTCTTCCTCACTCCCAGGGACTTGTCCTCATCCTGTCCCCACCTACCCTTCACTGTCCCCACGCCCAGACTGCTCAGCCGCACTCTGCAGGCGTCTTCCCCCGGGGGGGGGGGGAGCCAAGGGGGTGCGCACGGGGTAGGCAGAGAACGTCGCCTCGGACGTGCCACACTCACAGGGAGAGGTGACATAGAAAACCCCCAGATCTCTTTCTCTTGGATTGAAAAACCATTCTGATTCTTAAGAAAAGTGACTTTTTTCCTCAGGAGCTATCTCAGGGTTCATGGGTATCGCCCCTGAAGAGAAAGGGCCTGGGTGGGGTGACGGGGCGTCAGGGGTGCTGGCGGAAGCCGGGGAGGGAAAATCAGGCAGCCAGAAGGCTGGCGTAGCACTCAACTCACCCGCCCAATCTGCTCCCCCAACACGAGGTCCTCGTGGTTTAGCACCCACTTGTCCTGGGGAGGGAGGGGAAGGGGGGGCCGGGAGTCACTAAGAGGAATGGGTGCCGGGCCCCGCAAGGGACCAGACACCCCCCACCAATTGCTGTTCTTCATTTCTTAGCACCTCGGTTTGTTGGTCTGAAAAATGGGGGTTGGACAGTCTCAGGAACACACTTAGATGACTTTGGGGGCCAAGCAGGTGCCCTCGCTGAGGGAGGCTCCAAACCTAGAGGGAAGCTGGCCCCGAGGAGGGAGGAATCGCGTTGCACCCCACATACAGACGGGAGCCTGGGAAACCCCTCCTGCTCTGACTCCGCGTGGCCTGGGGGGCACGGGCGGGGCAGGCACCGGCTTACCTTGGGCACAGCCCTGTTCAGGACAATCCCGCTCTTCTTGGTGAGGGGCTGCTGGGAGCGCAGCAGGTGGTCAATGAGCAAGGGGATGCTGGGAAAGCCGTCCCCTTCCAGCCGGTAAAGGTTCTGCAGGGCAGGGGACCCAGGGTCATCGGCCTCCTCTGCTGGGGGGGCCGGAGCCCTGGGAGGGGAGGGGCGGGAGGTGCTCTCTGACGCTGCACCACAAGCCGGGAGCCCTCCTGGGGGTGGGGGGACCCACGGGCGTGTGCTCTCCGTGGCCCCTTGCAGCTCCGCCAGGGAAGCAGCGGACGTAGCGGCCACAGTCGCCCCCCTGCAAGGGGGCGAGGCAGGGAAGGCCGGAGGGCAGGCCCCACTCACGTCGGTGGACTGGATGATGAAGTGCCGGGGCTGGCCGTCCCACAGCACGGACAGCACGTACTCCTGCTTGCCCTGGCTCTCCCGCACCAGGAAGTCCCCGGAGTGCGTCAGCAGCTCAGCCACCTCTGCCCGCGGGATGGCCCCGTGGTACCACAGCTGCTCGAGCAGCGGCTTCTGCACCTCCGGCACCAGCTGCAGGGGTGGGGGGAGCTGGCGGGGGCAGGGGGCCGGGGGGAGAGGAAGGGTCATTCCACCAGTTTGACAGACTGGGGTCCGCCAGGGGGCCTTTCTCTCTCTCTCACACAGGCCCCTCGTCCTCACAAGCCACCCGTGTGCCATTAGAGCCTCGGGAGCCAGCAACAGACGGAGTCAGGCTCGCTCCAGGCGGAGCTGGGAGGGGGAGCCCGGGCTGGCTGATCTCACATCAGGCTTCTGCCTTTTCCTCCCGGCCCCCGCTGCCCAACTGCTCCCGGAGCAGGGAGGGGGGCGGGTACCAAGCCTGCAGCACACATTGGGCCGGAGGGGGAGGAGGAGCTGGCCGGCAAGATCCGGGGACACACGCCCCCCGGGGATCCCAGGGCAGACAGGGACTCTCCTCTGGGCAGAGCCTCCTCTTTAAGGCAACCCAGTGATTAACCCCAAACACTCTGGTGGGAGGGGCTTTAGGGGGAGTCCGTGTTGGAGACCCCTGGCTAGGCCCACCCCTCACAGAAGGGCAGAGATGCCGGCACAGGCTGGGCTCCACTCACCGAGAACTTAGGGCGGAAGATTCCTGTGATGTGGCTCTTAAGGATCTCCAGGGTGGGTGTCCTTCCCCCTTCTCGCTCCTGCTCCTGGGGCCAGGGACAGACGTCAGCGGGTGGCCAGGCTTGGGGAGGGGGAGGGCAAAAATGAGGAGCGCGCCCGGGGCGGGCAGGCGAGGCTGGCGGCGGCGGGCAGTGGCAGGCGGCTCACCGAGGATGATGTGGAGTGACGGTCGTCCTGCAGGAGCAGCACGGGCGGGGGCTCCCCGGGGCCCAGCTGCTCCAGCGTGGCCTGCAGGAGCTCCTGCTGGGCCTGCAGCTTGGCCTGGCTGCACAGAGCCACCTGCAGCCCCTGTAGCGCCTCCTGCAACACCTGCTTCTTGGCCAGCAGCTGCACCCTGCAAGGGGGCCGGGCGGGGAGGGCCGGGGAGGGGAGAGGGGCTCAGCCAGAGCGGGCCGTCAGTGGCGGTCCCCCTGGCGGGCGAGAGGGAGGGCGGGCCAGGAGGCCGCCGTGGGCGAACCCGCTCACCGCTCCCGGGGATGGGTGTTCTGCTCCTCGTTCCGGAGATCTCGCTGCAGCTGGGTGACCGCCTCCTGCCGGCTAAGCACCGTCTCGGTGGCCACGGCCAGTTCATCTGTCACTGAGGTCAGCCTGGGCCCGAAGGAAGGGCCTTGTCAGAGCCGGGCCCCCTCGGATGCACCCCCGCGGAGCCAAGCAAGCGTGGCTGGCCAGCCACAGCTCTGCAGGGACGGCGTCCGCCCCCGGTCCCCCCGGCCCGGTGCCCGGCCACCACGCACGTGTGCTGCACGCTCTCCACGGTCAGCTCGTTCAGCTGCAGCTCCCCCGGCGCCAGGGGCTCGCCCTCCTCAAGCAGTGACTCATCAAAGGTGACACAGGGTGGGATGTCGGGCGTGGACCTTCAGGGGGACAGTGCCCCGTCAGCGAACGGGCGAGAAGCCCTGGTGCCCAGCAGGAGAAAGGCGGGGCTTACCCATACTGTCGCAGGAAGCCTTGGTACTCGGCCTCGGGCTGGATGCGGGCGACTGCTGCGGCCATCTCAAGGTGAACGGCGGCCACCTCGTCCTGCACCAGGCTGCTAATCTCCAGGTACTCCTGCAGGATCTCCTTGCTGCCCGCAGACAGGAGCCCTGGTCAGTGGAGCCGTGGGCCGGGCCAGGCTGGGCAGTGTGGGGCCCTGTTGGAGGGGCCTGCCCGGGGCTTGACCCTCCCCCTCCCCCTCCCCCTCGTCATTTTCCAGCCAGATACACGACCACGGGCAAGTTACTCAACGTCTCCCTTATCTCTGCCTCCCAGTGTGTGTAGTGGGGACACCGGGCGTTGTGATAAGGACCCAGTGGGAGCGGGTGTGCTGCGTGCGGTGTATGCGGAGGGCCGGTAAAGGCGAGTACGGGCACCTGTCCTGGGCAGCCAGCCCCACGGGGGGTGGGGGGGTCTGGGCTCGGCCGTGCTGCTGGCCCTGTGGCTACATGTCCAGCCCCAGGCCCGCCCGGAGCTCCGGCCTCACGCGGCTACCCGCATGTCCCACTGGCCATCCCTGAGACACCCCAACCCCAGGAGCTGAAATGTGAACTCCTGTCTCCCGAAACCGTTCCTCTCCTTCCCGCCCACATAAGTCAGAGGGATCTCCGTCCTCCCTGGGCTCCGGCTCACACCTCACTTCTGGTCCGTGGAGAACTGGCCAGGCTCGGCCTCGGGAGTGCGCCCAGGGAGGCCGCGCTGGCCCAGCGATCGCACTCCTGCGACAGCCCCCGGCCTGGCCCCTTGCAGGCTCTTCTCCACACAGCAGCGTCCAGGTCCCCCAACGGCTGCTGGTCCCTCCATCACCCTGCAGCGCCCCAAGCCCTGGACCCGACTGACCTCACGGCCCACTCTGCCCTCCCCTCCCTCTGCCTGGGCTACACTGGCTGCCCTGCCGCTCCTGGATTTCAGGCACTCTCCCGCCCCAGGGCCTGTGCACTGCTCTTCCCTCTTTCTGGAATGGTCTTTCTCCAAACACCCCCTCTATCCCCCCATCCCCGTTCACCCCGTGTCTCTGAGGCTTTCCTAGAGCACTCTGCGGATAGCTGTCCCTCGTCCCTGCCCGCCTCCCCTCCCCTGGCTTTCTCTGTACCACTTACTGCCTCCCAACACGTGCTACCCCTTGGAGTTACTCTCTCTTCTCTCTCCAGCCCCATAACTGACCCTAGAGGACAGATGCTCTCGTCTCCGTTGCTCTCTGCTGTTCCCCGGAGCCCGACTGGTGCTCCTTACATACGAGAAAACCTTGCAATAGGGATCCTGGAATAATGTGACCTGGACACCAGCTGACGGGCTCCACGCCCCGGCCCAGGGCCCGCTCTCCCATGCCTATGCGGCCCCGGTGTTCCGGATGCGGCCTCTGGCCTGGCGGCGGGGCTGCGGGTGGTACAGGGGGCGGGCGGGGGCTGCGGACTTACAGGATGCAGGCCATCTCCTGGTGCAGGTCCTGCAGTGACTGCAGGAGACCGGGGAGCAGGAGCTGGTGGTGGTGCTGGTGGTGCAGCTGTGCGGCCCGCACGCCCAGCACATAGCGGTTGTGGTGAGCAAAGAGCTTCCACAGGCTGCGCACGTACTTGTCCTTGGCCTTGTCACGGTCCTTGTCTGCCGGGGGAGGAGAGGGCTTGTGGGGGACGGCACAGAAGGACAGGCCCCTGCGGACGGGTCAGGGCTGGCTCGGGAGTCCCTCTCTTCCAGGAAGGGAAGCCGCACACCTTTGCTGGCCTCCTGGTACTTCCGTCTGGCCTGGGCGCTGTCCCGTGCCAGGACTCGGTACTGGCTCTTCAGCTTTTCGATGTCCTGGTTGTGGGCCTGGGGAGAGAGGGGGGGCCGGCGTGGGCAAACGGGCCCCGGGGCCCCGGAGTGTTTGGCCTGAGGCGAAGCCCTGCACGGATCCCACGGTCTTGGGAGGTGCACCCAACTCTGTCCTCCGGGAAGGGCCTGCAGGCCCCTGGGGCCCAACACTGCTGATCAAGTGAGGACGGAGGAGCCAGAGCAAGCCCAGGCCCCGGGGCAGGCAGAGAGGTGGGCTGGGCAGTAGGCCCCGCCTGGACCTCCTTGACCTAGAGTGGTATCTGGTGGCAGGCGGGCCCCGGCCTCGGGCATGTGTGGCCTGGGCTTGGTTTAACGCTCTGCTGATGCCATCCTGAAACTCTTCATAGGGGCGCCTGGGTGGCTCAGCCGACCCTGGGTGGCTCAGCCGTCGAACGGCTGCCTTCAGCTCAGGTCATGATCCCAGCGTCCTGGGATCGAGCCCCACATCTGGCTCCCTGCTCGGAGGGAAGCCTGCTTCTCCCTCTCCCACTCCCCCTGCTTCGGTGTTCCTTCTCCCGCTGTGTCTGTCAAATAAATAAATAAAATCTTAAAAAAAAAAAAAAAAAAGAAACTCTTCATAATTTTTTGACAAGAAGCCCTGCATTTTCACTTTGCATCAAGTCCTGCAAATTCCGTTCCTGGTGGCAGGAACAGTGGATGGTCAGGAGCGAAGTTCTCATCCCCATTCCCTGTTTATGCACCGGGATCCTGTGGGTAAGTTCCCTCCCTTTCCTCTAAACCTCAGTTTCCCCATCTGTATAACAACTTAATGGAAAAACAAGATGAATCTCTTAAAGGGCCAGGTGGTAAACACTCCTTCAGTCTCAGTTGGAATTCCTCAGCTCTGTCAGCCCCAGGTAACACGAAAAGGAACAAACCATGGCTGGGTTTCAGGAAAAGTATCCCGTAAAAGCAGGCTAACCCCCTCCAATTAGATGTGCCTCTGGGGAGCGCGCCGGTGGGTGGACAGTGGCCACCAGGGGGCGCTGTGGGCTCGTGGGAAGGCTGGGTTTTGCACAGGTGGAAGGGGTGTGGCGCAGGGGGTGCTGACCAGCGCACCGAATGGGGCAGGCTGAGCAGCCCTCCAACTAGCTCCAATCGCTCAGCCTCTAGACCCAGCAGCAGGGCCGGGTTCACACGCCGGCAGGCTAACTTCACACCCTCTGTGTCCGGGGGGGCCCCATGGCTGCCTGTGGTATCTGCCGCCTTGCAAGGAGCCCACCTAGGCCAGCAGCAGACAGACCAACCCCAACTCCTCTCACAGCCCCCAGAGCCAGGTGGCGCGGGGCAGAGTGTGTGTGCGTGCATGTGTGTGTGCACGCGTGCGAGTGGCAGTCACAGATCTGTGTGCCCTGCAGGCAATGGCGGGATCGCTCACCTTTACTCCCAGCACTTTGCTGAGACACGCAGTCTGGACAGAAAATGCACGGAGAGGCCTTGCTGCAGGCCAGCCCGAGAGCAGGGAGCAGGGGCGGAAGCTAGGGCAGGCCTGTGGTCGGGGACTTGCACTTCCCCTGGTGAATCCAGGGGCTCTTGTGCAAAACCAGCCCATTTAGTCTCAGCCTTCGGGTACCGTGGCGGGGGAGCCCGAGGCCACCGACCCACCTTGGTGAGCTCCTGCTGCAGCTGGTGCCATTGCTCGCTGTAGGTCTTACGCAGCTGCTGCCGCTCCCGGATCAGCAGGCCCAGCTTGCTCAGGGGCCCTGAGTTCAGATCCTCCGCGTGTTGCCTCAGCAAGCGGCTCAGGCCCTCCGTCTGGCTGGTGATCTCTGCCCAGGACTGTACGACATGGTTCGGGCGAGACAGGGAGTGGGGCCAATGGCTCCCTGGCCCCGGCCTGCCAACTCTCCAACCCTCCCCAGTGGGCTCCGGGAAAGGAAGGGGCGGAAGGCAGAACCGCCCCCCGGGACCAGGGATTCCTCAGTCAAAGGCAGGAAGCGGACGAGGAGGCCCAGGGTCCCTCAGAACCCCCACCTGGCTGATGGGGCTGTTGGGGCTGATGCCCCGGGCGCCGCTGTCCTGCAGGGACATGTGGTGCAGCAGCCCGGCATATTCCCTGTCGCTCTTGACCCGCTGGGCCATCCACTTCCTCATGCCCTCCAGCAGCCGCAGCTCGGCCTCCTGCATCTGCTGCACCGCCCCGTGGCCCTGGGGGCTGCACAGCTCCGAAGAGAAGCCCATGGTGCCGTCCTGGGGGCAGAGACAGGAGGGCCCACCGCCGGGTAAGGCGATGGAGGGGCCGCCCAGGGAGGCGGGGGGGAGAGCCCAGCGAAGAGGAGCTGCAGCCGGACAGGAGGTGGGGTCCTCTCCCGCTGAAGTGCGGCCAGAGGTCCAAAACGGCAACTCGGCCTGGGACACCCGGGCCTTCTTTGCTTCCTGGCGCCAGAGGACCCCTCCCTCCCCAGGCCCTCCGACCCAGCGCCCTCCCCGGGGTCTCGGCGCGCGCGGGACCCTGCCCCGGGTTTCAGGCGGCCGCAGCTGGAGCCGGGCCCCTGCCGTGCCACGCGCGCCCCACCCGAGGCGGGGTGTCCGCCCCCCGCGCGCCCCCGGCCGCCGCTGCCCCCGCGCGCCCCCGCCCCCGCCCCCGCCCGCGCCTCCCGGGCCTCGAGGTGAGAGTCACCCGCGGGGGCCGCTGCTCCCGGGCTGCCGAGGACGCCTCCGGTACGACTGCGGCCCGGGCGACCCTGGCCAGTTCCTGATTCGGCTTCCTCCTGCCGCGGTTTCAGTCGGCCAGCCGGGGCGGGCCCGGCGAGGGGAAGGGGCGGGCGGGAGGGCCGGCGCCCCCGACGCCTGGCGGCCCCCCTGCCCAGCGCGCCGCGCGGCCGCGGAAACGGAAGGGAGGAGGGGGCCGGGGAAAGAATGGCCGCGCGGAGAGCCGCCGGCCGGCGCCCCCGGGGCCTGGGGAGCGCCCGGGAGCGCGGGGAAGCGGCCGCTGCGCGGTGGGGGCCTGGCGCGCGGCCAGGGCGGCCCAGAAGGGGAAGGGGGAGGCCTGCTGCAGGCCTCCCCACCCCGTCGGATTCCCCAAGGAGCGCTCAGGCGCCAGCCAACATGTGAATAAGATTTCCAAGTAAATATCCCGGAGGAGAAGCCTCCTTCTCAGGCACAGGTCCTGGGGAACCGGCCAGTCCCCCCACACCCGAGGCAGGGGCTTCCCCTCCCAAGGGAAGCCGCCCCGCCGTTGGAGGGGCTGGGGTGACGGAGTGGACAGGTATGGAGTTTCCCGACGGCACACCGGGCAGCAAAAAAACCATCTAGCTTGGTTCAGTCAGGGCCCACGGTGGACCCCAGCCTACAGCCGAGGGAGTTCCTGAGCAAGGGGGACCGCCCTGCTGGAAAGCAGGCCCGTGGGGGGTGGAGGCCCTCCCCTTGTCCTACTCTTGGAGCTCCCCTGTCCCACACCCTGGGGCTTGTCCCCAGCGGCTGCCTCCGTCCACAGCCCACCGCTCCCCCAAGGAGCCCGGGGACTCTGTGGGAGACAGCCTTTGGAGTCCTGACCTGGGCCCACCTAGAGGCGAGCTGGACATCAGCTGGTCCCCATCCCTGCCCCCCTCCCCCATAGGGGATGGTCCCAGGGTCCTAGGAAGAACAGCATCACCACACTGGAGACCGGGCCTGGTTTGCATAGTCTGCACGTTTAATCACTTTAAAACCTCTAACATTATCTCGTGTCCATTAAATAGAACCAACAATGCTGGGCCTGTTTAAATTACAAGAAAAAAAAATCACTGGGCACTGACCCAGTATCTTACAAAATCAGCCAGGCTGGCCA